>VZRO01007410.1:1269777-1373189 GCA_013397915.1 Daphoenositta chrysoptera
GCAAGAAAACATAGTCAAAGAGGCAGAACATTAGTGAGAGAGAGATGGCTGGCAAAAACTCTTTGGCAGACAGTCCTGGTATCCACAGAACTTTGTGGGCTAAGAAAGTGATAGCAGCAGTCACATTAGGTGCTTTCAGGATCAGGAATGTTAGACAAGTGATAAACAACACAAGCATGGGCAATATATAATGCACAGCATGAGCCAGAACCTCTGGGGAACAATAAAGTTAAACATGAATTTGTTCTCAGTTTCTAAGTTGTGCTACAAGTAGGCATGCACAGGATTATGACTATTTTTGCCTGCAGTCTTCAGACCCTTTGTCTTATCTCTCTTAGGATCCCCGATCCTATATAATCAATGATGATCTGAAACTCTGACTATATAGGAACCAAGAAAAATGTATGACACATAACAGTGGAAGGTCCAAAGATCCACTTCAGCATCCTGATACAAGACTATACCATGATACAAACATCACCTCTCACTGAGGCCATTTGGAAGTTGCTCACAGGTAAAGGTAAGCAACGAAACACATTTTCTGTGTTTCCTTGCTTAACTTTATTTTTGTTTCCCTGTTACAACCTCTTGAGGGAATATGAGCAGTTAGTAGATCAGCTGCCTCAGTTTCTGCCTCTTTCTTTCTTTTCTCCCATGGACTTCTGGTCTCAGAAATCCAACATGCCGTGCAGTACAGGCCACAACCCTCTGTAAGACCCTCATCTGAGCCTGCTGCCTTGACAGTCACAGAAACATTGTTGTCACAGCTCACAAGGCTGGACTAGTGCCAGCTAAATATAGTTTTAATGGGATCGCATTCCCTGGTGGCTGAGGAGGCTTAACTGCCATATGGTCTCTTCGGGCTGCTTTTCCAGTAGCACCACGAAAGTGCATTGCCCTTCCACAAGCTGTTAAAGGGGAGATCAAGAAGTAATACTAAGAAAAAGAATATGAAAGTGCAAGGTGTCAGGCAGTTTTATAGGTTAGCATAGGACTCATTCATCATGGAGACTAAATCCTACTGAAAGAATGGCAGCAAATAAAGGGACAGAAGACATGAAGTTCACTGTCCTATAACACATTTCCCTTCTAATGTGGAAGGTTATTTACCTGTGTTTCTTCAGTGTTTTCAAAACTTCTAAGAACCAAACCTTTAATATAACAGACATGATCCAGCAGTTTTCAGAGAGCAAGCTTTGGAAATTTCCACAGGAATACTGGGGAAAATAATCCTAGCAAGGACCAGGGGTGTCCTCATGAAAGTAGCTATTGACTTTTCATCAAATCCTTGAACTGATAATTAAACCAAGTGAGATGGAGAATAAAGTAAGTGGTATTAAAATGTAATCAGTGATAAATGCAAATGTCAATAATCTAATTAGTGCTATTCTTTCTTGAGAGGCAGCAAATAATAAAACCACAGAGGATTACAGTCTCAGATTAAGACCACACTTCAGGACTTCCTGCTGTATAGCAGAAACGCCATTGCAAAACCAGTTATACATTCATACCTGTCCTTCTAGCACCATGGCTATTTTTTCATGGGAGATACAGTTTTACTCTACCAGTCCAGAGCTTACAAAGTACTGAGGCTGCTGGACAAATGGACTGGCAAAAACCTTCATGACTTTACGCTGATCTTACAGATTTACCCTAAGACTTTACAGATGCAGTCTGAGCAACTGAGTGTTTTAGTTTTACTTCTTTGTTGTTCAGAGTCAGTATCCATACATCAGAGTTCTTTCTAGCTGATCCCCCTGAGGGAAGCACAGGCACTGCCTCAAGAAAGATGTTTTCCCTTGTTGAGACAGACACACCAGCATGCCACCATACCTTAGTGATGTTATCTTTGCCAATTCATTTGCCAATGAAAGCACTCCTCCATCAGCCTGCTTCCACCTACATAAGCAATTTTGCTGGCATAAGGATGTGAAACAGAGGACATGATTTGTTCACGCTCCTATGATGGCAGTATTTAGTACTTCTGAACTCTCTCAGCTTGAATTGAGGACCATAAGCCAAAAACACACAAGTTCTAGCCAGGATAGCGAGCGTTAGATAAGCCAGCATCCCCCCTAGGCAATCTGGTTACACCAACAAATGCCGCTCATAGACCTTTCAAATGAAGAGCGGGCATTCTCTGAATTTTGTTTAGGTCTTTTAGGAATACTGTGTGAGCTGCGTGGTTAGGAAAAGCCCCTGGTGCTGCTGCTCCTCGTGGCGTCTCCACGAGAGGGCTCTGCTGGCATGGCCACACGGGCACGGCGCCGCGGGACGGACACCGAGCGCTCGGACCGGGGACTGCCCGCTGGGGACTGCCCGCCCTCCCCGGGACAGTCCCCTGCGCGACACTGCAGTCAGACTGGCTGAAGAAATAAACACACAGAACTCAAATCTGGGAAGAAAAGAAAGAAAAAGAAAGAGAGGAAGAAAGAGAGAGAGAGGGAGAGTGAGACAAGAAAGAAAGAAAAAGGAAGAAAAAGAAAAAAGAAAGAAAGAAAGAGAAAGAAGAAAGAAAGAAAGAAGGAAAGAAGGAAAGAAGGAAAGAAGGAAAGAAGGAAAGAAGGAAAGAAAGAAAGGAAGAGAGAAAGAGAGAAAGAATATACAGCAAAATCAAATGTCCACCGTTTTTTCAGACAAAAAATATTGGTCTTGACCCAATAAGGAGGTGTGCCATGGGGCCTCTTCACAAAATAAGGGTCAAAGTTTGCAGTGAGAAGTCGAACCCTACCATAGAAAAAACCCACAAACAGTATGTCACAAAGTTTATTCTCCAATGACTTTGGTTTCTCATATGCCTGAGAGCATCATCAGTGTTGATCTTTGCTCCATGGCTGCTGTGTTTCCTTCAGCAGTGTAAATCCAGGTGAACAATGTCCGTCTCTCTCCTGTGCAAGTGAGTGTGCTGTTTATTCACTTCACAGGAGGAGCTAAACAGTGAGATCACTTTGTTTCTTGTTTGCCCTTGCACAAGTGGCCTCATACTCCTCATAAGTGAAAAGTACAATCTGTGTAAATGAGCATAGGTGAAAGGAAACCTGAGGCAAGGGCTTCATCAGTGTACTCAGCATAAAATCTTTCTGCACTGAATGATGAGATTTCTGAAACAGAAGTCGACTCTGATGTGCACATCATCAGGAAAGCAGAACTAGGTCATTCTCTTGTCTAGAAATACATTGTATGTTTCACCATAGCAAGGGATTGGCTTTATATATTGGAAAGTTGTAGAATATTATTAGTTTTCTAAAAATATAACGAATTCTTACTTTTCTCTCTAATAATTACAGGGGTTTTGCATGCCTAAGGGTGACTACGTGTTTTTTACTATTTTTTGTATATATGAAATAGTGCTGAACTCTGCAAACTGAGCTTTCAAGACATTCTTATAAAAACAGCTTCAGCAGCCTGAAATAACTGTAAACCTAATATCAAAATAACTGTAAGTCTAATATTACCATTTTTAATGTGTCTTATGAATTTGAGACCTCTAGAATTTTATTTAAATCTCACAGACACCACTCAGGTGAAGAAAACTGTGACATTCCTGCAGGGATCAGGAGCAATAATGAATGTAGAAGACTCAACACTACTTGAGCTAACTACAATAATCTCAGTTAATAGCCTGAGCTGTCATGTGAGCACAGAGCCCACACACCCTCTTACACCCTGACTCACATCTGGAATGAGACAACAGACTTTCCAGGCAAGAAAACTCATGCCCTGGCTAGATCTGCCTCACACACTGATTTTGCCCTGGTAGGCAGAACGGGTACATCCATCTTGTACCCTAGCCCAGCAGACACAGTCAGAATGAAAGTAACCACCAAATGTCTCTATGCTTGAAGCACAGAGGGGCACAAAGCTGTGTATGTGCCAGTCTGTGTCCTCCTGGTGCAATGACAGCATTGTGCTCTGATCTGAATTTAAAGACACAACCACAAATTTTAGCTGGTTCAAAATGCAAAGGCAGCTGCCTGCTGCCTGCTCAGTACATCTCCAAAGATGTGCAGTGTAGTGCACCGTGCAGAGCACCCTGGCTCCATGGTCATCTGTAACCTATGGCCAGCTGTGGCTCGTGCAGTGACACTTGCTTTGGCTTTCGCAAAGAATATTCTGCTACTTGCTCTGAGGGTAACAATGAAGCTCATTTTGGCATTAGTGGTAGAATGTTAGTTTTGAAAGAAGAACTGCAACATGAACTCAAATAGTGGTACAAAAGTCTCACATAAAATTGGGTCATAAGTCTAGAACTCCTTTCACCCTATCTTGATATCCATGTAATTATTTTAAAAATAAAAAAGATAAGCAGAAGAAAGAAGAAGTGTCAGCATCCATGGCAGTCAAGCACACTACACTCTCTTCTGAGTAAGCAGTCTGGGCATCCAGTGGCAGACCCATTGCTGACTCAAATGGAAGCTCTGCTGCTCCAAGGATGGCCTGTGGCAAACACCAAGCTGTGACTTACCTGACCCTTATTTCTTTCCTTGAAATACTAGACAGGATTTGCAACAGTTGTCTCAAAAGCTCAATGTAGACCTATTCCCTTTTTGTTTGAAAAGTCCATTTTTTCAGTATTTCAAATTTGAACCAGCTTTCTACAACCAGATTCACTAGAGCAGTGTCCTTTGTTTTAAAAATATTATCATGGGGATTTGCCTGCTCTCTGAAATTCCTAGGATAATTCTGCTATGGGTGTTGCTATAAAATCCAGTGTTGAGGATTGTATTCCATTGTCTTAATGACTTGCTTTTCATATTCTTCTGCACCTAATTAGATTCAGATCAAATGAAGTCATAAGTGCCTGAGGATAAAGAAAAACTCTTAAAGGGCAATTGGCTCAGTCAATGCAAGCCTCTAAGGGGAGTTTGAAGCAGATGCAGTGATTAATTGGTTATTTGAACTTCTTGTGATGAACTGTTCTGACAGGACAGGTATTTTCACGCTGTCTGACTCGATTGCAAAAGCTGTTTGTGTAAGAAGAGTGCACCATCGAAGAGATAATCATTTAATGTGCACATGGGGGCTGTATAATCAAAATAAGTATATGGAAACTGTGACTATGTAATAATTAGTGTGAAGAGGCTAAGAGCATATTTCTAAGATCTAGGATATGCTGAATAATTGCTCCAAAAGGGGTGATGTTAGTAATGGTATGACAAGTAATAAATATTTAGCTGAAATAAACTGACATCAGTAATTTAGAAGTTAGCTCCCAGAAAATGTAAATTCTTCTGTATTATAGTGAAGTCTTAGGTAACATGCACTGAGACAACACGGCAATGGCTGGGAGAAAATGCAAGACCCATCATTGAGAATCCATGCCCTAGCACTGGTACCTCTTGCCTCCAATTCTTCATGGGAATTACAGGATTAGGATAACCTTCTAAAATTTCTGTCTGACCCTATTCTGCTCTGATTAGCTGGTGTTGAAAAGAAAAGTCATACCCTACAGGTTCCAATCAGTCTAAAAATGCAAACTCTCAACTTCTGTTTAATTTACTTATTTGGGAGCAAAACACCTTCAGCAAGAGAAGGGATTTCACAACTTTGGCTAAGGGAGTTAGGTATGTTCAGCCTGGAGAAGAGGAGGCTCAGGGGTGACCTCTCTCTACAACTCCCTGAATGGAGGTTGAAGCCAGGCAGACATCGGCCTCTTCTCTCAGGCAACCAATCAGGATGACAGGACATAGTCTCAAGCTGCACTAGGGGAGGTTTTGGAGGAATTTCTTCACAGAAAGGGTGATTAAACACTGGAATGGTCTGCCCAGGGAGGTGGTGGAGTCACTGTCCCTGGAGGTGTTTAAGTAAAGAGTGGATGTGGCACTTAGTGCCATGGTCTATTTGACACGGTGGTGTTCAGTTATAGGTTGGACTTCATGATTTCAGAAGTCTTTTCCAACCTAATTGATTCTGTGATTCGGTAACTTGGTCCCTTCCAGGCTGTAACTGTACATAATTTTCTGTGGTATAGCCTTGACCTTCCACTTCTGTTATTTGGGTCATGTCGTTAAAGCACAGATTTTTTGGAGCTCAGCAACTAACAATCACCTTTGGAGTACCTCTGGACTCTGGTATTGGAAGTATTTGCATAACAGACTGTCTTGTAACTGACCTTTCCCCATCATCCCCCTTATGGCCTCATCTTTTTTAGAGTCTTACTTACATCCTGGCATTGGTTCCTTAACCTTTCCTTGTTTCCTTCATTGCTCTCACTTTATTATCACTTTGCTTTGCCATCCCTTTTCCCTACTGTATGTACCTGTGCAGACACATGCCCTCCCGCCCTACATTGGGTTTTTTTCTATTTTTATATCTTTTTTTTTTCTTTTTAACAAAACACACACACAGGTATGCACAATGCTCAAACTAGTAAGACTCTTAAAGCAAAAGAAAAAGAAACGTATTGAGACATTATGTTTTGGCCTTGCTTCCCTTTGTTCTTCCCATTCTTTTGATTTTTGGCTTGATCTTTCATGAATAATCAGGCTATATAAATACTTTGCAGTAGGAACTATATCTTTTATCAGTACCTACCACACTTCTGGATGCTATGTAAAAGCTACAATGTGTGGTTAAAAATATTTGCCTTAAGAACTCAGTGATACAGGTACTTAGCATTCGGACTTGATTATCTTTCTTTCGTTAGGCAATTGGCTCTGAAATAAGAACAGCAATAGCAATATAAGGAATTAGTCAGCTTTTATCAGTCAAGGGACTGGACTTGGTCCATTTATATCTTGTTTACATGGAAAAAAATAAAGTTACCTTTACTGTGTCTCTATAACTTCTGTCTGGGAAAAGAATACTCCTACACTTAAGGTTATACACTTAATTTGGAGAGGAAGAAGAACAAAGGATTGTAAGGTGCAAATACTGCTCAAATGACATTCTATAACATGGTTCAGTGTTTTGAATTTTCCTGCTTTAAGATAAGATTTTACTTCTATGCACACTGAGTGATAAGTTACAGGAGTGTCCCTTTCACCAGATCCTTTCCCAGACAATCCCATTACATTCACAGGGCTTGCGCTTCCTTTTACCAAATCACCTGCTCAGCATGGGAGACACCATCCTTGTCCACAACTCAGTGGTTGGCAAACTTGTCCAGGATGATTGTTATGTGGGTCTGAGCCTGTGGCAGGCCTGAAAGACAAGATTTTTGCCACGCTTTCCAGGATGCTGTGACCATTTGAGTATTTGCTCTTCAGTGTTAACTCGGTGTTACAGAGGCATGAATGAGGCACTGAATTGTGCTGAGAGGAAAAACAGAGCTCCTATAACTGCAGTTTCTAGTATATACAAAAGAGAGGCAGAACTTAAAACATAAATTTCCCTCTGGGTTTTCATATGTTATCCACCTGCCTTACTCCAGATAAATCTTGATTTCTATACCACTGGTCCTCCATTCATTGCACATAAAATTCAGTCAGGACTAAACACTGCCCAAAGAACCAGACACCTAAGTGTTACCACAGCAAAATCAGAATCCTTGAAGCAGACCTATAACGTTGTAACTGGAACAATTAGGCAATCCATTAGAAGATATAGAATGATGTCTTTGGTTAGTTGTCAGCTACTAATGGCTTATTTCAATTATATTTTAATTAAAAACATTAAGGTGTTGGAAGAAACAAATCTGATCTTTTTATTTTGTTTCATACTTTTAACATGTACATTTTAAGAATGTTTAGTGCAAAATTAGCTTTAATGCATAACCTCTGCAGCATTATGAATAATGCTACCTTATTAAAAGTGAGTAAGTCTGAAAAAAAACCCCAGTATTGCACTCTTGCTCCTGGCAATATCTTTGCATGTTATTCATCTGTTGTGATGAGCCTAGACCTTCAGGTTATCATTTTGTTTCACTCTGGTCTTACATTTCACATCGCAGACAGGATCAAGTTTTAGCAAGCACTGAAGGGAATGTGGTTAAACTCCGTTTTACTATTTTTTCAATACAATAGAAACATGTAAATGAACTTACAGCTCTGTCATTTTTTCTGATGCTAGACAACACAGCAAATCTAGGAAAAAGAATAATCTCCTCCTCAGATATGAGGGCTTTGGATCTAAAATTAGGTCATGAAACTTTTCGATTAGGCTGATGCTCCAAGAGCACTTCAGGACAGGACAGGTCAGCCATGACATCAAATAGCTGTCTTAGAGCACCTCTCTCACTGTGCTGCTGTGGAGTGAATACACGGGGTTGGGGAATCCAGCTGATTAGAGCCCAAGTAGAAATAAGCAATCCAAATAATCTAACAAAACCCCATCTTTCTATGTTAGGTGTCCCACTCACCCCTCCTCACACACACACCACCACAACCCTACCACATAATCTCCCTCGCCCCAAGCAAACAGTGTATACAAAATCCTGGTTAGTTTTGATCCAGTTCAGCCCCCTGATCACATAGCAGCATAGGAGAGGGTTCAATTTAGGCTCCTAAATGCACTTGTCTCCAATGTTAAAATTTAAAGGTGAACCCCTCACAGGGTGTCTGACCCTCCACTATAATCAAGAGAGACGTAGGCAGGAATTCAGAGGGTATCAGCTAATATCCACAGAGCTGGCGTGTCTCTTGCAAGATCTGAGGGAGACCTATGCCCTTCCAGATGGGTCTCTGGACAACAGGTGAGTTAGTGTAGGCACATGCATGACACTAGATACTAATTTATGATTAGCCAATTGAATATGAATGTAGACATTTAAAAAATACACCTGAGTTGCTCTCAAGCTGAATCCCGACCCTAAACTCACTTGACCTAAAGCAGAAAGCCACTCACAAACATGCCAACAAAGAGAAGGGCAGTGCAGGATGTAAGTATTGCTCAAATGCAGCGGGAGTGAAAACCTCTTTCTTACAGCAAAAATACTTTGAAATGGAAGTCTCTTTGTGTACTAGAACATGGTTTTTTTATAATTACCATGTTATTAGTAAAAGCAACAGCAATAATATTTTACTTTTGGAAGAGGCCATTAGTTCCCCTTTAGTCCTAAAAAGACCTCTCAAGAAAGAGGTCCAGCTCAAGATGCATCTTCTCTTGACCTGTAGTTACTATCTGAAAGGGCGATAAATTATCCTGGAATATTTTCTATAATTAAGTTGCATTCCTTTGTCCCCAGTGTCGTCGTGATGAAACGGGACGGGGGAGCCAAAGCAGATGTTCCGTGAACTTATATTATTTTATTCGCCTCATAAATTATCTTGAGACCTCAGAGATAATACAAGCTCGCGCTGCAGGCAAAAACCCCCGATTTCCTGGTTACAGAATATCCTTAAAAGCTGCTCAGCCAATAACAGTTGCTTTAAAGGTTACAGACAGCTGCTTCAGCCAATCTTCTATATTGCACGTACACTTCTTGAAACAATACTTGCTTGTTTTATACCTTATACAATAGTGCATAATATTCCATTATTAACCTTAACTTTATCATCTCTTGCTAAGCATAAATTTTGCAACTTTTAAAAGTTCTTTCAGCTAGGCCTAAAACCATGGCTCTTTATTCTCCTGTCCTTGTGTCATGTTCTAATTGTATCTTCTTTAATATTTTCTCAGGCAAAGCTGTTCCCTAAAATCTTTCTACTTGATTCTTAAAGCCTGCTTTTTGTTTCTCACTCTTAGAAATCTTTTTATCTTTTTCTGAGTTTCCTACATCCAGGTTAGAGACTCTGTGCTTCTGGACTCAGATTGAGGTAAGGACAGCCCTGAAGGCTTAGGATCCACTGGGGCCATGCTGTCTGGTAGTGGAGTGAACTCTGATGAACAGGACAGTAAGAAAGTTGAGGTGAAGTCCCCTCCAATTTAAAGTACTAAAATAGCATAAATTCAAGTATGTGTGATCAAAAAGAAGAAAACTGTATTTCAAGAATAAAAACAGTTGCTGCAACCAAATAAATGGATAACATGAACATGAGCAAGAATGAGAACTCTAATTCCCCTGAAATTCATGAGTTTAACCTCAACACATTTTTCTACTGATTTGATCTGATTTCCTCACCTAGTCTTCCATAATATATGTGGATAATAGCTTTGACATGAATATTTCACTTCTAATGAAAACGAGTGTTCATACATCTTCCTGCTTAGGTGGGATTTCTGTGAGCATCTCCCTGCCATAGGGAAAGGGGAAAAAACTGTTCATTCTCTATTGCCATTTGGACCTTTCTTTCTCAGAGGTTACTGCCTTTCCCTCTTATCATTCTTCTGAATAGACCCTAAAATAGGCAAACTGAATAGAAAAAAAAAGAACCAAAGAACATTCAGGGAACACAAAACCCTCCTTCAATATTAAATTTACCAGTAAACCTCATTGCTCAATTTTTACGTATATGAATACATACATAGAGCAGCATGTGACAGAAGAGAAACATCATAAAGTGAGATCTTCATTACTTAGAGAGATTGATTCAGGAGTTGGGAACAGCCAGCCCATCTCAGCTGGCATGGGAAGAACTTCCTGGGAAAAGTTGTTCCAGCTCAGAAAGTCTATGACTCAGCTAAAACTAAACCTGGAAGCAAGGACTTGCCTTCAGGGACACCTCCAGGATAGAACAAAAATTGGATGTAACTCCCTTCTTTTTTATTCTGTTCTTCTTGACCCATTCATTTTCTATTTTCTCTGGGTTGAAAATTAGATTTACTTGTATAATAAATACTGCCTTTTATATTTGAAAGTCCCTTTGGTCTTCTTTGGGAAAGTTCAAGTTAAGTTTCCACCTGTATTTTGCTGTATCTAGAGAAATTTGTTGAACCTGGCAAGTCTTACATGAAGGAAAAGCTCTAAGTTTATTTTAAAATAGGAAAAGAAAACTTGAAAGGATGAGCCTTAATGCTATGGAAGAGCTTGCAAGCCTAAGCATTAATACTCTGACAAGAGATTACAGAATTAAAACATGTTTTTAAGTCAATGCTCAATTTATTTCCTTGGAGCCCTTTATTTTCATGTCTAGAAGTGGACTTAGTTCATGATTTCTAATGTTAGTTTGACAGCACCCAGTGATTATGTTAAACTTGGCATTAAAAGGACCACTTTTAAAATAAATCAAATACTTAGTGCATATGTGAAGACAGAATAGGATTTAAGGAAATCAATAATGAACACTTGAATGCTGTCAATCACTCAGAAAACTCTTAAAAGGCCCTTATTCTTCAGATATTTTCTTTGCTTAGTTTGATTAGTCATGTTGAAAGTAACAGGACCTTTTTTTGTGCATCAGTGTCTGAAAGACATGCTACTAAATTGGCAGGTGCTACCAATATCTATTCTTAGTTAAATAGGCTGAAAAAAACTCAAATTCTTCTTTGAATCCTTGACAGTTTAAATTTTTTTTCTCTTCACAGGTAGCTCAGTTCTCTGCTGATTCAATTGCTTTGGTTGGTTGTCTCTGCCAAATGGAAAACAGCAATTTTCCCTAATCTGCAGCTTTTAAAATGTATTTCCCATGATTATCTGATGTATGGTATTCCCTCCTGCAGTATCTGCTTTGTAATTTGCAATGGATTTCTATCTTCTTTAGAGTGATCTGCAATAGAAATCCATTAAAATATTTTTGATGAATCTCCATGAATATCTGATTTGATAGTAAGGCTATAGATTTTTGCAAGAAAATGCATGTGACCACAATCAATTCTACATTATTTCTTTATTATATTATTTTAACTCTATCTCTTATGGATAACTAATACCTGCAGCAGTTGCTTGTCTTCCTCTAGGGACACTTTTGGAAAACCAATACGTTGAAGTATCACAAAGAGGAAAATGCATCAAAATATTCTAGATTTTTAACTATTAAAAATTCAGTAGTTTGCAAAGACACTGTAATAAACTGATTCTATTCCCAGATGGAAGTCAAAGCAATATGTGTTAGGGAATCTAACAAAATCCCTGAGAGAAAGGGTTCAGTCAGGCAATATCCAGCTACTTGACACCATCATTACCTGCATTTGGAGGAGCTTAACTTCATTGTTTTCATGTTTTCATTATTTTGCATGAAATCTCTTAGACCCTCTAATACCTGTTCCTGGAAGGCGACTGTTTATTTTACACCTGAGGCTTCACTGCCTGGTAGTTTATTCATTCAGATAGGCAGCATGTAAGTCCTGACAGCAGCCTGGAAAGTTAATTGTGCTCAAAGCTTAGAGCTGTCTTCTCCTGACCTGCTGCTGCTCTTTTCCTTTTCACCACCTATCTTTATGAAGATCACAGAATCATCAAGGCTGGAAGAGACCTTCAAGATCATCTGTCCAACCATCAACCTGGCACCACCGTAACCACCCCTAAACCATATCCCAAGAGCTACATCCAGACACCTCTTGAACACTTCCAGAGATGGTGACTTCACCACCTCGCTGGGCAATTTATTCCAATGCCTAGCCACTCCTTCAGTGAAAAGTTATTTTCTAATATCTAATCTGAAAATTTGTTGGTGCAATTTAAGGCTATTTGTCTCAACTTTAAAGAGGACTGCTGATGGGTGGATAGAAAACCAAGGCCGAAAATGTGGTTAGGCATGTTCCTGTACGCACATGTCATAATCATGAGGTCAGATCCAGGCTTTCCTTTTCTTTTGCTCCCAGAAGCATAGTGCTCAGCTTTGACCAAGGGACATGGGCTGCCCTAATTTTTAGACCATGGAATGCCATGAATTCAGGCATTCTTAGAGGATCCATACTTTTTAGACTGGGGGAGTACAGACCCATCACCTAACTCATCCTGTCTTCTGAGCGGTTTTGTTAATCACTAAGCTATTACACTAAAGATAACTATCAGTGCTACCACAAAGCTCTATTAAAGTTACCAGCCTCAAAAGAGGAGTAGACTGCAACATGAGTGACAGATTATATCAGCAATCTGAATCATCCCTTGATGTTGCCTACAGATACAGAGAGAATCACTTTAATTAAGCATACGGCATTCAACCAGCATGGAATTCATATAACTTTTTAATGGCATGGATTCAGAACCTGGAGGAAGCAAGTTCCCATTTGGACATGGAATAACAGAATTGAATAAGAAAGAACTGAAATGCCTGTTTTGCAATACACATCATGATCAAACTATTCTGCAAGTGTGAGAAATTAGGTAATTTATCCCAATGAAAAGATACTTTTTGGATACCTGTTGTTCTTTGGGCATCATTTTATCTTGATTTTCTACATCTTCTTGCCTTCCTTTCAATTAAGACAGAGAAGAAGAAAATATCACAATTGTTGTGGTTTGGCTTAACTCCATGGCTAGTTGTAATTGAGAAGTTCTCTGCTGTATGCCCTGCAAATGGTGGGTATCACTCTGATTAACATGGCACTAATCTCATAGAAATGGAGCTGAATAGAATGTGAGAAGCTCAGGCAGCTATTTGGACAACACAGCCTATAACTGGATTTCATTAGTACTGCACTAATAACTCAGTGCATTAGCAGAAAGAAAATCATATAGGAATGATTTCCATCACGGGGATGGAAGCTGTTATCAGGGTACTTGTATGTTTTCACTCTGGTGTGACAGAGCACAAGAGCTGATGCCTCAGTTACTGAAGCTGATGTGCAAGAGTAAAACAGCAAATAAATTCAACCCTTTCTTTTTTCTAATTCATTATGAAATTATACTAATCTGGTTTTGATTTCTGCAAAGCTATGCATCTTCCACTCAGTGTAGGATCAGTGAACGAAATGGAACCTGATTCATATTATTTGCAAAATTACATTTTTACATCAAAGCTAGAATGCCATAAAATGCGTGACTTGTGATGATTACCATGACAAATAAAATAATTTCCTTTTCTCTTAAAAGGTATGTAGCAGAAAAGAAAGAAGGAAATAAATTATTTTACAAGAAGGATTTTTCAAACAGCCACAGGGCTTACTGTTGCATGCTCTCACTCTGAGTGGCCCCTTTACTTTAACAGAAAAATTATGGAAAAATGCAAGAGAAGTTTACTCACTGGTAGATCCTTCTCATGTTGTGGTTTTTGTATTTTTTTCTTTTTCCTCTTTTTAATGCTCTTTGCTCATGCAAAGGTAATGGGGCAAATTGGTGCAGCTGTGGCTGGACTGTTGCTGGGACAATGTTAATTCAGTGAAAAGGAAATGTTCTCTACACATGCAAAAGGTGTGCTTGGGCTCTAGGGAAGAGACAAGCACTTGAAGAGAAGTCTGTTACAGACTACAAAATCTATCAGGGGGCCTCCCGGAATGAAGATGATCAGAGGTCAAGGATGCCAGGAGAAGGGTACTGCAAATGATTGTCCCGTAGCTGCTCGCAGCCCCCACTGGATACGGGATACTAGCTGAGAACAAGCATCTTACTGGATCATGATTTTAAAGAAAAAAATATTTCTGCCTCATAAGTAGGCAGAAGATTAGAAAAAAATCTGAGTATTTCCAAGAAATATTTGAAATTCCTTTACATAAAAATGTCAGTTAAAAAATTTTAACTCTGAAAAACTTATTAAGGAAACCTTCCTCGTCTCTGACTACCATTGTAATATATGCCTACATGTCTGTAAGTCAGATCCCTCCTAAAATATTTTCTGCTAAAGTTTCATGTATTCTTTTTGTTTTCACCATAGAGATTTCAGAAGCTCAGTTATGTACTTACCATGTGAAACAATTAAGCAGTTATACATACAGTTATACAAGCATTAACAACTAAACTAATACATTCATTTTGTATACAACCTTTTCTATATTGTGTGAGTAGTCCAAATTGTAATGCTTTGCAAATGAATATGAATAGTCAGCAGTGAGACTGGGCTGTTACATCACACCCAGAGAACTATTATTTAGCATGTACATAATATTTTCATCCTCAAAGAGTTTCATGAGCAGCCATGCGTTCATCTCCTGAAGATGCCTCAAGCAAAGCAGGTAAATATTACCATATCTATTTCTAAACATGAAAGACCAAAAGACAGAAAGGGTAGGGAAGCTAAGTGACTCACCCGAAGGCAGTCGATAACAGAAAGTCAGTATCAGAGACATAATTATAAGCCAAGCACACCTAATTATATTTAGAATACATTTAGAGGAGGAGCCTGAGGCCATGCAAGTCAACATGCTTTTGTCAGCATTTCAAACATGAGGTTGTGGTGACCTTTGGGAAAAGCCAGAGAAAAAACTTCTGGATAGTATTATCCCTTAGCGCAGCATGCCTGATACAAGCACCTCTAAAAATAATTTCAGAAATGTTTCCACCACTCCTTGCAGTATAAAGAACATGCACAGAATTATTCTGAGATATCTCAACAACTTTGCCCTACCAGTGAGTGGGATTTGTTGACAAAATAAAAACTTCTGCTGTCAGCAGTACAGATTGATCAGATCAGTGGATAATGTGGAGTGTGCTGGGCTGGACCTGGTAATTTCCTATCCTGAAAGCATGATGTGGGTGTGGATGCCACCTCTAGTGCTCATAATTTGACTATAAGACTCCATTTTCCCATCCCTGATCCTTTTATCCTGTCTCTTTCATCATGTGGAATCTCTCTCAAAAGTGCAGTCTTTCTTTGAAGCTTGCTCTTCCTTGCCCACCCCACAGAAAAAATACCTTTTTTGGTCATGACCTTATGAAATGTGGTTTTGACTGTTGCCTACTGACTGTTCCTCATGATGAGGGGATTCATCTTATTTTCTTAACACCATTCTCATCTCTTATCTCTAGTCCCTATTCCCTTCATCACACAAAATTTTTGTAGGCATTGTGCATTCTTCGCAGCCCTTCTGTACAGCAACACAGTTCTACCTCATGTCTCTCAAACTTCACTAACCAATTTTTTTAACTTTTTCTATACCTTCTATCTCCAGTCACATCTTTGCATTCACATTGCCTCTCTCTCCTTTCTACAGCCACTTTTCTACAGAACAGCTAAAATAAGTCTTAGTTTCTCCTTTCAGTCTCATTAGTTACACCACAACCCTCTGCATTCCAACAAAACTTCCATCTCAGTACTATTTCCCTGCTCACTGAAAGCTAAATACACACTGAGGATATTAGCATAATTGAGCAACTCAGATGACTGAAACCAGGTGAAGACTTGGGGTTTTGAAAAAACCTTACCCTATTCTGTTTTGCCTGAACCTCAGCCCATCATCCTCCACCCGCATATGGTCAGCTCCTTGATGATTTAGATCCTTGGTTTTTACATTTATCAAACCACATAAGCTGGACTGTTGATGCTATAGAGCAGAGTTCTCACCTTACTTATTTTTCTAGCACAGTGATTGGCCACACAAATAAGAGTTGCAGCATTCTTTATAATTCTGTTCCTTTTAATTTAGCATCCAAAGGTGGTTGAGTCCAGAGCATCCAGTGAACTGAGTGAAGGAAGGATCTCCTTGCCTTGTGGACAAATATACAGATCCTAGGCTTCTCTTTTCCACAGGCAAGAAACACACGGATTACCAAGCTGTGCCAGCTTACTTATTCACATAAAAACATAAGATTTCAGATTCTATTTCTTCTGTTTTTCTGTATTTGTGGTCAGCATGCATACAGCAGTGCACAAATTTACAGTCAACCTCTTTAACCATTAGAAAGCCCATTTTAATTAATTTATACTGGAGATTTTGTGGAAAAAATTACAAGGAAGAAGCAAGCTTAAAGGGTTGAACTTGCTCGTCTTCAGAAGCACTCTTTGGTTTTGTTTGCTCTTCCTTTATTGTATAGCTTCTCCTTTTTTAGTTAATGAAGAATAGTGCAGACTGGAAAGCTGAGCTTATCTTTGTTTTCAATGAAGTAAACCTTGTCAGTAGAATTTCTTGATGATTGAAAAAAGTGAGTCCACAGAGACCAACTGGTGGGATTCTTTTCTGAGATGAATCTTTTCTGTTTGCAGATATTTGCAACAGTTAAAGGAATTCAGTACTGAGAGCCAGTCTGAATGGCTGAAAACCACTTTGCAACCCTTCAGAAATATGCAGGAGACAGTATCTCTAGTATTGTAAATGAATGTATCACTCTAACTTCAAAGGAACTAAGATGTTTCACACCAGATGAAAACCCAATCCCATCGGAATTTCCTGTTGTTCCAGAGTTTGGTTGCTGTTGCATGTCTGGGTTCAGCTGAACTGGATCAAAAAGGTTCCTAGTCCCAGCTGCTTCTCACTGTATTCTCTGAAGGTTAGCCCCCCTGTTTCCCATGCTCCCCCTCTGATATGTGTACATAATTGTTCTCTAACCCAATTCAATCAAAATGAAACAGGTTAGAAAAAAACCTACTATTTAAAGTGTGTGAGCTAACCTGGATCATTTTGACTGAACTGGGTCAGGGAGTGATTATACATGCCATTCTACCAGCTGAGTGAAAAAGAAGGGAGACAATCTATTTGCTTGGTTTAGTAACAGTCAAAACAAGCCATAGGACTGCAGCTTTATGCAATTTATTCATAGACTGCCTTTGGATGGTATAAACTGGCACGTGGTCTAGGAGATGTCTCACCGTGCACAGCAACCTTCCTTTTGATGTGGTTTCTGCGTAACTGAAATGCCCCAACAAATCCTCTTGAAACAATAATGGGGAGGTCAAGTGAGCATTTCAGGTCTCCCAACATGCTGATGCCTTGGGAAGTTCTGCCACACACAGTAAGAACTGGCAAAACCCTGCAACCAAAATGGGCACTGCTGAGGGAGATTCAGGACAACAGCTAACATGTATGTCTTTTGAAATCAGCCTGATGGTTTTTTTCTAACAGATAGAGACAGCCTTCTTCTATTTACTCTGAAGAGCAGAAAGGATTTGCTATCACTATCAACATGCAAATGTTACTGCACCCTGTCTAACAGATTTAAGCATTCTTCAAGTGAAGACATTTAATGTCGACATTTGGGCTTAACAGTCTTTGTCAACAGCTCATTTTATGTAACAAGCCTGTACTCTGCCTGACCTTTTGTTGAGCAGAAGGGAAAACCATAGCAGACTCTGCGTGGCCTTGAATGTGTTCTTTTTGGACACACAGAAAACTCAGCCTTTTCAGTGCTGGGGCTAGTATTATTACTCTGAAGCCTATTCCCTTCTTGGAAGAAAAACAAACAAAAAAATTCAAATGTTTTAGCTTGCTTGGTCTGTTACAGAGTGAAATTCTTTACTACAACTCCTCTTTCTCAGTTCTCCAGCTGCTGGCAGGAGTACAAGAGCACAGGAGACACTGTACAAGATAAAACGACCCTCTAGGAACCATCCATGTAACAGCAAAATTCACCCTGGTATCCCAACCTTTTTTATAGGCTCCCATTAAGTACTTGTAGGCTGTGGTAAAGTCTTCCTGGAGCCTTCTCTTCTTCAGGCTGAACTACCCCAGTTCTTTCACCCTGTCTTCACAGGAGAGGTGTTCCAGCCCTCTGATCACCTTTGTGGCCTCCTCTGGACTCACTCCAACAGGTCCACATCCTTCTTATGTTGCAGACCCCAGAGCTGAAGCACTACTGGAAGTGGGGTCTTGCAAAAGCAGAGGAGAAGGACAGAATCCCCTCCCCCAACCTGCTGGTGGTGCTGCTTTTGATGCAGCCTGGCTGCAGGTGTGCATTGCTCTCATATGTCCTGCTCTTCAGCCACCAGCATCCCCGAATCCCTCTCCACAGGGTTGCTCTCAACCCTTTCATCTCCCAGCCTGTATCACCTGGGACCTTGCACTTGGCCTTGTTAAACCTCATGGAGTTCTCTTGGGCCCACTTCTCATGGTCTCAGGTGAATCAAGAGGCTGAACTACAACGTTTAATACTGATGCCCAGAAAATATTAGCTAACGTTAAGGGCAGCTGTCAGTTAGTACTATTTGAAAATCCTGTCTGAGAGCTGTGGTTCACAATCTTCTCAAATTCAACACCTCTTCAGAAATGAGGGCTAACCCCAGCTGATGATGATTTCCATGGGTACAGCTCTGCACGCTGTACCCACTCTGCAGTGGGTTGTTAATCTTTCCCGCAGGAAAAGGGTGGACAGCTGGAGGCAGTAACCTCTTTTGCCATTGTAGTTAAATCCATCAGAGACTGTGAATCAGAGCTCATATTATTTTCCACATGAACGTTTTCCATTTATGCTCTGATGAAATGATGCATTCAACAGAAAACAAAATGAAGTGCTGAAACCATTAAATTCTTTAATAGCAGGAGACAGTGCAAATTTTTGTCATTAATCTGCCATAATTAGGAACGACTGTTAATGTCTTTCATAGTAAATAATATTGAAATGTTATTGTTGAAAATGTTACCATAGCATGATATGGTGGGATGCACAATTTCATCTACACCCGATTTTGCATTCCTGATAGAGAGTGATAGTGTGGTGGATTAATGTAGGCATAATAAAGACATAAACTTAAAGCAATATGGTCTGAAATTAAGACTTAGCTTAGAGAATTCTTGTGGGCTTTTTCCTGAAAAGAAACTTTTCAAAATATAGAAGGTGTGAGGGGAAGGTCCCCTGTTTAACCAATGCAAAAACAAAGCCTGGGTTTAACTCCAAATTGAGATGAAGTGAGATTTCAAAGCTAATCACAAACCAAAACTTTGGCGTTTCAGCTGCACTTGAAATCACAGAAGAAAAGTGATGGAAAATGTGATATGTTTAAATGAAAAGAGGATATGGTTTTCAGGTTACCTGGTTTTAGGTCCTAAAACCTGGACAGACATGTCTATCTCTATCACTACAAACAATTTATTTAGACATTCAAGAGCACCATTACAATAAAGGAAAGAAATATATAGAAGTTACATATACATATATAGTATGTTTATTGTCTTTAGGATAGAAAGTAAAAGATCTCTTCTTTGCAGAGCAGAACCTGTTATATTTAACAGGAAAATACAATGCCAATCCTGATTTTCACAGAGATAAAAAAAAAAAAAAAGAATTTTTTAAAAATCCAGTCTGAAGAGAATGCCAATCTCCCTCCCCAGTATTTTTCATGCTTTCCAAAAAAAAACCACCTCACCACACAGCACTTAAAAACAAAACTATGTCTCATTTTCTACATATAGGGTGGAATTGAAAAGCCAAGAAGTCTTACTTTGCCTTCTTTTCCTTCACCAACGGAAGTTATGCTGCTGGTTCCTTTTGGAGCCATGATATTCAAATTCCCTCCCATACCCACAAGAAACAGACAAAGGAGAAGTAGGGAGGGCATTGGGGTTTCCCTTCTTCCAGCTAAGTCTGCCTGTGGGTTACCAAGTGGAAGACTCTTTTCAACTCTTTTATTACTGGGTAAAAGCACAAGCAGCAAGTTCCTGACAGACTGAAAGTTGTGATTTTAGTTTTCTGAGATGAAAATTGATGATTATGCAGAAGAATGAAAAATTTCTTTTTACCCTATTTCTATTCACCCTATTGCAACCAGTTTTTCATATATGTCACAAGAAATGGGACTAGAAAATAGAGTGAGGAGAGGAGACAAAGTGAACACAATCTCATGGTTATTTTGCACATCTTGATAGTTCCTTTCAAGCTGATTTTTTAATGGCAAATTCAATTTTCTTCTTGTAGACAGAGTGGAAGTAGCATTAGGCATATGTTATCTTCTATTTTATTGCAAGATCTGTTTCATTCCACAAGAAAATAGGACCATTCACAACTAATTATCCTGTAAAATCACATTCAAGCACAGAACCTGGCAGCCACAGCAAAACTCTGGGAGATTGTTATTTGTCATTTTTATTTATGGAAGCCTTTGGTATTCTTGGCACTGTACAAAACAGAAAAAGCCAGAAATCTCTTTCCTATGGAGTCTACAACCTGTGGGCTGTGCTGTGCAATTTAAGACCAACCTGAGTCTAGAGTATTGAAGAACTGCACCATGTCCTGGAGTGGGAGCACGCCAGCTACCTACTCTTCTTGCAAAGATAAAGTTTGAACATCTGGTATGCAAAGCCAGCTTTGCTCTTTGCTTTGATGCTGTACCATCCCCAGGGATGCTGTAAGAATGTGGAATGCAGCAAACCTTTGAGGGAGAAGCAAAGCCACCTGAGGCACAGATTTTGTGGGAAGTTGGCAAGAGCAGCAGACTGCTAAAAATGCAAAAATGGTCAAGATTTTTTCTACTGTGTGCAGGGCAGTCTAGGTTTGGTGCTGCTGGTGCTATTGTTCAAGGTGGGTGAAGTAATAGTTGCTGCAACGTGAAACAACTCCAGCGCAAGACCTTTTTCCAAATCACTCATTCCAGCAGCAATGGTGGCCTGTCTCTTGCCTCTCACCTTCTGAACAATAAAATTTGTATTTTCCTAAGATGGCCCAGAAATGGAGAGCACTCTATACACCTGTACAATTTATGCAGTGCTGTGTAGACAGCTCCACACCAGGGCTAGATAAACAAATATATTTAAATAGTACAGTGCAATGTCTTGCAGAGACACTAGCTTGGCTCTTAAAAGCATAAATTAATAGTTTTCCACTGGGACAAGTTGGGATGATGCATCATTCTGACACGGCTATAACCCTGGCAGTTTTTGAGTCAGTTCATTTGCAGACAGTTTGGATATGCTGCACTGCCTGATGTGGATTTATCCTTGTGATCTCCCTGCCCTTACAGCCTCAGTACCCGAGTAATGACCCACCCCAGGCAGGTCCTAATTTTGCTAGAGCAGTCCAGACAATGAATATACTGAGTAAGCAGATGGTGTATTCAACTCAGAATGGTTTAGATGCCATTTTATGATTAAAAACTCTGTAGTGAGCATAATTATTGCAACAGGCTACTCCAGGTAGGCATTTATAAAACCGAATATAAGGGGAAGATGTAGTGCATGTGGGTGGTCATTAGGCAGCAGATATAGGTGACCCTGGAGAATGTGGGAAGTCAGACTGGGAGATCATGTGCCACTTAGAATTGGCATCAAGCAGTGGAAGAGTTGACAGTGATAAAGGATTTGCACACAGAATGAGGAGTCTGCTGAGTTTTCAGAACAGGTTTGAATGTGAGCAGAAAGACTCACTTTAGTTAGTGTCAGAATTCAGATCTTTCAAAGAGGGAGAGAGATCTGCCCCTATGCTGCTATGACTTGTTCACTCTACGAGAGATCATTTGGTCACACACTCCCTGGATTTCTTTGCTGAGAAGGTAGACAGCAGAAAAGAAACAAAAATAATTTTGTGTATATTACTTTTCCCTAAAAGACAGAATGTTAATTCTAAGCAATTTTTAATAATTTTTGGACAAAAAATTCATGGACAGAGAAGAAATAGTCTTGTTCTGCATATTTAGAATGTTTGTTTCCATTCTTTCAACTGGAGAAATAGAGGACTAAAGAGGGAAAACAGGGCTCTTGCACACTTGTCCCATCCTTGCTGGCACAGATCACATTCCCAGCCGTACTATGGGGAACAGCAGCAGCAGCATGTGTGTCCTCACTGCCTCTTCTCCTCAACTTTCTGCAGCAAGCCATCAGCCTCCTCTCCCAGCCAAGAAGGAGAAGCTATCAGTTAATCAATTTGAAGGGAAGATTTGAACTTACACTGTTATTAGTGTTTTAACTGCTGAATAACTGCATATTTTTGTCATATATAACTAGTCCCACACATACAGCTATATATCCCATACTACATATCGCACAGAAAGAGTTGTTCAGCAGATATCTAGCTCTTGTTTTATACAGAAGTTTATCAAACTCAAAAACCCTACTGGTCTTTCAGGAGCTGTGTAAGGGGAAACTGGATCAACAGTAATGGTTCACACTACACATATGTGTATATGTGCTGCTATATATCTTGCCGTATCCTCATGAAATTTTAGTTTATTTATAGGAAATTATAGTAGACACAAACAACAAAGTCCTATGTTTCAGTCCCTGTGAGGACGTGCCAGCTTTCTACACATGACAACGTATTATGCCAAAGAGAAATTCTGTCTCAGTTCCTAGATTCCCCAGTGATTCAGAGTATCTAAGCTGGAACCTCCAGGAGCTCAGCTGTTTCTGAAAGATGAAATTCAACCTAAAACTGACATAGCCTTAATCTCTAAGAAGTTTTCAAAATGTTCTTGGTCTTTATTTTCTCTGCTTTCAGAATGTTTTGATAAATGTCCTCTCATATGGGTGTCCTTCAGCATCCTCTCCACAATGAGCACACCTAAAGTAGATATTATTCAAACAAATGCATAATTAGTATCATTTAATATGCCTTGGGCTGTCCTATATAGATATATCTCATTTGTCAGGGACTTGTCCATAGATGTTTTATATTCCCCTTGCCTTGAGAGCTTTCAAACCAACAGAGCCCAAGAAAAGGGCCATGAGACTACTAGCAACTTTCATCCTTTTTTATTTGAAGCTAGAGTATTAAAGAAAAAATATGGGAATTTCAGGATGAGAGAAGACAGGGAGTCAAATTCTGTACAGTTTGCTTCATATGAAGAAATTCAATAAATCAAAGAAACAAACAAGATTATTTAAGGAATTTTGATGTTGAAAATTCATTAGTATATGTAAAAATCACACTACCATTAATTATGTAACTGTCTCAGCTGCTGTTTTAGAGCAGCAGAGATGCTGATTACTTTCATATATTTTTTCTCTTTCATATTGTACACACTATGGAAATTCACTACAGAAATTATTATTAAATCATATGTTGATGAATGAGCACAAAACTATTAATGGCACATAATTTGCAGTGTACATGTCCACTGGAGTATTTAGCAATCCATGCAGATCTTATAGTATGCCCTATGTGCTTTGATTTTCTCTGTTAGATGATTGAAAAATATTCATTAAGAGATTTCTCTAATGAGCTGTGTTCAAGCATAAAATAGGCCATTCCTTTTATAATTTAAGTGTAGTTTTTGGAATATAAATATCCTCCAATTCCCGATAGGTACCAACTTCAAATAAGGGTTTTGTCTTAACACAGATTTCAGAATCTTTGAAGGGTCTTTGAAGTTTATAATTGGGTCCAAGCTGAAATGTGATGTCATTCACTCAAACATTGGCATTTGCACTGCTTATGTTTGGCAGAAAACATGCGCTTTATTTTCTTGAGATATATCCCGAAAATTCTTTGCATAAATACTTAGGTAGAAAGCTGAGAGAATATTCACATTATAAAGTCAGTACAACACCCCTGACCCTCTGATCAGTTAATCCTGGTTCCCATTCATACACTTACTTCAGACTTACTCTTTTTGGTTTCCATTAAGTTATTAGAGAGAAAGCTTTTTTGTGCTTAAATTTATGGTTTTCATTTGCAAGGCACTGAGAATACTTAAGCAGTGAAATAGGCAGCTTTTAGAAATATACCTATAAGCTAAATATTATGAAAACCAAAATAGTGTTTTCTTATCCACACAGGTGAAAAGCACAGAGTGGAACTGTCCTCTGAAACAACAAACTTATTGCTGTTGTGCCTGTCCAAAGACTGTTAAAAGTAAGACTTTGTAACATGTCCTGAGAGTGTAACAGATCTGAACTTGTGGCCTCCTGGGGAGGTAAGCCTAGCTGAGGACACCACTTGTCAGAAGTGGCATTTCTGAGCTGGATGAGCTCACTGTGACTTGTTGTCCCTTGCAGAGCTGAACAGTGGCAGACCAGGAGCATTCTGCTTCAATGAAGGTAAATAGCTAGTTATGCGATGAAGTGAGGACACTGAAGCTCCTTTCCTTTGCTATTTCCTCTTTAGTCATGTACAATTCACAGCTGATGCTAAACTGAAAACTCACTTTAGCTTCAAGCTCCACCACGGATATCCAACTAGACTTCAAGCTGTATTGCTGCATTCATCACTGATTTGGCTTTCTCAAATAGAGACAAAGGAACCTTCACATGCTGGCAAATAATAGAAAAAACCCCAGCCAAACAAAAAGCAGACACAAAGATTGGACTTTAGCACAGAAGTTTGGCAGATGTGACACTGGGTAATGGTGCATTATAAGCAAAAAAACCAAAACCAGAACAAACAACACTTTGTAACCTGCTGTGTCTATCAGGGATAAGCACAGAACAAGGATCCCATCAGAAATAGGCTGTCATTTTGGAATGAGTGGAAGGTGGATACCTTGTCCACTCCAGCTACCAAGACACCTGACAGAGCTAAAGAGAGTCTGGTTTCAGAATAAGGATTGCTCTCGAGGGACAAATGCCTAAGGGCTCTGCTCCCATAGGAGTACTCCAAGCATTAGGTTATAATTGCATTTCTTCATGCCTCATCTTCTTTTGGTTCTGTGATCACTGGCCTCCAGGTGCACATTCTCAGCCTCCTGAAATATGGAGTTCAACTCAAATCTGAGTTCAAGCTACTCCTCAGCTACTCTTCAGTCAAAGCAAGATTTCTTCCTTCTCAGGCAAGCACCTAGGAAGGTAGACTTTATGGTAAAGGATAAACTGCTGTCACCAAATTCAAGTCAGCAATGATTCCAGGTAGCCATCCAAATGAGAAAGAAAAGAACCCTCATATTTCTGTAATACGTGCCAGGTATCAAGATGATTGAAGTCTAGTATCAAGCTTGGTAACTTTCTTCTTTTTCTCAGCCAGAAGACTCTGGGGACACTGAATGTACTGTCACATCATAATTTAATCACTTCTTCCTTTTCCTTTCCGGAAAAGTCATTTTGGAGGATGTCATCTGTGCTAAATGCTACACAATCAAAACCCCATTAGTTATACTGTCAAAATGAAATTCATTAAACTTCCCAACCAAATGTAGGCAATTGTTCTTCAATGTCACTGGTGTGGTCAAAATACTTTTTCAATTAATTTTCACTAAGGAAAAATTTCAGGGTTGGGACTGAGCAGTAATTTCAGCTCCTATAAGTCATATTTGTTTTTTCATTGCCTCAGTTTTATTGTAAAGGTTCAAAGACATAGTTTTCAATTGCTGTAAAGTGGCAGTCTGTTCACTGAGACATATGAACACATCAGGCAATTAGGCTAATCTTGACAGGCATAAATCATCTGTGCCTTTAAACCTGAAATCATGAAAGCTTGCTTCTCGGACCAGAATTCAGAGAGACAAAACAGCCATTTTCAATGTGATAAATACCTCATTTCCTTTTGAAGACACTTTTGATGACTGCCTTCTATTTTTCTCACATCACTGAAAACATGCATGAATTCAGTGCCCCAACCTTAATAAAACTGACAGCTTTACAGCCTGACTAATCCACAGCCATTCCCAAGATAACCAGCATTTTTAAAGATGTAGTTTCCTGCAGTAAATACCGCAGTGACTGAACTTCTGCTTGTTCTTTAATTCTCATCACTCAGCCAGGGCTTTCCAGTTGCTGCTCACAGTCCTGTGTGGTTTACCAATATCCACCATTCACTGTGAAAAATTCAGTGTACTTTACCCATCTTTCATCCTGGCAAAGCTTTATGCTTTGAGAATACTCCGTGAATAATCCACTTGGATCCAAGCCTTTCTATAGCTGAAAGATACTGGTTAAATGGGTATTTCTAACTGAAGAGACCTAAACATTTTTCGAGCTTTTCCAATGCTTGAGAAACCATACTGCAAATAATTTTCTACAAATATCTGTCTGATAAAGAAACAATGGCATTTGGCAGCATTATCACATAAGCCTTATTGTGCTAGATGGAGGGATAAAATGGTGTAGTGTGATTGGACAAACATGCCAAAAAAGAAGCAGCAGCCTGTGTTTGAGGGCCCCTTTTAGCTGTTACACCTATGATCAAGAGAGATATGAACTCAAGTCACTACTAATCAGCCACTGTCAGTTTATATCTCAATGGAAAGAAGCACATGCAACAAGGTTAGAAGGATTCAGTCCTCCTCTAGTTATAAGGATTTTACATATATGCTATTGACCCAATGGCTTGGATTTAATACATGAATAGTAGGCAAAACCAACCGTGGAAAGATGACTGGGGACCCCATGGAAAGACAGCTGGGGGTAACATTAGAGGAAACTGAGATGTTATATTCGCATCCGAACAGAAGTTATGAGGGTATGGAAATTATAGGTTAAAATACAGTTGCTGCTCCCTCAATGGAATGCAGTTGACATGAACTGCAATGATTCCCCACACAACCGTGAGCACCTGCTAAGGGAGATGGAATGGAGTTGAGACACCATGGCCTGGCTCTGTTGAAATCCTTGTAGGGAGGGGGACTCGATGGTACTTTGCAGCTGAGAAACCATGTAACACCTGTCAGCCAGGGAAGAGAGGGGAAGATGTCCTGCTGCTGAGCCAAAAACTGTGGTGAAATCGTTCTTCTCAAATGAATTTGGTTCATTATAGCCTAACGGTAATATGAACACACACCTCCATCCTAAAGTTACCTGACTCCAAGGTATGACCACCCCTCACTGGGCATGTGCTCTGTATTCATTATGATTGTATCTTTAAAAGTGAAGGGAGAGAATTTTACACCAATCAGTAACAAAGGTATGCATGACTAGAGTCACTCAAGCTCCACCCAAACATAAAGAAATTGTGTGAAAGTAAGTCAAGAATGGGGACAAATTTAGGGAACACTCCATCGTAACTGCTGGGATCAGTCGATGGGCTGAATCTGTCTTGTCCCTCATAGGGACACCTATTGGATAATTACTATACTCTATGCATGCTAAATACACCTACTGGGGATCAGAGCTTCTCTGTATATTGTTTTGAATATGTTTCTACAGTCAGATACTATCACCGACAATCCTCAAACCTTAACCTGGCACAACTTTACGTTAATAAAGAGTGTTCTTCCATAAACCATTGGTGGGAGTCCTTCACAAGCACTGGCAATTAGTGGCAGCAGAAACCATAATCAGTTAAAGAGGAAGACCAGCTGAGGGGACCCATAGAGTGGGAAAACCCACTGCAAGGTCTCCCTCATGCTGTTGGTGCATTTTCCTGAGCGAGTCAGTCAAGCCGCCCTCTGATCAGCAGGACCCCTCAGTGAAGGGTCCCCATAATGGGACGCTGGCAAACTGGTCAGGCACAAGGGTCTTCACTTTCCTGAGGCACTGATAGACAAATCAAATACTAAGGGTTGAGGAAATCTCCGCTTTTCACACGACAGTTCTCCCTTTTGATAACTTTTGATACCATAGTGAACTATTGAACCACTAAGATTTCATGTCTCCTTCTTGGCTGAATAGTGTTTACACTGTTTCTGCCCTAAGCATGAGAATCTTAGCCATTTTTTGAGCCTTGTAAGTCTGGCTAATCTTACTCCAGCAATGCTTAAGTGTCCCTGGCACTTTTACACATTTTTTTCATTCTACTCAGAACTCAAAAACAGTTCACAACACAAGTGGTATGGGGTTGCACCTCCTAATGAATCAGCAGAATTTATTGCTTACTACGGGGAGTGTGCTTACTGCTTTTTAGTGCCTAAAAGCTGTCCGAGCTCTTCCGTTCAAGCCCACAACCTGACTGACAAGACTGTCACTTACTCTCTTTTGAAGACAATTTTTTATCTGCGACTGACGATAACAGTCACACAGAGTCATGGAATGCTAAAGGTTGGAAGGGACCACATTCATAAGTGTAAACCATCTCCTACATGCCTAAATCAGGGACAAGAGAAGGTTCCTAAAGGTATGTGAAGTTCAGTGTTGAATCAGGACATGGGAACTTCTCCTCAGTCTCATGTTGGTGTGAAGATCTGTTAAAGATGATGTGGCTGGTAAAGATCTTCCTCTGACAAATTCAATAAGAGCAGGGCTTGGAAGGGTGAGTCTAAATTGGGAAGTAACGACATTTGAGGTAAGATAAGGGATTTTCTGATCCAAACATGGGAGGGGTTTAATGGTTTGCATCTGTGTACAGTAATTCTATGTGCAGGAGCAGACCACTTGTGAAAATACACAAATTTGAATAGGGTAGTNCACAGGCCGGAGCGACTCCCCTCCCCTGCCCCCCGTCCGTCCCAGACGCCACCGCGGGACCAAAGAGGCTCTTCCGGGCTTCTTGCCAGCTTTAAATATGCACAATCGCAGAAGCGCTTATTGGATTAGAAAGCTGCCAATTAATTTCAGCTCCAATCCACGACAGGTAGCAAGTAACTTCAACTCCTGCAGGCTGTTTCCTTCCCACGAGCTATGGAGAATTACCAACTGATGGGCAAATTGCACAGGGACAGTAGGGAGCTCCAGCTGCAGTCAGCCACACACTCTCTCCACTGGGTCTCACCAGTCAATGTGTCTATTTCTCCATGGAAACTGGACAGGGTCCATTGTGTCCCCCTGCTGCTGGATAATAAAGGTTTCTTTTGGGCTGACAGTGCAAAGGTAGTATATGTACTGCTATGTGTTGTGTAGATGCTCTGTGATCTGAAATGACCTGAAAAATGCATTTTGCTTTTCAGATATGTTCTGGCATGCTCCAAAGCACATACAAACAGTCCCTCTTGCAAACTGGAAGGCATTCTGGTATACCACTTCAAACAAGCTTATCAAAGAAATACCTGTGGTAGATAGGTCTCTGGGCAAAACACCCACAGCACAGAGAATTAAAGTAATGACCATCCTCTGCATTCCCATGTACTTTTTACCACCTTGGAGTTCACAGTGTTTTGGGAATTCTGAGTCGTAACACTCTAGCAAGACAGAGAAGTGTTATTCTCTACTTTGACAGATGAAGAAGCTGCAGCTCAGACTGGCCTGATGACTCACCAGTGCACCTAGGAGTACAAAACATCCCTAAAGTAAGTGAGATGCGTTACAAAGCAAGCCTAAAGAAAGCTTCATATACACGTATAAGGAATATCCTGCCAGTCACTTCCATCTAAAATAACGTTTCTCCTTTTGCCCTTTTTATTGTTGTCATTCATCCTGTACTTTCTCTGTACTAATTGTTCAATCCAGATGCTTGCCAGTTTTGTCACACATAATATTTTGTACCTGAAGAATCCCAGTTCAATTCATCACTGAATCTCATTGTAGATAGTCTTACAGAGGGCATCTCATAAATTCTACTCTTCTATTGCAAGGAAGCCAAGTACATTAGGAAAACCTGTTTCTGATTCTTTCATATTCTGTGTGGGATTCTTCCTGAATAGTCTACCAGTCCAACTGTTTTCAAAGAAATGCTGTGTTATGGATCTATTCCATTTGCAGCTTCCTGAACACCTTTGTGGCTAAGCAGAATACAAAACCTGTACCTTGATTCGTTAGAATTTCCCATGGCAGTCCAGGTCTGAAAAATCATTTTTTAAAAGGCTAATACAATGCATTAAGTGTCCAAAAAGTTCAATGCTGTTGCCTTTGGATACCACATAATATGGTTACGAAAATATGAGAAAGATATAGAACCAGAAATACTGCACAGAGATGTACTAATTAGATCATTGCTTATTCAAGAGAAGAGATCTTTCATCTCCAGGAACTCAGGCAATTAGGTGAGGTCTGTCACAGTACACCACAGGGGCAGCCAGCTGATACTAATGAGTTTTGTGCTGTAGTTGAGTAAACAACCGGTCATCACAGTCTCATTAAGGCTCTTCCATTTCCATGTTTTCTTCCCATTTGCTGGGCTCTGTGGTCTGTTAACGTGTTAAGGCCCTGTCATTACTTTGTGTCTGCAAGTATTTCTTGTGCTTGTTCCTCCCACTATGTCCACACTGTTTTGTCTGCAGTGTGGGACTGGTGCTGACCCTGCCCACTCAGCCCTCACCCCATCCGTATCATTTATTTCATGTCCTTGTACAGCTTCCACTGAATGCTCTGACCTGCTTAGATATGTGCCTCCTTCTTGAGGTTAATTTACCCTCAATGAAAATTCCAGTTACAGAGAATAATTCTATCCATTCTGGTCAGGATAGCAGTTGTCACAACTGGATGAGTTTTAGTCTATTTCATAATTATAATTTACAACAAAATATCAATTTTTTAAGTTACCCTGACAGCACTGTAGCTTCAAGCTATTCAAATACTGCAACATAACTGATTTTCATTATGCCACTTGAACATCTTGGTTTTGAAAATATATGAATTAAAAATTCATCAATATATAAATAAAAGCATCTACACACAAGGAATAACTAAAGTCTGAATATAAATCAGCTTTGACATTTGCATTCATAGAGTTAGTAAAGACTGGCTACAAAGTAGATACACAAAGTAATTTTTAGACTCTTGGCCAGGCTGTTCTCCCCAGAGTATATCAACTGTAACTTTATATTAGAGTCAATGAAAACAGACATGTGGTGTGAGAAGCTGTAAGAGGCCAGAACCTGAAAAGCAGAGCTTTTTGGTAGCAGTCAAAGGCCACTCAAGGACTGATGGAATCAGCCAGTGTCCTGAAATCTAAGACTGTGTCAAACTGGATCAGAGTCACTTGTACTTTATTTCCGAATAAACTAGACTACGTTGATTACATACTTTAATTTCTTAATCAGAATATGACAACAGAGCTTCCTTTATGTAGAAAGAGATTCCATCACTTAAACAGAGGTAGCTATTGTCATTTGAGATGCACTGGCTACCAGCTGCTGCTCCAGATAGGACTCCCACAGTTCTGTGTACAATTAATTTTACATAGGCAAATAGAGATAGTTACAAATATATGCATCAGATGCTTGTATTTAGGGGACTAAATCCCAGCACCAGTGATTGTCAATTAGTGGGTTTAATGCCCGGATACATTTCAGCATCACGGTTAACATCTCCAGACTTCCCTTGCAATTAAAGATAAAAAAGAATTTTTTTGGGTTTTGATCCTTGAACTTATCCCATAACATCTTTCTTAAAGCACATTTACTCCACCTTTTACATGTACTTCTCACTCTGGTACTTCTTGAGCTGTACTGCATAATATTCCATTGTTTCCAATCAAGAAAAAATTATTTTCACAAACAGGTATCTATAATATCTCTCTTTGTAGAATTATTTTGTGATTGCTTACCTTAAAAAAAAAAAAAAANATTAACACACTTACTCCAAGAGGAAAATGTTTTGGAAGTAGGTAATTCCAGAAAAATGTGCTCTCATTCTGAATAAGGTCTGTACTTACACATAGACTGAACTCAGTTGTCCTGAAAAGATACATATTTTAAAGTTATTTTTGTATAAATAAATATATAGAGAGATATAGATGTGTATGTGCATACTATCTCAAACGAGGGTAATTTTAAGATGCATGCAAAGACTTAGCAATTTGCACTTAGTTATATGGAACAAGCTTTTTCTTGTCAAATTCTTTTCTTTCCCAACCTTTTCTTACTTGAAGTAACCTAACCCTTTTCAAACAGAAGCCTGCCAGACCACAGACTTTGTTGTCACTGAGAGAACCCTGGGGTATCACTGAATAGGCACAAAGAACATAACAGTGCCCAAGAAGTAAAGTATGCTTTATTTAAGCATATTTAAGCAGCAGAACCTGTCTCACCTCTCAGCTTGAACATATTTCACAATAAGTGCAGAAAAACTTGAAAGGGTGGGAAAAGAAAATACTGCCTGTTTTAATGCCCTCTGAAATGGTAATTTGCTATGAAATTAAAATGAAGGTGAGCAGAGATACTCACAAACTGCATGGTAAAAGTACTGAACCACCAAAGTTTTAAAAAAGAGGTGGTTTTGGATTATAAGTATTTTTAAAATGAAAGATGGGCCTCATGAAGAGGAGGAAAATTATGAAATTTGAATGCAGATTCAGCTTGTCACTTACGTTCCTGCTTTACCAGAAGCTTTTTAAATAATTGGAGAAGTCACCCAGGAACTAAACCCATACAGGGCCTTTAAATTGACCCTGAGGCTTCTGTACCCATGGATGTGTCCTGAATGTAGATGCAGGTCTTGTTGTGGCTGGAGATGCACAGAGGAGATCCCAGGTCTCTCTCTCTCTCGGGAGATAGGTTCTGGAGGATCAATTAAAACATGCCTGGGCTCGACTGACGAGTGAAACCCATTGTAAAGAGCTGACCTAGCTGATTCCTGGCATGGGAGCTCCCAGTCAGCTGAACTCCTCTACACTTGCAGTGTGTACCTACCCACAGAGCAGGGGATGGATGGATGGCTCCATGGCTGCATCCCTGTCCTGGGCTGTTCATTTGGACACACCGTCTCTCCAGCACAACGTGTTGTGCTCAGGGCTACACTCAGGAACCAGGAGTTGTCTATGCTGGTTTTAATGGAGCTCACATTGCAATGTCACAGTCAAGCTGCTCTTCTGTATCTGACTGGTTTTCTCCAGAGACAGAGACCACCAAGTAATTTTGCCCAGGTAACCAAAAAGCTGTTGTGGTAAAGATACGTTTTTTCCTGCTGAGCAGGGCTACCACAAAAATCACTGAGCTGGAACTGAGATAGTCACATAGCTTTATTCATCCTTAGATAAATCATGTGGGCTTAACATATCTTTTCCTACATAGTAACCAGGAATTGATATTCAGTTTTTGAAATTGTTAAATATAATTCCATTCTCATTTACACCAGTGTGAATAAAACTATTGAATAATCTGATCCACAAAGTAATGATAAATATTTTCTTTGACATGAACATAACACATTCCTATGTTATGTAACTTGAACTGATTTTTTTTAGCTTCGTCTTCCTTTGTATTTATCTTTTTTTGGTTTTTTTCCTATAGCTTTAATGTGAAAATAAATGGGAATTATGGTCAATATAGATATTCCTAAGAGGGAGAGAGAAATTTAATGTTTTGGGTCAGCTAGTACATAAAAAATGTTCTCTTTCTATTCTTTTGGATATTTTTGGGTTTGCCTGTGGTTTAAAAATGAACTCTTTCTTCCTCAGAGGAAAAGGTCATTGTTCTCCTGTAATTTTCATGCTACATTTATGAAGCACATCCATTTTCTTATATCCAGTCACCCTTAACCCAAGCACCAAAAATTTAAAATACAGCACTGCCTTGTGCTTGTGTGGAACACGAGAAACAATTCAACTACACTTTGAGAATATTAATGTTACAATGGCAAGAAACTTACATATTAATTACAATAAATGTATTCAAGAAAGACATTTAGATTCTTTAGCTTATATAAAGGAAAATACTTATCCAATTACAGTTAAGAACTACTACAATCTTAGCTCCCTTAAGAGCCTTGTTTGGCATGCAATGTCTAAATAGAGATTGTAACTTTCTATTGAATAGCACTCTGAGATGAAACATGGAATAAAATAAAGCCCCACTGTCATTATCATATAGAAAAAGACCTACAAAGAAAAAACACATTTTGCAGTGAACATTCCACCTATAAACATTCTTTAAAATGCCACTATTACTTTAGCTATACTTAAGTTTCCAAAGTGATTTACATGGTGACCTCATTCCTTTTTATAATACTCTGAAATATTCTATTTTCAGACTTAATGCCCCTGTGTTTTGCCTTAAGTGAATAATATAATGTTTGCCTTCTTTACTATCTGTTTTCATTACAATACTTATGTCTCCAAATACATTCTTTCTCTTTTCTGACCTGAGATTAAGTGAGTGTTAGTAGTAGGACCTAAAATTATATTCAACAACAAGTCTTTGTGCAGCAAAACTGTAAATATGTGCACTGACCTTTAAAGCTCATGCACAATGAATTTTAAACACACCTGCAGTGTTCTGTAAGCCACAAATGAGGAGCAGCTTTTATGAAAAACTGTGTGCAGTGATGGGTGTACTTCCTCTGTGAAGGCAAAGCCTCTAACTCCAAACATTGTTACAATTGTCAAGCTGAAAAATAATGTTTTTATATATACAGAAGGGACTACTTTCTATATTTCAGAGTTATTACTCTACCTCCCATTCTTGTGTCTGAAGCTGCATCTTCTTGGTCACGTTCTTGGGCCTTGAGGGCAAATTGCACCACACAGATCATATCTGTAGAGTTAAATTATATTTCAATTACTCACCTCTGTGTCTTTATCTTCTAATATGTCTTTCCAGAAAGCAGATTTATCTAGATATGTCTGTGTTCTGAGTTAACTCTGAAACATCACCTTTGAAAGAGAGTGTAGACCTTCAGGGATGGATGTGACACTTCTTCCCTCCATATCTTGAGTACAAGAGAAAAAGATTGTGTAATAGTTCAAACCAGCTCCACCTTCCTGTTTGACTCAGCCTGCATATTGTCTGGAGCAGGGACTAAGGTCCTGAATCATCTTTTACACCCCACTCTCAAACCTGACTTAATCTTCTGTTATATGAGAAGAATAGCACTGAAGAACATTTGAATCATTTTCTTTCCCTTTTTCATCTTTTTACCAACTGTTAATTATCAATGATGTTAAAAATAACTAATCATTTGTATGCAGTAAGTAATGCAGTGACATTTAAATGTGATTCTGAAGGGCCATGAAGCAAATTACTTTTGATTATTACCATGATATAGTTATGTTCTCATGTAATGTGATTTTTTAATGGGAAATAAAAAGCATTTTCTATAAAGTAAAACAATTGCTGCCACTAGAACAAATGTCCAAAGTTACATAGAGTTCCCTCTAGGGGTGGGAGGAAAACAAAGCCTCCTTCCCTAGAGTCTCTAATGGAGGTCTGATTCTGAAATTTTTACATGGACATCAATCACCTTACACAACATATTTTCTGGTTTTATTCTTTCCTGATTGCGGTTGTGGATAAGTGAGATTGGTTTGGTGTTGATCTCATAAACCAGAATTTATACTTTTCTGCCTAGATAACTCAGGAGTCCTCAAGTATCAAAGTCTACCAACGTGTTTTCATGGCTCAGTGTGGAATGTTGCCATCACACAGAATCGCAACCTGGGAACAATTCTTTAATTAGATAACATAGCAGTGTTAAACATAAGTCATGAGTGCTCTTAAGCTTTCTTGGTATGAAGAAAATGAATTTTTGCTATTCCTTATCCAATACTCCCACTCTGGGTTTATTCTTGAGCACACCACAATAACAGAGTAAGCAGATACAAGACACTACAGTGTTCCCAAAAAATAAATATATTCCATGTATTGCAAACATACACAGATCTAGAAAAAATAATAACACATCTATCAGAATTCCCCCACCCGGGTTGCCTTCTCTTCAACACTCATTCGATATGCTTCAGTGTCCTCTGAGAAACCCAGGATCTTTCATGATTAATGTGCAAGCTCCCACCACACTCCTGGCATCTTTCTTACTCTCAAGCAGGGGATTGTATTTCTTCTCTGGATTCTCTCACCTGCTGTGGCTAACTACAAGAATGAAGTTTAGCGATGTGATATAAACTTTGGGAATTGAAAATTTGCTATTGGCAAACCCACCTGAAGCATATCTGCCTGCACTATCAGGGGTTTTACAAAAGCATCTTATAAATCACTTCAGTGTGAGCTGCAAAACCTGAAATAGAGAAAGAAATTAAAGCCATGTAGTTCATGCTGCACAGGGATGACTTTGAATGTAACAGTAGACATAAATGTGTGTTGTAAGAATTCATGTCCCTTCCCTGCTGTCCAGCATCCCTCTGTCAGTGTTAGTTCTCCTCTTGTTGACCACTTTTCACTTACAGTAGTTATCGATAGCAGCTGTTCTGCCCTTGGAGAAATCCAGCAGTCTCAGATGCTGGTTTGCTGCAGAACAGTTGGAGATAAGATATTTTTCTCTTTAATTTATCTATCTCAGGCCAAAGAGTTTTCTTCTACCTATATCACTAACCCTTTGGACACTGTTCTGGTACATAAGAAGAAAAAAAACCCATATTTGAGCCAGGGCTCAGTCTGGACATGGCACACCTGGGTAGTCCCAAATCCACATCAGTGTTATAACCTGCATTTAGACATATTTCACAGGTTCTTATGTGTAGATTAGCATATGATTATCGTTTTTAGATACCTTAACCCAGTAGTTTCTTCTGAGTAATTAAATAATAAGTGTTTTCATTACAATAAACACAGACAGTGATTGTTTTCATATTTATTGCCAGATTTACCACAAGACCTCTCGATAACCACATTCCATTTATTGCTTTGTGAAATACTAAGGAAGTGTAACCCTCTTACATGCTTTTCCAAAAGTTTTCACAATACACCAACATTCATATTAACACCTTTGCTATCAACCACCTCTATATGCTTTTTTGTACATATAAGATTTTCTGTCTGTTTCTGTGATAGACAGCTTTTCTTTTAAGAAATTAATAATGTGAAATTCTGCACCGGCTTTAGAATATCTGTTAAAAATTCATTTGCTTTTGCAGATGATAGTGGTCATTTATTTCTTTCACCTGGGACTGGTGAATAATTAAATATATTTAAAATTCCCAAAATGCGTATGCTTTCTCCGATTTAATCCATGAGCTGAATTTTTTTTTGCCTTTTTCTTTAATATTTTCACACAGTAGGAGACCAGTTAAGGTTGGAAAAGGTGTCTGGAGGTCACCTGGTCCAACCTCCCTCTCAAGCAGGGTCACCTAGAGAAGGCTGCCCAGGACTGTGTCCAGATGGCTTTTGAAAATCTCTGAGGAGGGAGATTCCACGACCACTCTGGGTGACCTGTGCCCAGTGCTCAGTCATGGAGCAGTCATGCCCAGGTGCTTTTTTGCAAAGTTGTTTTCCAGTCAGGGCCTCCTGTTAATTCTGAGGGAGCTGAGACTCCACTGCCCGTGTGTCTAGATTAGGTCACAGGCAGGTAGGTAGATGTGGCTGTGTGTTTCTAACTCATTATAGAGTCATTTGCCAAACATGGAAATCTTTTTCAATTTCTTCATTTCATTTTGCCGCAGTTTTAAAATTTTCTGCTATCAGAAAATAAAAATTGGAATTGTCACCTTTGCCACCATTTTGTATCAAACTGTTTGCTGAATTATAATTAGTTCACATATTAGACAGCAAATTATTCACAGGTATTATAGCATTATAGTTGAATTCCTCAGGGAGTCATCTGGGAGGAATGGGAAAAATAATAAAAATAACAAGGTTTCATCTATTTCCATTTATACATCAAAAATCATCAACTTCCCTTTCAGAAAAGACATGTTGACTTTCTATTGGCTTCTACGGACGTTATTTAAAAAAACATGGAGATTTTTAAGCGTTTTTTAAATGTTCTTACTTAATCTTCCACATTGTCATATTCTACTTCAAAACTGGTTAAGAGCAGAAGACATGCCTATACTAAGGAAGTACAATCTCATTGGCAGGAAGGAATTACAGCATCCTCTGTGGTAGTTTTATACTAAAAGGTAATTAGAGACAGGCTGAAAACTGTCATTTAACATTTATTTTTTTAGTAAACATGCCTATTCTGTGTGATGAAAGGCAGTCCAGCTATTAGAAGCACAATACAAAAATAGGTCACTGGTGGATTAGTGTGATGCTGTGGAGAGCACGGGTTTGCAAATATCAGTCTTTATGGATCCTTTGAGAAGGTAGCAGGAGAGTGATTTTCTGAGCCAAACTGGATACACAGATTTTCTCAATTCAATGTTTTATAACAAACATACCCCAGGAACACCAGCAATTGATCTGAGTCCCTAATGTCCACATGAATGCAATGTAGTGTCAGCTTCTTTTACTGTTGTCTTTCACTGGTTTTGGCTGAATCCAGGTGCAAGAACTGAACAAAGATGCACATGCGCTATTATGCATATTCATTAAAAATGTCAGATTAAAGATGCTTTGCCTAATTTTTCTTTTATTTATTTCCCATTGGATACAGTTTCAAACAAGAATGACTAGATAAACTACAGATTTCTAATGAAGAATTAGAAAGTATATGTATGTTTTCCTCCTTGTGAAAAAAGCTATTGTTTTGTTTTACTCATTCAGCTTGGGCACGAAAGGAACATCACATGATAAGCATGTTCTAGCACTGTTCAGATTTAGCATATTCCTGCCAGCAGTCTACATATAAAAAATATTTACAATGAGTATCTGATGAATAAATTTGAATTGCAAAAAGCTTTCCTTTTTAAATTTAAAATAGAAAAAAGGCTCATAAATCACTTTTAATAAAAAGCTTAAGTAACCAAGTTATTAACTGAGGAAGACCTACTCAGATTTATCTGAGATATTTTTATAAGTAATTCTCAATAGGCATGAAGTTCAATTTTGTAGGTTTCACAGACTGTCACTGGAAAAAGCCCTTATTTGCAGATAGTCAAATAATGGCATTAATTGGTTTCCTAACAAATTACAAGTGTGTAAATAAAACTAAAGTCTTGTTGAGCTGTTTTAGGTACTTAAGACTTTACTATGAGGATGACCACTTTATAGAAGTCAATGTTTGTATTAAAACCTAAATAATTACTTATAAGACCTTACATCCCAACTGATAAGACCTGTTGGGAGGACAGGGTTAAAATCGGAAGATTTGGTGAGGAGAAGGGAAAAGTTTTGCTCAAAGTGCCATTGCAGCTGGGAACGCTAAAAATGTTGGTGTGGGAAAACTGCATTTTTTATGCCTCCTGTTTGGAGGAGAAGAATTCCTGTGGAGAGATAACACACTGTCACAGAACATGTGTGAAGCCTTTTGCTGTGGGGAGGTGGCAGCGAGCCCTCCCTGCTGCCCGCTAGGACCGACTGAGGGGACGCTGCCTGTGTCCCCCCGTGTGCTTCTGCCACCTGGCAGTTGCAGCAAGGTAAGGAAATAAATCTGCTCTTTGCATTTTGCCTGTGGTTTGATGGTTGCCCTCGGTTACCTGTATGTGCCAATTCACACAAGATCTTCTCCTACAAGATAATCGCTTTTTTTTCTGTAAGCCCAGGCAGGCTATCCTGATAAACAGCACACCTGTAACTTGCCCAAGCAACTTTTTGTTTTGCTTGATAGGATGATCAACAGGTTTTCCTGGGTTGGGCTGGTTGTGTTTCAGCCTGTCTTGTACAAAGAGTTGATTTCTGTCTTACATACTGTGCTTGAGTGATTTTTTTTTTTTCTCCAACATGCAAATCTTGCAATACCACACGATAAACCAGCTGATCAAAATTAGTATTTCATATCACCACTTGTATAGAGTGACATGTTACATCTGTAGTATTTTTATGGATTATTTGAAACACTTTACTAGCCACTATGAAACAAAATATATTTCTTCTTTGAAAACTGTACCGCTTTCACCTGGGATAGAGTTAATTTTTTTCTTAGTAGCTGGTGCAGTGCTGTGTTTTGGATTTAGTATGAGAATAACGTTAATAACACACTGATGTTATTAACATCAGTGCTAAGTGATTATCCTAAATACAGTTTCCTGTGCTCTGCCAGTGAGGAGCTGCACAAGAAGCTGGGAGGGAGCATGGCCAGGACAGCTGACTGGAAATGGCCAGAGAGATATTCCACACCATACAACATCACATCCAATACATAAAACGGGGGGAGTGGGCCAGGACCCACGAATTTTCCTTTTTTTACTTATCCTCCTTCCCACTGGGGGAGGAAGGGTAGTGAACAAACTGGTATTCACTCACCAGCTCGGGTTAAACCATGACAAAAACCTCACTTTTCTTACTTCTGCAGAATTTATGAATAATTACTCATACCAGTGACAATTTACCCCTTCCTTTGTAGAAATGTCTCTCAAATCTTTCCAGAATCTGATCATATTTCAGTGCAGTGACTGTCTTGTGTATTGCCCTCCTTTCACCCAATAATATGGCCTTGCTGTAAAATTTCAGCATTGTCTGACACTGAATACAGGTAATACCAAGAAAGCATTTAGGTAGTGCTAGCTGCCTTTTCAAACTTTTCAGAGAATGAAAAAAAAGTCGCTAACTAAAATGAGAACTCACACAGAAAGGTACATTCGTTTTCAGTGTTCAGAAAAAATTCCAGTAATATACTTTACTCTATGCATGCACACTTAGGAACATTTCCACAGTCACGAAAGGAGTGACACCAGTGTAAACTTTCTGGCCCAAGCATTCAATATGTTCTCCTAGCTGAGGCCTTGTTATTTTTTCACAGTGTCTCTCAGCATTCATGAAGGATTATTGGCCTCGATTTTTTGAAACCTTTCAAGAAAAAACTGAGTTAACTCTCCTAATTTCAGATATTTAAATATTATACGTGCAGTGTGTATAGCACATGCATAGCACACATGTAGATATCATAAGTTATGAATTAATTAATCCCACCTGTAATATTTAAAAATTAATATCACAAAAATTACAAAAATAAATATTTAAAATTAATATTTTAAATATGTGCTATAAATGCATATAGACATGTAATCCAAGTTTGTCTATAGAGACCACTGAATGAGTCTAAATAGGACTCCAGCTGTTGAATACTTGTGCAACTGACATCTTAAAACAGTTTGTTGTCAATACAGAAATACACTATCTGTCTTAATGGTGCCTATTTCACTCCATTCCTCTTTAAAAATGTGATAACTTGCTTTTGAAAATGAAGATTTGTCACCATTAATTAGAAACATAGTCTCAACAAACTTCTGTTACCTTTGTTTGTCAGGATCTTGGAAGTCAAATAATTTGCTCAAACGTCCATGCCTAGGGCCATTTGAGACTCTTTGGTAGGGATGAGAGTATGTGTATATAGCTTGGCAGACGTGGCACAGGATCTACGGGAAACTTCCCGGAGCTGCAGCTGGGAGCGAGGCAGGGCATCTTTGGGCAGCTCAGATGGCTCTGTGTCCCTGTGTGGAGACAGTAGAACCAAGATCTCCACTTTTACATGTGATATAAATTTGTGAGAAGAACTTATCCTAACTGTGATTGCTCATTTGAGTCTGTCATTTAGTTTTACATCATTTTGTGGCATCTAACACTTGCACAGGGTAAAACCATTGGCTTAGCATGTTAAATTGACTGACTGTGGGATTGTAGGACCTTGGTGGCACTTGTGGAACCCTGGACATATCATGCTCTAGTGCTGTGAGCTACTTGCATTCTATTAGAAAACAAGATATTTAAAGATGCTTCTTTAGTGGTAAACAACTCCCTGTGGAAGTGCCATTAAAACCACTAAAACTTGGATACCTTTAGTATGTAGCACCTAGATCTTAAGACTGCTACCACAAGGAAAAAATTTTTGACCTTTTTTTTTCTCTCTGCTTTTATATTTTGGTTTGGTTTTTTTTTCTGGGAGGGTGTTTGTGTGTGTGTTTGTTTTTGTCTTAGTTTTTGTTTCTTAATTATGCAAGATTGGTTCTCTTTTTGATTTTCAGATGTCTCAAATTGGAATGTAAAGAGGAAGAGAGAAATAGAAATTGATGCAGACTTGCTAGGCCTACTGCAGCGAGCTTTTGTTGCAGTCAGGAAGTATGTGTTGACATACAAGAAGAAGATGATGGGCAGGCACACCTTTGAGCATACATGTGCATCTTCACTTTGAAATGCAACACACAAGAAAAGAGTTGCTGCATTGTCTCGAAAAACAAAGTTCAGCTGAGGATTGCACTGGTCCTCTTGCTTTTTCAGGAATAAACCCTGAATGGTTTGCACAGCCTCTGAATAAAATCCATAGTCACAGGTCCTCACAATTGCCACTCCCCTTAATTGTTGTTATCTTCTCCCATCTCTGTCTCACACACTTTCTCACCTCACAGCCTACGTTTTTAGCTCTGAAAAAGAACAAATATGTAACCACATTAGCAGAACCAGAAGTTATCAAGTTGAATAAGGAAAAAAAGCATCTTCTCTATGTCAGTGCATGTGTAATTATTCTCACATGCAGTGAAGAGCAAGACGAGCTAACATGTTGGAGACTTTATATTTGGAAAGTGCTTTGTTAGTTTTCACGTAGGTTACACCTCATGTGATTTGGTGGAATTATTTTCCCTCTTCCCTTTCCATTCTGGGTAAGAGTAAAGATTTTAACACTATAAACCATACATGCTTCAGCAAGTAGGTTAGAGGAATTCTCTGGTTATAGGAGTTCAACTAACCGTTTTCTCCAATTCATTTTCAAAGCTTTTCAACGACCACTACTGGCTTGTAAATTCTTCTTTACCCTGCCCTACATTAAAGCCTGCAATATATGTAGACACTCTAATACACTCAGCTGACTTCCCATCTCAGCTGAATGAGTCTCTTGCCAGCAATTTTGGTGGAGTCATCCTTGTTTCAGGCAAGTGAATAGAAATCAAGCCTTTGTACACAGGGTATTTGAACAAAAATCCATCCATGAGAGAAGAGGGCAATGCATTAACAGCTGATAGCTTTCTACTTTTGCCTTCCCATTGATTGCAGTGACAGCAAGGCAGATGAGCATCTTGTTCAGGTACATTTCTTGCAAGGCTGGAAAGCTCTGGGTGGGTAGAAATAGAGCTCTAATATATATCCTGGCCCAGCTATTTCCTCCTAAAAGCTTGAGCTACAGTCCTCAGCATAAAGATTAAAAACAAAATTTTTATTTTGGTGCTTTATCATAATTGCCTGGGTTTAGGACTACACATTAGTGTAATTTTCTTACCCACATTGATAAAGGATTTTCCTGATTCCCAGGTATTCTTCTAACTAAAGATCCTTTTTCTCCCCTCAGTGTCCCTGCCCTGTTGTTTATCGTAATATAAAATAACAGTAAAATATTTCTTTTGTAAACAGGCATCTCTAGCACATATATAATTTATCTTTTTACAGTTGTATGTCTTTACTAGCACTAAAATTTGCTAAAATTAATACAAGCATTCATCTTATCAGTATCTTTATACTCATAGCTTTTTAGAGAGGTGAGGACCTCAATTTTCAAACAAAAGACATAAATTCTTGTCATTGCTTTGCACTTTTGCTTACTGACCTCTTACCTGAAGCCTCCACTTAACTTTAAGGCATGAAACATGCTTTAGGAAATTATAGTGCTTTCAAAAACTTTTACCTTTACAGAGCATTTGAAATAGGACACCTGAATTACTTTTTAAAGGTCTGTTTCCAAAGAATCTGCTTTTTGTACCAGGACCTAAAACACCACCTATTTTTAACATTAAAGTTACCTGCTACAAAGCTGAAGTCCCAGGCTCTTCAAGAAATCAGATTTGTTATCAATAAACAGATTTGGGATGCCAAATTTGGTCAAGGGCAGTTTTAGCCCACTACGATCGTTTCTCAACACAGCCAAATTCTAATTTGGGGTGGGGGGAGGTAGCAGTTTTCCCTGAAATCACTCACCAAGATGACCAGTGACCAACCAGGCTCACTTAATTCAGTTTTGGTGCATATCCATGAGAAAATTTAATAGCTTTTCCAGCTCAGAAAGGGAAATACCACCAACATTTGGAGAAAGCCAGAGGCTATGTGGCTTTCGGAGAAGCAGGGAGAAGTTAAATAGACTGGGAGCTGGCTGTAGAAAGAGAGATTGGTTCTTGGATACTGGGATGAAAGGCTCAGAGCTGGCACGAGAAACTATATGTTTCTGGCAAAGGGGTCTGTAACAGCCATGAAAGAGCCTTGTGGGTGGCCCACTAAAAAGGGGGGCTACAGCTGTGTCTGAAGGAGGCTGGCAGAAGACAGTTCCTGGCTGCTAAATTTGCCAGCCTGTGTATGCTTGCAGCAAGGCAATGACCTTCAGGGAGGTGTCTGGACAAACTCCATGTCTGCACCCAGCGGGCATTGGGATGTCTTCAGGGCTGAATGAGGCATGATGATCTTGCATTCGTTGCTAACCATGTGTATACACAGAACATGAAAAGAATTTTCCTCAGAAACAAAGGTTGAGAAAGGGTACCTTCATTACAACATGATCAAGTGAACACAGAGAATTCTTCAGAAATGTTTGTTTAAACACACCTGTAATCCTCTAGGTATTAAAATTGCACAACGACCATACACTATCTTTTCTAATTCTTTACTCACTTTAAAATTTTAAGCTCTTTCCAAAAAAAAAAAAAAGAAAAAAAAAAAAAGGAGTAAGTTAATCTAGCTAGTTTTTGCCCTACTGTCTGTGAACTTGGAGTGCAAACCAGAATTATTCTGCTAAAAAATGAATCAACACAAAGAGCTGTTAAAGGATTGGAAGGCTTTTCATGTCATTCCTCCCTTGTTTAGTTTGCTCATATGTATGCTAAATGTGACCATATCTTTCCAAACTTTTTCTGGGTCCTGTTTTATAAAATTCTTTTTTTCCTGTCTTTCTCTACATTTTCTTCAACTCCATCTTTCTTAAAATATGATGGCCCACCTAAATATAGTACTCCAGGTAAGTCCTCACCAGTGGCAGATACAGCAGAACAGCGACCTTCCCTACAACACAAAATGACGTGTTTTTACAACAGCATGATACGGTTGATTCAGAATTAGCCCATCAACCCTTCCAACTTCTAGGCCCTTTCTGTTATTGCTGCCAATCATTTGCTCTTTTTTGCATGAAAATCCTGCAAGCAATATATTGAATTCCACCTTTATTGAAATTCTCTTTTTTATATCAAATGATTCTTCAGCTGGTCAAGATCATATTCAGTGAACATTGCCTACCATCTTCACTCATTCCATTTTTAATGAAAGTTCTTTCCAAACTATCTAAAAACAATTCATCCAAGCTATTAAAAAATATTGAATAATACTGAGCACGGGACAGAGCCCCAGGGAGTGTGACATAATAAATGGTTGACAAATAGCTCTAGAGCAGATGTGTGCTTTTAGCTGTGAACCTGCCAAAACCATCATGTATACATGACTTCCTTGAGAGAAAGTGCCATATGGAAAGATCTCAAAAGCCAAAAGTCAAGACATATCCTGCTGTTACCCCTTTTTCTGTATGTGACATGATTTTCTCTGCAGAAGAAAGGAACTGCAGTGGATTAATGTTTAATTATTGAAAAAACAGTTGTCTTTTTCCTCATTTCATAGTTATCCTTTAAATACTTAAAAACTGCTTATAATCATTTGATTCTGATTCTTCCAGGCTATCAAAATGGTTTGTTTTCATAATTCTACCATTCTCCCCTTTTCAAAATTGGAAATATCTTTGCCATCAGGTTTCCTTGGATGCCATGACTTCTGGAAGAAAATAACTGTAGATTTGGGAGTCACTATAACACACTTCATCAGGAACTACCAAATTTGAGAATAACTGCATAGTTCTCAAAAGGTTTTTTAGCCTAGGTTTTTACATCTGTTTTTAATTTTAATTATTTTAACCATATCGAAGAACTAATTTTTTACGATATTTGAAATAAAAGAGACTTTGAATTTCTCTACTCATTACTTCCTTCCCTTTACTGGTAAGTACACAGCTCATTCTTTCATTTTCCATTCATTTACTCCTAAGATATAATTAGGAGGTTTTCTTCTTGTCTGTTTTCTCTTGTTAGTCACCTAAACTTTAGCATTCCATTGTATGCTCTGAATCAGTTGGTTTTTTAATAACAATTTTTAACGGTAATAATATGTCTCAACTAGCTCAGCCTCCTGGCTCAATTGCATCATTACAGCTTGTTTCTACTTTTATCCATCCCCATGGACTTTCAGCAGATTGGCATTTGGTTTCTTGGAAGCCAACACATTAAGCCTATTCATTTTTTGTATATCACATTGTTATATATTATGTGTTTTCAGACTTTACTCTTTAACCTGTTGCTCAGATACTTACATGAGGGAGGTCAGGAGAACAGGAGATTCTTGTGTCATAAGAAGGTGGTCTCATAGATTATGGTGATTAATCATCATAAAAATCATAAGCATACTAAAAATGAAAATCAAAAATGTTTACTGTTTTGCAACTTGCTCCTTACATGAAAAGAGAAGCTATCTTCAACATCTCTTGGCACACACTGGAGAATTACTTTCATTGTAAGCTAAAGTAACTTCCTGCACACTGAACTGGTCCTCTTTCTCTTCTGTTGAGATTCCCATTCCCATGAGGAAGGAAAGCTGAGTGTCTTTTGTACTCTCCTGTGCCCTGAACAGAAAGCCGAAGGTCTTGCCTGGCATAAAGGAACTGAAATAAGTAGACAGTGTATGCAATGGTGGCCTCTGGGAATGGTTTCAGGACTTTGTATTTCCTAGTGATTTTGTGCTTTTTTGTCAAAGGGTAAACATTTCAAGCTAAATTATTCAGAAGGGATTTAGGAGGTGTTTTCTTTAAGTTCTGTGGAATACAAATGTGTGGAGAGAAAGAAAAATCAAGCATTCTGCTTTGGTTTTGTGTTTTTGTTCACTGGTTACACTGAGATCTTTGAAGAGAAGGATTGTATAGATGCCTGGGGTAATCCAGTTCCCCCTCTTCCTGAGTAGGGCTTTCATAGGAAGCCACTCCAAACCACTACTGGAAGAAGTCTATCTCAAGCCTACTAAAGGAGAGAAAAGAAAAATCCTGGCAAATGAGGAGCCATGATAAAATCTGAGAAGACTTTGCTACCAAGACCAATATGTTAGTGATATTTCTCCAGATAAGAGAAGACACTGAGTACTTTGCAGGAGATGGCATTATGGAAATGTGTGGCATATTTTAGCAGTGCAATACCAACACAAGGCCTCAGAGTGCAGAGGGAATTCGCTTTCCTGAAAAAAATACCTTCTTTACTTGAAGGTGGAGGAATTTAACTCCTTAAAGGCAGAAATTGAGGTAGAAGCCATTTGCTTCTGGATTGTCACTCTGACAGTACAATATTTGCATACACATAGATGTTTGTTATTTAAATGAAAACAGGTAATTACTAGAACCATGGTATGCCCCAGGACACATAATCTGCATGAAGCCAGAAAAAACTGTTTGACCCCAATATAGCAAAGCCTCCCCCAAGGACTTCTGGAAATGCCATTTTCCAGACTTCTGCTTCCTGCAGTACATGGCAGCAGATGGCCAGCCAGCACCCTGGGATATGACTGACTGCAAAACAGTACCTTGACTTTATTCCGTTATTTTAAAGACTCAAAATTTTAAATGTGTGGATTTTGACAAATTTGTGAGACTGCTTATATGGGAGGTAAGTAAGAGGGGAATAAAAGTTGTTTCTTTGCAAGAGATTGTGCTGTCTAGAGAGACTAGGAACTTCACGTTTGTTTATGCTAAATAACCTGCTGAGCCCTTGTGTCTTGGTTAGGTTAAATAACACTGAATGCCCTCAGTGGGGTGAACATCTTTCTTGAATGTTCCCACAGTGTCGTTTGAGTAGTGAAAGAAATAGTAACCCCAGAAAGCTGTGACCCTCATGGCATACTGTCCCCAGGAGAACAGAGGCTGCCTCTTTTGAGACTGGGCATTTTGCTTCTCTGGCATCCATCCATGTGGAGCATTATTCCACTTATCTGTTGTTATGGATTTGGCCTAATTCTATGTGATACAGGAGCATGTATTTATATTTAAATATTATGCTGAATGCAGTACAATTACTCTTAATAACTGATCCTAGGACAACAATTCTGTTTCATAGCATTGCTCCAGATATATTTATAATTATATTGTTTTATGGTTCAAAAAGTTGTAGGTGACAAGGTGCAGGCAGGCACCAGAAGTTGTGAAGGTACTGACTTCCTATACATGAGGTCCAAGTGTACATCCTTGTCCTCTGTCCTCTGTCTCAGCATGATCTGTGACATTTTATGGAACATTTTTCAAGCTAGGACATCTATTCCTGTGAAAGTTTCAGCTACATAAGTGTGAGAGACTAGTTTGAGACTTTCTTGACATTAACTCTATGGAAATAAAATACTGCAAGGTAGCACTACACTTCTTCGGCTAAAAATTAAGTACATGCTTAAGAATCTCACTTACCTGGAGCTTGTGAACAAGGTTTCAAACCCAAATTAACAGTGAAGTACTTATGACAGAGCTCCAAGACAAAACATGGCATTGAAATATTAGGATGAGCTTGGTGTATAGAAATGTAAATACATTTAATTCTCTTTATGATATAACATTTTTATGTTTTTATCATAGGCTTGACATGCTGTAGCAACATTGGGAAAATTGGAAGAATGTTGAGGATGAACGAAGCAATGAAGCAATGAATTCCTAATTTGCATAGAAAGGGATGGAGGTAAGGAGAGAGCAAGACCCTGCTGCTATGCGTGACTTTTGAACCTTGAAATTCTTCTCCAGAAGTCAACAGGGAGAGATGTGAGATATGAAATCTTGGTTGGAGGTGAGTTAGAATCACGTTTTGCTGTTTCATTTTTTACCTATGACATTTTGTTTCCAACCCTGATACTAAGAATTTAAGATTTTCTTTTGCTCAAATAAGCTTGCATTAATTTTCCTCATCATCTTTCCAGTGCTACAGCAGAGGCCAAGGGAAGCTGACAAATTTGGCTCACATTCTGACTCTGGAGGTAAAGTATGCAAGCATCAGTCTAATACTCCCCCCATGAGGTGCACTCTGACATGGTGCTAAATGCTCTCAGCCAGGCTGGAAGGGTCAGCCAGGGCCTGGGAGTGCCAAGCACTCTATTGAAAAAGTTGTTCCTGGCAGACACAGAGAACACCCCTTCTTCCAGGATCAGGTAACAAAGAAAGACCCCTCACAGCAGACTCCTGGGGAACCTTTCAAATCAGCCCATGGCTTCAAGGGGAAATGTAGCAGCTTCCAGCACAGGAGAGAAGGCTGAAACTAAATTAACCAAGAGAAAATGTTGGACAGTACTGATTTGTGAGACTGTGTTTAAAAAAAATATTTACAAACACTTTCTGCAAAGTTGCTGCTACCGTAAAATATGCAACAGAGGGTGTTTTTATGAGAATTAAGAAAAGAGGCAGGTCTTTTAATCAAATAAATTCCAGGAAATCAGTTCTCTAGTCAATCCTCTCACCTGAGATGCTGTAAAATACTGGTTTATTCTACCTATTCTGAAAGGTATTGGAAGCCATCTAGTAGTTTGCTCACTCCAGTAGACATTGCATCTATGCTGTTGTTTTTATCACTTCGGTCCATAAGGCTTCTCTCTCTGCTGTCAGGCTCATGTCTCAGGAAAGTCACTGGCAAAAACTACTTGAACCTCTGCTTATAGCCCAGACCTAGGCTTTGGAGAAGCTCATTAATGCTAAGAAGCTGGCTACCAGGGTAAAATGTTTTCATGGAGATTTCGTGGAAACTGCAATCTAAAACCTGATACTCTTTCTTCTCAGAGTTAAAAGCTAAACAGGATGTGGGGAGAGTTTCTATTTTATCATTCAAAATATGTGACAACTGCACTGATGTTATTTTATAGCTATTGTTGGATTCATTTTTTAGGTTGACAATAAAATAACAGGCGCAAAAAATAAGGACATATTGGAAGAGACTGATTACAGGAGTGCATATCTCTTCATGTTCCCACATCCTTAAAAACGTTTGTATTCCACTCTGATGGGAAACTAAATGTAAAGGAGAGTGCATTTCATTACAGGTAACTCAAAGGAACTGTCAGGGTATTCTGTCCCATGTTAAGTCAGTGTTAAAATAGAAACATGAACTCTGTATTTTCTAAATGTAACGGTGTGAAATGTTTTCGTTTGGGGTGGTCACAAACCAGATATCACCAACACTATCAAAAGGAGATTCTCTTTAAGAACTTATCTGATTTTTTGTGGGGTACTATGAAAAAGTGCACACTGTGCAGTAAAATAAACACTCTTGCCATTGTAAATCATGGGGACAAAAGTGGAAACCAGGCTGCAGAAAACTGCAAAGTGCATTGAAAGTACTTTTAAGTAAAGCCTTTCAGAGATTCTAAGAACTGCCAAAACAAGCAACCCAACTTCATTTAGAAGGAACGGAAAGCAACTGTGCAGAAAGAAAACCCATGCTATGTAGAAGAGATTCGAGTGCAGAACATAGGGCCAAAGTGATGGTAATTCCATCTTGAAATGGTAAATATCACAAGTGAAAAGGCTTAGCTAAAAATAATAGTGGTCCAGGTAGAGGTCTTCCAAAAGGTCCTAATTAAGCAAAAGAGATTGCCCAAGCATATTGGCATCAGCAAACCACTCCAGTAACCTGTGTACCCTGGCAATCTAACTGATAAAATATTAAACTGATATTTTTAATCCAGCAGCAGCCCAGGTTAAGTCATGAACTTGTGAGTTAAGCATGTATTAGTGAAACATCAGAAGCTGAGTTTTACTCATGGAATATACACTCACAAAGAGGTTATCCACAGAGCAAGCACTCACCTACTCAAAGTAGGCAGCCGTGCATGCAAAATTACCTCCTGTTTGTGCAGCGCAAAGGAGCCACTTAGATCCCTTCTGTGTCTATTAATGGGGCTCAAAGGAGAGACAGTTTGGATACTGTGTATTGCTAATAACTGGAAAAGGTGCACTGGAGCCTGCATAACGAACTGTAACAGAAAGGGTTATAGCAATCCCTGTGAGGAATGCAGCAAAAAAAAAAGGGAGAACACTGAGCTGTGAGAAATAGTTCATACCCCTCTTCTTTAAGGCTTTTTCTTACAATCCTAATTAGACATGTGCAAATAATTAATTTTTCAGTTAAGTGGCTAAACCTAAACAATACTTTATAATATGTTTCAGATCAACCTGAACTGATTTATTTTCTTTTTGCTAACACAAAAAGCAGCATTAACAATATTTGGTGTTCAAGCACTTCTACATTCACAAAAATTATTTTGTAGCTTGTTTTGTTACTATTTTTTTTATTTGTTTTTTCTCTTAATAAATGAAGAAGAATTTGACTTCTGCAAGGAACAATCAATAAACTTTTATTAAAAAAAAAAATTAAATTTGATCCTAAAGTTTACAAATTACTTTGGTAGACGTAAAACCTTTCCTCTCATATGAAATACTAATTTGAATGCAGGCACAATCTCCATTATTGAAAGCCTTTACTTTTTTTCCCCGAATGTCACATTACTAGAATTAATTCTTCCCTCATATAAGTGAAGCAATGTAGCTCTCATAGCCACAGGGTCCTGAATCAGCAAAGAACCTGATAAGTAATAATGATAAGGAACCTGAGAAGACATTTGTATTTCTGCTTGAAAACTAGGTCAACTAAAAAAAAATTTAAATTATCTAAACATCATTTCAGCAACTTACTCCTGCATTCCTTTCCCTCTTATAACTGTGCAGTAACTTCCATATTTTTCAAAAATCCTCTCTGTTCTTTTGTGGTTCCCCTTAACACACTCTGAAGGAGAAGTGATTGAGGGCAGTCTGTAAGCTCCCAAATCACACCACTGACTCCGAAACCGAGAAGTCCTCAGGGTGTTTCTGATCTCCAAGGTCTAGACTGAAGTTTTTTCCACAAGCTGTCTTTGTCTTAGGCTTATCCCTGGCTGTCAAGAGCTCTCCCCACAGTAATTATTGTGTGGACGAGATCCAGCCATATGGGCTAGATGAGACCCAAGGAATACTCAGGAGAAGCTTGCAGCTCCTCTACCTGGGTGAACCAGGATTTCGGAGCATTCCCACAGTGCAAACCTGCAGTTTGAGGAGTTGTGCACCATTCATATCCCACCATCACCCCAGTAGTTAACTCCTCACCAAAAAGAAACAACAGAGCATGCATAGCAAGACAGTAATTGATTGTATCAGCAATTGAGGAAAATTGTCACTTGGACAAAATGAATAAACTGAAAAACAGGAAGAAAAAATAGATAAAATAAATAATTCTTTAGCAATCCTGACTGTCACTGGTATCAACAGTTCCCAGGACTTTTTAAGACAGATTATGATTGCCATACTGCTTCAACAAGTTGTCCAAATAACTTTATATTCTTCCAGTTTCTTTACACTTTTCCTTATTTCAGTTACGCATGAACTGTAGCTAAAGACAAGGGTAAAAATATTTCCCTTTATTTAGGGTGTGCTGGAGGAACCTCAGTTCAGGACACTGAAATCACAGCCAGATCCAGAGTCCTTTGTTCAAACCTGTTTTGGGAGAATCCTGTCCCCTGCTGCTGTCTCTTTTATGTGCTATTGCCTCTTTTCTGTGCTGCTGCTCTTGGCAAACTGGGCCTCCTCTCTCCTTCAGAGAGATACTCATCATATTCAGTCTGGGAAATCCCTGTTCCTGGGAAAGGGATGAGGCAGTTCTTGCTATCTGCTCTGCCAGCTCTGTGGGTAGTTCCTATTTCTCCTCTCTGTCTATTCAAGTTCAGGTATAGAAGACCCTTCTAAGCAGAGATGGTCTCTGCCTAAATACAGGTCAGTTTGAAACCACTCTAATCTCTCGAGCTGTTGACTGAAATTACACTGACTCTTTTGGGAGACTCAACACCTAGCAAAGATTTATGTGTGAACACATAGGTTTAAGTGTCTTAATCTGAGAGTTGTGACTTGACCTTATGAATCTATGGCCTTTTATTTCACAACAGCTTTACTCTGGTGCAGGTAGGACAGCCCAAACATTTAGACCCTGTGACTGAAACTACTTTGAACCTTGAATTTAGAGCCACATAGGCTTAGATCTGAAGACTAGCTAGTTCAGGTAAGAATCTAGCCATTATTTCTGGATGCTACAAAATCTAAAATTGTGTATTAGAGTTTTAGTACGTAGAATCAGATGAGTTTAGAGCAAACAGAAAGAGCTGTCTGTGAGACTTCTGACTGAGCAAAAATCTGGGTGCCAACATTCAACTGAAGTTTTTTGCAGAGATAAAAAGGCTTGCATTTGTATCAAAGCCACTCATTCAAAACTACCCCACACTGCCACGGCCATTCAGTAGTGCCCATCTATAATGATCCCAGTCTAGCTGCTGCACAAGGAGGTTCTGTCACTGAGAAGGAGCCATTCATTCAGCTTTCTCACACCTAGTTTTTGAAAGGAGGTCCAAGAGACACCGGCCACTGATGCTTTTACTCACCCTTGCAAGTAAGGTCTGAGTTACATTCACTAGAGATTGTGTAAGGACAACAAATTGTACCTTCCCAAGGTGTTTAATACATTTCTCCAATTTCTAGATTATCAGTCTGATAGTCTTCACTGGCAAATAAATGCACATAAAATTAATACATGCAGAAATGGCAGCAGCATTAAAAAAAGCAGAGTGAAAAGACTTTGAAATAAATAGTAGAATATATCTGACAAAAATATCTGTAAGTTCTAAAATGACATTTGAAAAGACATCAGAGGGGCAGGGAAAATGAGATCTTTTCTATCTGTTCTTACTACAACTCTAGTGAGAAAATTTTCCCGAACACATAATAATGTTAGCAAAAAATCAGCTCTGCATAGCTGATCAGCTGTACCTTGAGTTCATTCAACATGATGGCAAGCATTTTTTGTAGGTAAAGATGCAAGTTAGAAAGGTAAAGACCTTTAGCATGAAAATATGTGGCTTGTTGCAAACTGACTGACATTTTAGTAGGAGAAAAGTATAATTAAGTTACAAGATTCTTTTCCAAAAGAGAAAGACCTTATTCTACAAGTGAAATTCACATAAATCAAGGGGTTCATCATGTTACCTTTAAATTCAACTATCGGTAAATTCAACTCCCACTCCCTCCTCAAAGAGTTTAAATCTGAAAAATATAGAACTGAAACTACCACACAAAAACTGTGGTAGGGAAAAGGGTGGCAGGATTACAAGGGTAAATGAAACCATGCAAATCATCAATGAAATCCAGTGTCCTAAGTTTGCCCAGGCAGCTGTACAGGATTTGGGGAGTTCACTGTAGGGCAGGCTTAGCCTCATGCATTCCCCCAGAGTGAGGAGGTAACTGGTGATGTTCAAGCCCTGCTTAGAACAGGGGCACATAAGCTTGGACTCCAGGATTTCGGGTGGTGATGGCCCAGGCTAATTGCTGCCAGACACCCCATCCCGAGTCTGTGTCTGCCAGAAGGGCTCCCCCTGCTCCAGCAGAGATCCTCTGCAAAGAAGCAGTCAGAAGGTATGAGCTCCAGGGAAAAAAGGTAAGAGTGACAAAAGAATTTAAAAATTTTAGTGAAAAGACATCTATGAGCCAGGCAAAGTGCAAAGGAGAAAGGAGTTGAGAGAAGAACTGGATAATGAGTTGTAAAGAGACAACTTAACTGCACAATACTAAAAGACAAGCATCAACTTAAGAGGAAAAAGACATTTTGAGGACAGGAACATTCCTGGAAGTCATTGATCAGTGCTGGATGTGACAGGAAAGAAGAATGATTCTTATTTTGAAACCTTGTTCTTGCCCCTAAGTCCTCTTCACAGCATAACAGTAGGAAAAGGTTGTTAAATGTACAAAACAGCTGCTGCTGTGCTCTCCACTGTCTCACAGCGTCCTTTGATCACTAAAATATATAAGCAGAAGCCCAGCTTCATTGCTAAGCAACAGACTGCTTAAACATATACTCAAATTCAAGTGTGTGACAACATTCTGTTCATATTAGTAGCACAGAAGCTTGTAACTCAGTTTAAATTCACATGAGTGTCTTGCTGAAGAGTGGTGGGGTATGAGGGTGGTCGTGTCCTTCCTGTGCTGGGGACCCCAGAGCTGAATGCAGTACAGCTCTTCGGGTCTCCTTCTTCTGCAAGAAGTGGGACAATTTTTTATATAAGTATATATGTATGTGTGCATGTGTGTGTGTGTACAAATAACAGATGTCATGTATACAGAAATGTATGCATTTACACAGCTACTTAGTTTTGAACAAGACACCTGAGAAAAGGAATATTAAGGGATCTTGCTGCTGTAGGACTTACTCTTCCTTACCCAGTATTCTGCCTACTATTTGTTACATTCAATTCTCACAAGACCATGAAAATGAGTTTGTAAGCATTTGGAACATGAGAAGTGTGGTTCTGTTCAACCTCTCAAATGAATAAGTAATTTTAGTTGATGCTGAAAATCTGCAAAGAAATTAGTTGTTATAACAGCCACTGAAACTGTGTTAGAAGTTTTGGGAGAAACTGACTCATGATATCAAGGTATCACATACATTCAACGTTATTCTGTTCACGTGTACTAAAGTCTACTAAGGAAATGTTAAAAAATCTCAAGAGACAGTAAAATGATGGCAGTGAAAACCAGCTGGGTTCTGGGCAGACACCCTGATGACTGGGAATGGCACCGAGGCTTTGCCAGCTCCTCTACAAGAGACAGGAGGAAGAGCAAGAAATACAAAATCTCCCACAGATGGGTTCCTCTGCACCCAGTTTGAGATGTCTGTAATGTAAATGACTATGTTTGAGGTAGCCATCCCCAGGTAATTTTACCTGAAGGTAAGACATCTTTCCACTGCCAGATCCAGGGATCTGCCTGACTCATCAGATGCAAGCAATGTGTAATTATACAGGCTAATTGTGGTTGCAATTTTTCTGCTTTAACTTTGTTGTTTTAAAGTTTGGAGATCTGTTCAGTTCACTGGAACCACACCTGCTCAAGGTGCAGTTTTAAAATTTTGCCTCATGCTTTTATTTACCGACATAATGGTTATAATTATCACCCCACTTCAGTTAGCAATGGTTTTGATGTGGCTTCTGAGGGCTCGAAGTTGAGTGTACAGGGAACAATACTCTTTTCTTTCCAAAAAAATGCTGATTTCGGCTTATGTAAAATATTTCACACAAACATGAATGTCTTTCTGGAATAATCACTCTTCTCATCTTGCAAGTAAAAGATACATCCAAGCAACCTCAATAAGAACAACAGTGTAGCTCTGATCAAAGCTAATCACAATGTAGTAGAAATGAGTATTTTTTTCCCTCTATTTTCAATGCAATTCCAAAATTATCTAAAACTCACTTCAACAGATCTGAAATATATTTCACCTTGATCAAAGGCAAAAAAAAAAAGCATTTTCATGTCATCATTTCAATTGTTATTTTATACTAAATATTAATGTGTATTCTATAATAAAGTCCAATTATTTGGTTTTATTAGTAGACATAGCATAGGAATTGGCAGTTTAACCTTATCCACACAGACCATTTTCCATTGTATGAAGATTGAATATCTCAAGAAGCTCAATTCGTATTTTTCATTTTTCAAGAATTCTGAAATATTTGGCTTCTTATCCCATTTAATCTCTCAGAATTCTTTGAGAAATGGAAATTCAGATCAAGCCTGGTGAAGTTTTATGAGGGAAAGCTGAAATTCAGCTACAATCATTTGGATGACTCATGAAGAATTATTCTTTCTAAAACTGGATGAATTTTTCAAGTTTTCTGACTGTTTCATTCCACTAAAAATCCATATGATTCAAAATAAACAACCTCATTGAATAATTACTTTTACTGAGAAGGCATAAAAATGCTGTGTTATTTGCACAGAAGTAAAGTAAGAGATGATGCTTCATTCAGGTCTTCTCTCTGAGTGTCTCAATATGACTTGGAAAAATAATAAATTTAAGTCTCAGAAAGATCAACCCATTATTCGTACGTTCAGTAATTTTAGAAAATAGGAGTGAAAAATCAGTTAAATGGAAGCACTCAGAACAAAGTACTTGGATGTTATCTCAGACACCAATTATAAAGACCAAAGAGCAAAACCTTCCAGCTATCATTAGCACCACAGGAGGTATTTTACTAAGCTCATTTAAAACATAGATGTGCACCTAAATCCCTTCTCATGAAAAACATCTTCTTCTGCCTAAAATTTCCCTGAAGTATAAATGTTGAGGCACTGGTGTGCAAATGGAGCAATTAAAAGGAAGATTAAAAGAAATTTAAAGAATATATTTCCTTCATAGCTGCTCTTATAACTATTCTGAAGTTCCTCAGAGTCTCATTTGATTTCCCCAATGGATTTTAGTCTTTTTCTAGTATCAATATCAGTCACGATCTCTCCCTGCAGAGTAACACGTCCGTTCTCAGGGAAAAGAAGGGCAGATACGGAGTTTCTTCTACATCAAGCCAGAACTCGTTATGCACTTTGTTTTCATTCTTGCATTCCCACAGCCATAGGAAAGACATAGCAGGTAAAGAAGTACCCACTATGGAGAAAAAAATTACCAAGATTATAAACTACAGCAAAGCCACGTAATTCTCATGAAAGTCTGGTGTATTTAAATAAGCAGAACTCGCATTTACTGGGGGAAAAAGATATTTATTTAATTTTTTCCAATGGCAATTAGGGACTTTGCCTTTTTTTTTCACTGAGAGTAACAAAATAAATAATTGCTTTTAAGATTGAAGTGATCCCAAGCAGCTTACGCAGTTAGGGAATTTTGCAGAAGCAAAAGTTTTATGAGGAAAAATAGTTTTATATGGCCAAAAGAACGGCTTTATTTATTTGAAAATATAATGGCTTTAATCCTTGAGGGGTTACCTGAGCTCTCACCTTCCTAAAAAGCAAGCTATATGCAAGAAACCCAGAACTGATCCACTTTTACTTTAAAATCTCTTTATAGCTCTAGCTCTTTTCATTTGAACATCTCTGTTGCTGCTGAAACATCTTGGTCAATATGATCTCTACATTTGTCTCAAATACAAGTTGCAGCTAATGGAAATCGAAGAGCCAACAGTTAAGATTTTACTGAGAAAACACTTTCTCATCTGGATTAGCCAATAATAAAAGGTAGTACAACACCTTCTACCATCTTTGCTGGCCAAACCCCTACATCCCACCTCCTAGAAAAAGATGCAGTCACAGCCATACATGTTTGATTTGTCCTACTTGGGTCCAGAGGCTGAGGCAAGGTGAAACCTTCACCTCACATAGGGTGCAGAAACTCATGTCTGACAGGCGTAAATTTTGAGAACACCTGAGGTTCAAGACTTAGAACCTGCAGTTGTCTCCCTTCACTTAAAGACCTATTGATACTGTGGGCTGTCAAATATTTGATTTGTATTCAGCAGCCTTATTTAATTACCTTTACCTGCTCCTATATGAGCAATTGCATAGTCATTCTCCTCATAGACAATTCGATGTGTGGTGCCTCGGGAGTGCAGAGGAAGAGTTCTTCAGCTGGGGACCAGCAAAAGAGAAAGAGAAAGAAATAGAATAGACCACAAAACGTGTGCAAAAGACTTAACAGGGTTTAAGAAATAAGGGAAAGACTGGAAAAATAAACTACAGAATGATCTACAAAAACCTTTCCAAGAAAAAACCCAGAGAAGCAAAGATCAGTTTACCATTGACACTGCCAAGCAATCCATGGCTGGAATATGGAGTGAAATCACTTTATCCCTTTGTCACTTCTTGAATTGCTACAGTTCAGCTTATGCTTGCTAATCTATTACTCTTCATCAAAAGGTTACAAAACATTGTCTTACATGACTTGAAACTCAAAATTAGACTGTGCAGTTTGAAAATTCAGGAGCCAGTTTTCTGCCCAAAAGTAGCAATACGAGGATGGTTATCTTACTAAATATATGGTACCTTTCATGGGCCAGAAAGAAAGAAAGAAAACCAGAAGAGGCATTTACCCGAAATTGCTAGATGGAAAATTGACCTCAACACTCTTTTAGTTTCAAGACTGGACTAAATCACATTACATGCTCTCCTATCTTCTAGACAGTTCATTTAAAACTTTCAAGAGTTTGTACTTTGTTTCCAAGATCTTAAATTTCCAAACTGCAACTGCATGAATGGACTTGGAGTGCACCTTTTTACTGATCTGTACTTCTGTCCCTTTGCCAGCTGTAGATGGAGCAGCAGGCAGTTTCTTCTCAGGCGTTTCTAACCACTCAGAACAGAACAGAAATATCATGTTCATAGTAACACTGTTGTGAGTAGCAGGAACTTGCGAGGTGAAACATAACATCTTAAATGTCCTTCACTTCACGTCGTTTGTGGGTTTGTGTATCCTGCTCAGCACCAGACCTGACAGTTTTGGACTTTAAGCAGTCTATTCAGATGACTGTATTGTTTTAGCCTTTGAAGGAAGCACACAAGGTAGGTGGCTTCATGTCCTGGATGGACAATAACTTCCAGTTAGTTTAAGCAGAAGCTGAAGGTGATGTGGTTAACATTTACAGAGCTCATAAAGGCATTCTCTAAGAGTTATTATGAGACATTGAAATAATCCTCCCTCTTTCCCAATCAGCAGCACAGCTCTCAACCAGCTTTCACTAGCTCCCCATCGTTCTTCTGACAGGCATTGTAGCTCTTGCTCTCAGTATACATGGCTCAGTCAGTTTCCCCATTTCAGTTCCCTGGAACAAAAAATTCTCTTCCTTTTCAGAGCAAAAATCCAGGTAAATTTGGGTTTCAGGGTACACAACCAGTGAATGAAATGAGACATATCTTCATGATCACCACTACTCAGCAGCCATCTTCAGAAAGTATTTCTTCCTCCCCGTACTCCACTCCTGCATCTTGGCATCATAGAATCATAGAATGACCTGAGTTAGAAGGGACATCAAAGACCATCTAATTCCAACTCCCCTGGAGAAGGACACCTTTCACTAGACCAAGTTGCTCAGAGTGTTACCAAAAATAGGCAAAAATAAAATTCCTAAACACCAATGTAGCATTAAGAAGCAGGCATTCTTTATTCTGCACAAGGGGATATCTCCTCCAAAATATCATTCATTCTGAGTACATAAAAAGCTCCAATTTATATACTGTATTTTACATGACATTAATTGATTTTCCTGGAATAAACATCAATATGATAATCATTTTCTCAAAAATCATTAGCATATGTTCCCTCCCCTTTGCTCATGTATTCTTTTGTCCTGGGGATCTCTTTGGTGGTCCTGGGTGGTCAGTGACCCCCAAGTCATACTTGACTGCCTGGTGAACTAGTAAAAAGTTGGCATAACTGGGCTGGTTACTTTCCAGCTCTTCCAGTGCTTAACATGATCCTACAGAATAAGCATGGTGCAGATCCACAGGCTAGTAGTTTATGAACAGTAAGTGTTGTATTAATCCACTAGGTGCAAACAATTCTTCATCTGGCAACAAGAGCTCTATCCAGCCTGGCCTTGAACACTTCCAGGGATGGGGCATCCATAACTTCTCTGAGTAACCCGTTTCAGTGTCTCACCATTTTCACAATAAAAGCTTTTTTCCTAATACATAATCTAAAACTATTGTCTTTCTGTTTGAAGTCACTCCCCCTTGTCCTGTCACTATACACTCTTGTGAAAAGTCCCTTTCCATCTCTCTTGTAGGCTCACTGCTGGAAGGTCACAATTAGGTCACCCCTAAACCCTCTCTTTTCAGAGGGGCAGAATCCCCTCCCCTGACCTGCTGGCCACGCTGCTTTTGACATAGCCCAGGATACAGTTGGCTTCTCTCAAGGTTCCCTGTATTTCCATTAAATTTCTACAAGAAATACACTTCCACCTCCAGATGCTCTGCTTTCTGTCTGTGTTTTTAGCTTTCCACTGGAATCGCAAGTCCTCTGATCTAAAAGATCTAATAGTTCTTCAGCTTAAGGAACTACATATTCTCTAACCAAATTCAGAGGTTATATTTCCACAAGATTTGCAACCATCTAGGTGCTTTATTCTATGAGTTACTAAAGTAAAGTAACACTTCATTATTTTATCCAAGACTGCCTTGAGTCTTACCCTGCTGCTAGAATCACACCGATGTTCCCATGTGACTGTGTTTCTGTGGATGTTACAGTGTGTTGAATTTATGACTCATCTCCATTTTAAAGTCAATCTGCACACATACACAAAAATATCAAAAGGTTGTCATAGCTTCACCTTTTCAAATCTGGTTTCCATGCTATTTGATGTCAAACACAGAAGGGTTTTCTATCATAAATGGTGAATACTACTGACCATGACTAATTTTTGAAGTCTCATCAGGGTAGGAAGATTGAATCAGAAACTGCTTGCTCTTTTAATGATGATCTAAATGTGTAGCAGGTATTGCTAATTAAGTGGTGTGAGGTGTAAGTGAAGGAACAATACATCCTGCTCATTCATATATCAGACCGTGTCAGTGAGATAACTGCATCCCAACATATAAACCGTATTTCAGAGGAGTATGTCGGATTTGACTTAAGTTGATGGCAGCTGCATGTGCAAAGCATGTTTCGAAAATCAGATACCATGATGCATTCCTAAATCTGCTGAAACCAGTGAGAGGCCCCTCTTCTCAGTGGAACAGCTTCAACGCCCTGTGGAAATGAATTTTAAAATTGTGCGTAGCTGAATGCCAAAGTCCTCAAAATCAAAGAAATTCTGACATTCCTTTAGTAATTTTGCCATAAATTACAATTGAAAACCATAAAATGTCAGAATTTTCCACTGACCACATTTACTTCCCTAAAATTCACTATATTGTGTTTTACGTTTATGGTTCTTTATTCAATTTTGCTTACCTTCTCATCATTGAATGATGACTTGCATCCTGAAAATGCCTGCTTCACTTTATTGACATAAGTGGAGCCATGGACAGTTAGTTTCAGCATAGACACAACAGCACAGATGTCTCAAGTCAGACAGGAGGAATTACAACTTTTGTCATTCAGAAGTCATGAGACCTGAGGAGACATATAAGGCAGCATGACCTGTTGCCCAACACAGACCACAGACCATTATCCAGTGATGCTGTCCCCAGGTTAAGAACTAATATATAACTGATATTCCACCTGTTGAATGAGGGGAGAAAGTTAAGGATAAGCAAAGTAATATATAGTATAATGGATTATATAGAATCCTTTACTCTAGAACCAAGAGAGACAACAGATCACTAACATCTCTATAGTAAACAAATCTGTCTCAAGCATAGCACCAAGGTTTGAAGTTTGAGTCAGGCATCATTTCCCTAGGAGTCTTGTTCCAACTAGCCCATATAAGTGTTAAAAATATATACCCTCTACCTAATTATCTGGTTTCACTTCTAGACACTGCCTTTGCCTGCTAGATTAAAGACTGATTGCATCTTCTGGTATCTCCTTTTTTTTTGGTATACGTATATATGTTTATATTTATATAAATATCTAAGTTGTGTCTTGATTTTCTTTTGATCATGTAAATAAATTATGAGCAAGTCCCTCGCTGTAACATATGAACACTTCATAAATTCTTATTTTTTTGTTAAGAAGTGGCAAGTGCAATCTGCTTTAATGTAGTGTCTTCATTGTGAGAAAATAAAAACAGAAATATCATACCCTATTTATTGCAATGAAACTTATAGTGTTTACATCTAGCTTAACTGGTAGCAATTAAAACTCCAGAAAACAGCCCTTAATAGGATCAAAAAGGTCTTTTTAGTTTTATTCCTTCAAATGTACATCAAAGCCTCCAACTCCCTGTATAGTGCTGTTAAGCTGCTCTATAAATATGTGCTCTGTTGTCTGACAGTAAGGAAGGAGGGATTTTTGGCCAAATAAAAGTTGAGCTGCAATGTGACCATTGCAAAACACAGTACTGTGTGTAGGGGAAGCAGAAAGTTTTATTGTGAAGGCATCACAAAACTCAGCTGAAGCAAATCAGCTGAAGAATCACCATCCTGGTTTTAAGAAGTCAGGTATCCAAACACATCTTTTGACTCGTAGAATATGAGCATGAAAACTTATCCCACAGTTTAGCAGCCCAAAAAAGCCCCCCACAACGTCACCCCAAAGCAGAATTGGATCATATTCCTGCTCATAACTTTTGGAGACAATCAAATCTGTTAAGTAATAAAGAACACACTGCTCTTCTAGACCATGGAGAACCTGTGAACCTCTTTTTGAACCTACCTACATCCCCTGAAAGGCTGGACTTACAGTGAAGCGCAGATCTGAGAGGAAGAATTTTTGCTGTTTCTTCTGCTCAAAAGGAAGTATTAATTCCATGCTGTTTGATCTTTAGCTTAGATGTCTTCAGGATTTGAGACCTACTGACTTCCTTAAATCCTTAAGATTTATGTAAAACTTGAATGAGGTAAAACATAGATGCTATTATTCTCTAAAAGAGCACCAAATAGGAGTACACATTGCCCTGGTCAGGCAGTTTGAACTGCCTGGTGCATGAAGGGCAATAAATAATTCTATGCTTGACACTTATTTTCCAATGAGCACAGAATATCTGGTGTTAAATAAGCAATAGCAATTTATGCTGTACTACACTACACAGAGATATGAACAAATTGTTTCATACATTAAAACAAAGGACGACTAATTGTTTGCATAAATTAAGATTTCATTTGGAGACATCACCTTCATTCCTTTTTCTTTCCAAACATGACCATGATATACCAATTCCTATCACGTGAAAAACAGATTTTTAAAGACTAACATGACATTGTTTCAGACCTCAGCAGAAGCTTAATCACACAGTCAGCCTGGAGGTGCCCTTCCCTTTATAGCTAAATCAGATCGTGGATTTCTACATTCTTAGAGTAGCTGTATAGAAGTTTGAAAATACTGGTCATTACCAAAGTTTGCATTTATTTGAACATTATTTATGAGATGCATACCAATTTCTAGAAATCCAAATAGTGTCTTTCTCTCTAGCAGAGTAAGGGAACAACTGGCTACAGGGTATATAACCCTTTCATTGCAAATTGAACAGCATCTGAGATAAGGAAAAAAGGGCAAACTCAACTGACCTCTGAACTCCAGACACTAGATTAGAAGCAAGAAATATCAAACATCGTGATTTATGTGTCTGTTTTCCTGATTAGTTATTCCCATGGAATTTAACATATCATGCAAGAACTCCCAAAGAAATGAAGTCTTCTTTCTATCTGAAGAATTTTTTCTCCTTTCTCAGATACTACATTGCAAAGAAGAATTAGGGATTATTATCATTAGGTTTTCACAGTGTACAGCTCCAATAGCAAAATGCACCCTTCAGCACAATGTAAAAGCCCAGGATAGGCTGGTCCCTGTAAGGCTGGAAGGAATTACCATTGCTTAAGGTAAAATCTTCAGAAGTGCCTAAATTACTTAGGCTGTTGAAGTCCCATTTTCAAAAAAGACATAAGCACTTAGAAACATAAATCCAGTTGAAGCCTCATCATTACTGTAGCCTAATAGTTACTTCATTGCAGGTGAGCAGCAATAACTGCTGCACTTAACCTGCTAAGCTCTGCAAATGAGGCTTAGGTGGCTCTCCTTTTTGCAGGCTAAGTACAGTCAAATTTTTCTTACTTCCCATGTAGCATGAATGCTGCCTTTTATGAAGGCCTACTTGACATGTGGCAGAAGATTAAATTATAGTAATTCACCATTAGCAAATGAAATAATGGAACTTCAGAGCCTATGAATATGTAAATTCAGCTCATGAGAGGTTTTTGACTCATAGCCTAAACAGAACTTCACCCAGAAGTTCCTCCAACAATCCCACAGCAGGTTGCTGAATAGACATCTGAATGCATTTTCTTGAAAGTTTACTTTATCCTAAGAAATAGCTACAGATTTTTCAATTCTCTGAAATATTCCAAATGTTCTTACATACAGGCATGTATTTTAATATGCTTCCAAAGAGTATATTTACTAAGAGCCCGTGATTCTTTGTATTCCTGCATTTCTTCTACCTACGTCAGGTTACCCAAGTTTTCAAGTAGCTACATCTCTTCTTTGTGTACATGCACGCACACGTGTGTGTCTTAAACCTACAAATCACGAAGAGTGGGCTGAGAAAAGACACACTAATGGGTTAATCATCCATCTAAAACTGTGTGTGGGTGGCTAAATAATTCATTTGAAATATAGCTCACTTCTCACCCACTCACAAAGGTGTTACTGAAGGCATGAATTCTCTTTCATATTTGGGAACAAACCAAGGCTTATTTTTTGGCTTTTATAAGAAATGCTGAAACCAATGTGAGAACTCATCTTCTCAAATACACAGAGTTCCCACAAGCATCTATGCAACATCTGCTGCTGTGGGCTGAGGCTAGTAAACAGTAATGTTAATATGAATTAAAAATATAGTATTGTTAATAATAGAAAGTAATAATGTGTTTCTACTGCTTAGGGCATCAAAAGTGTATAACCTAAGGCAAAGGCTGCTTTTCATCTGGAGATGCAGAAAGAAGACAGTCACCTTTTTACAGTAGTAAATGTCATGCTTTGTAGAATTTTGGCTTCTCTGCTGCAATGTGATTCTGTAAATATGATGTATTCATTTCTTCTACATGTATTGCTCTGTACCTCAGAATAGATGCTGTGATCCAAAAGATATGAATGAAGAATCACTGGACTGAAAGCAGAACCACACAACTTAAGTCAGAATATGCTGTATGTAAAGACTTTGTTTTCATTAACATGGTGAGCTTTTCTGACAAACTAGCTGCAACTGAATATCCTGCTTTAATAAGAAGTACAGAGTATTCTCTATTTACAGAATTTAGTTGTTTCCAAATGGCTGCTGCTAGATAACAAAAGCTTATGAACCTTTTCTACTCCTCTGTAATAAAATTCTCTCTCAAACAGGCTTGAAAGGGAGCATCTTACAGCGGTTTTGCTTTTCAGATAAATATATATCACATGCAATATGAAGCATGACTATCATCCTGGTTTTTTACACCCTCTTTTATGGTTTTTAGGTATTTTTAGTTTTAAAAAAAGCCATGATATTCAGAAAATACAGGAAATTTTAAGAAAAAAAATTCTAAACCTGGTGGTTTTGCCATTTTAGAATTGGATTGATAAATTAAGGAGAATACTTCTGGCACAGGGGAGGTATGCTTAGCCTTCAAAGTCAGGGAAGTGCTAATTTAACTACATGGAGAAACAACCCTAAGGCATTCTTCTTCAACAAGAAACTGTCTTCCTGGCAGTCACTGCATAATGAAAAACAAGCTCAAAGTGGTTTTTTGCACAAGGGTTGACATACTACAGTTTCCCTCTAAATTTTATTAGGGTACCTTTCTCATCTGTTCATAAGGTGGGCAGCAAAACTGTCTTTCAGGAAATCATTTTCTGGTTGACTCTTTCTTTACTCAGATATTCAGTTCTCCCTTACCTTTGCTAATAAACAAAGCAAGGAAACCCACTGAACTATGTATTTAAATGCAGCCCAGACCCTTCAGTTTTAAAAGTCCATCTATGGCACAAACCCAGTTCAAATTCAACTGGATTGAAAGGGAATCTTTCCACTGTGTTTTAGATCAGGGTACGCATCCTGACTTGGACAGATCATCTTTCTGTATAAAAGCCCTTCCAACTCCTTTCAAGTTTCCCTCTAAAAACATCTTTTCCTTCTATGAGACGATATTCTGAAATATTCTCATTTTCTTCATGCTGTGAAATTACAGTATGTGGTCTTTATGGGCAGTGTATGATGCAACTGGCAAGTGTTAAATAGCTGGCCACCCACTGTGGAGTAATAGTGGATGGTAGCAAAAGCACAGTAAAAGTCCATCAAATAAAGGGCCAGAATTCCTTCGACAACAGTTAAAACCCCAGGGATAAAGCAGTCGAGCATCACTTCCTGCTCAAGATGGATGACATTCGTGTCCAATGAAAACAGGCCTAGACACATAAGGAAAATGCAGACCAGATCCTGAGATCTAGATGTGAAGGCACCCCATGAGCTGCACTTGTTATCTGTCCACAAAACAATACATAAATCTGTAGTGCCGCCTGTTTGGGTTAAAAAAAAGCACTTTATAAACCAGTTTATAATTTTTTACAGTTCCTCATTGCAGCTGGCGATTGCTAAAATAGATGATCTCATAGTCTGCTGTGTGGCTGCCAGATAGCTTGCATGCAGATAGATGCCTTTGTGCTGCAGACCATAGAAACCTGCATAAAATTGGCCTTCTATCCTTAATAGAGCTGCATGAACAAAGATGAGTTTGTTGCTGACCAAGAACTGAAAGCTTTGTTTTATAAGACTCTCTGAGTGTATTGCACTTTGCCAAAGGAAAAGGTTCTCTATTAAAAAGGAGAAAGAAAGAGGGGGAGAGAGAGAGAAAGAAGGAAAGAAAGAGATAGAAAGAAAGAAAGAAAGGAGAAAGAAAAAGAAAAAAAGCAGGAACCAGTCAAAGAAACACAGAAGTGTGCATTTCTATGGTGAATATTTGTGAGTAAAGTGGGCTGAAACCTTTTTTTTTTTTTTTTTTTGAATAGTGGTCACATTTCTTGAGCTGAATAAAAATGAAAGCAAAAGGAACTTTAATTAATGGGATGCCTTTTGATTTGTAGAGCAAAACTGCCAGAGCAGATGTACCAGCAAAGAGGATTAGATTGTCCCTTCTCTGACGCACTGAAAATTTCTTTTTCCCCTTGTAGTAACCCCCATTGAGGAGAGGCTGTCTTTAGTGTCTAAAATTCAGCACTGCTAAAGAAACTGTTGTATTTGGGTACAATGGGCAGCTCTCACAAGACTAGACAGAATATGTGAGGAGAGAGCTAATATTCCTTTAAATCCAAGGTTGATTCCACTTCAGTATTTAGAAAAGCCTAAATAAAAGAGAATTTCTAAGTCTGAGTCCTTTCAAATCTCATCAAATATGAATAAAAGTGAATCCTGAAGCAGTCATGATGAATGTTCATCCTTTTTAAAAGGCTGAAGTACGTTAAAGAAAGAATCCTGAACCTATTTGTTTTTAATTTATATTAGTCCATCAATTCACCTGTTTCTGAGATCTTTGGCTGAAGTTCACCTTTAAGCAAGGTGGAATGATGAAGCACAAATGTAACTGATGAATTTTATACACACAAATTTGGCCTGATTAACAAATTCCTTAGGTATTTCATTTTTAAATATTTAAAATGGTGTTTTTAAAATTCTAGTTTGAAGAAAAACAGATCTCCACTTCACTTCTATTTATTTAACTTCCTTTGCACATCCTGTGAGATAAGGTGTATATTAAAAATCTTTTTATCTAGTATTTGATAAGGTTCATTTTGAATTTCTTCTGTATTGAGAAAAAGACAAAAAATCCAAACAGATTGCATTGGAAATACACAACAGTGGACATGCTAAGGTGGTGAATGTACAAAAGCCTAATTTATCCAGAGAGGAACTAAATAGCTGCAGGAATCAAAATAAATACTTAAATTTTCTTTTCATATAGTATATTCCACCTATAAACAACACACATTTAGTAAAGCAAATGTATGCACATTTGCACAAAAAAGAGGAGTTATTAGGCATTTTACAGGCTACAGTGCTTATTTCTTGTCTTTTTGTATGACTCCTGAAATGGAACAGGCACACAGGGCTTCGGTTTACATTTTCCTTCCTTTCCAAGGGATAGTAACTCTGGCGTAGTCAAATTCCTGCCTTAGTCAAAGGCTAACCTTGATGCAAGCTTTCGTGAGGATGTGTCCCAAGTCATGATCTTATTGCTTACTGGTTGGATAAGTGATAAAAATTACTTTTGATACACCATTTCCATCATGTTTACTTGCCCAGAACAGTTTCTATTGCCAAATATCAAACAAAAATCAAAGCCCCAAAGTTTCCTTTTGTTAAAAAAGGCTTCTTCTGGCACAGAACTCGGCCATGCATTGCAGTCCCACTGGTTAAGTTACTACATTGTTTAGGCTATGATCCTGACAAGTTCAGGTCCTAAGGAAACATTTTAAATGTGTTTTTTCTGCTTGCAAATCACAGTATAGGTTATACTTGGCATAACGCTCCTGCTGCTACTGAAGTGTCAGAAGCTTTATATTGTCATCAAAAGTATGTACAGCACCAGAGACCTATACATCAACAGTGCACTCATCATTGCCAAGGAATCAGGACTTTTATTTAGCCAACTGTAAACCTTGCAGAACACAAATCAAAACTCAATACAGTAAACTGGCAAATCAAATCACCACCATTATAAAGGTATTTTGTTATTTTACCAAATTACCCAACATCAAGCCTCTGGATGGGATCCTGTGATGGTGTGACCAGCACACAACTAGACAACTTATCTCAAGGAAAGGGCTTACCAACATCAGCTGTTTCCCCTGTGTGCCTAGTTAATCTACAGCCCTTTTTTCCACACCTGTTTTACATAAAAACAGCGGGTAAAAATAAGCACATGGCTATTTACCAGGGATGCACTGCTCTTCCCTTCCCAGCAGGAACTTGCTTGGTTGTAAATTCAACTGTTGACCCTTACACCCAGCTTTGATATGCAGGGAAAAAAAAAAGGGGGGGCACGAGCTTGAAAGTGCTACCTTTCAGCAAAAAAAAGATGGGTATTCTATGAAAATTTTATGTCCTCTGGACAACTGATCCCTAAACGGTTCATTCTAAAACTAATCAGGTCATTATTGCATAGATATTTTACTGCCCTGTAAGAAAAATCCAAGATTGGCAGGGATAGGGATTGCAGTTCATACAGTGCACAGAAGCAAAGAACCACTATGTAGACTCATTTCAAGATGCTAATAATATTGTAATTAGTAACAAAACTGTGGCTGTGGAGAGATGGTGTACTAAAACTGTGATAATGATGAGAAGCAGAAGGTTCAGGCAGGGACTGAATTTTCTTTTTCCATAGAATTTGCTAGGTGTCACTAAGATCCTCTTCTAGTTTATTCCTCTTTCACTTTCAGCACAGATTTTCATGCACATTTTTGTGGTGGATGTTTCAACTTTTATTTTAATGCAGTATAATTCATGGACATAAAGATAGATTGGCTATAAAATTGTGGTTTTGTTTGTTTAACAGTAAGTGTAACATTTATTAGGAAGGAAAACATAGCTTTTTAATATCTAGGTATTGAAAGACCAAAAAAACATGTCCTCCTTTATACTGATTTTGTTATATCTGCAGTGACAGAACCAAAACCAGTATTTTGGGCTTGTGCATGGAAATTGAATTAGAAACAGAATGTAATGTGAATGAATTTATCACAGTCACATTTCCATAACAGCATTACAAACACTTTACTTGCACTTGCTGTGTAATTAAATTCATGATTCAGCCTGTTTTGTTAAATTACATTCATGTCTACATATGCAAAGACCTGATTATTTTCCTTTTTTTTTTTAAATTCTGGAGCAGAGCTAAGATGGAGCCAGTGAAATCAATGCTTACCTATGAAGCACTACACAAATTCTTTGTTCCTTGTGCTTTTTACTTCTTTAACTGTATCTTCCTCGGTTTATAATAAATGCACTGCTCTACTCCAATACCTTAGCTTCACTACGATTATTTTTTTTTACTATTTTTTGAATGTACAGCATTATTGACTATACTTAGAAAAGGTAAGATAAGGTAATGAGTTATCTTTCTACTGTTAAATTAATGCAGTGTCTACTGATAGAGTAATACAGCCCCTTTATGTTCCCATGTGTTTTTCTCCAATTAATGTCTCTCATTAGTCTAAGTACTAAGCAAGATTTCTCCTCCTTTAAACATCCCTCAAAAACTTGCCTTATTTTGTTTCTTTATATTTAGCCTCATCCCAGTCTTACTGCCAGCACATCTCTATTAAACAAATTCCAGGAATTTCAATTCAGTCTTAAGTCCAAACCCCATACTGCTATAGTTCTATCAGTTATCTAAAATACAGAATATTCTAATTGATTCTGAAATTAATCGTTCTGCAATTCATGCTGTAGCTACTAAAATAGACTTTTTCTGTGATTTATCCCATTGTTTTTCTTTTGATCCTCCCATCAAACACAGCTTTGCAGGTTTTGTGTTTATAGCCTGAGAACTAAGAGGGAGGTAATTTGTGTGTAATATTATTTGATTCAGACCCTATCCTTGATAATTTGTGTGTCATGCCAGGAATCAGAAAAAAGTTGACCATTAGACCTGTGCCAGAGGTGTTCTTGCCTCCTTACTCATGTGTGACATGAGAATGATCAGCAAACTAAGACTACCCCTGTCCAGCTGCATAGCCTCTGCATCACCACCAGTAAGTGAAGAGACATCAAACACACACAGAAATCTGCATCTATGGAAAAAACTTCACAGTGGCTCTGGCTATGACTTTCAAATCATTTTGAAAAGCACAGACCTGGGTTATTAGTCAAATGTTATCCCAAGGTATCCGAGACAGGGCTACAAAAGCAGCTCTTGAAGGCTGCTGTCCTCAGTTGCTTTGGGAGAGTGGGACAAACAACAAGTGTTCTATCAAGTAGAAGAGAAGATGTGGGTAGAAATTCCCAGATAAAGGCAGAGGCAGAAGTAATAAGTGAGAGAGTCAAGGTGTTTTACCGCAAGAAAGAAAAACAAAACAGGTGGGAGAAAGACCAGAGATGCACTTGTGTGATGGCAAGACACAGAGGAACAACCTGAAGTCCTTTACTGTGCACAGCTCCTCTCAAAAACTGCAATATGAGGGCTAATATACTGTTTGGATAAAGAGTGTGTTCCATTCCCTTTTTAATTGACAGCAAACCTAATTGAGGCACGTAATTCAGGCACAGATGCACTTCCACTCTGGGCACCTGCCAACAGTAGAAGGGAGCAGAAGAGGAACTCCTGAAAGGGGAAGGGTTCTGTCCCTCTACACAGTTTTCGCTTGCCTTCTGCACACTGCTCAGCTCTCTGCACCATGCAGCTTCAAGGGAGCCCAGAACACTGGTAACCAGGACACCACAGCACTGGGTCTGAAGAGGGTCCTGAATAGCACCTGGAACAGGGTCTGAATGAAATCAAATCTTCCTCAGATAAAGAAGACATGGATCCAGGGTTTTCTGTTTCCAAGAATAAATGGCAGTGTATGATGCAGACTGCTGGTCGAGGTTCACAGAGGGAAATAGTTGCCTGTCACCTCAGCATGAGGGTAGGTGAGTGTCAAGAAGGGTTTTACAAGCTTTCCTTCAATGACATGTCTATGAAGATCAGTGTTTAAGGGGCTAGGTAGCTAGCTAAGCTAAAAAGATGTAACCCTGTTTCATCTGTCTTTCACAAATAAAGTTTTATTTCTATTTATCACAAGATCCAATTCTGATAACTTAAGTGTCATTAAATAAGCACCTTGAATCATGAAAAAATCCATCAAAATCAATTGAATTTTCTCACAGACTGAGGTTAAATTCAATATAACCTGGAGTAACAGAGTCATGTTCTTCAAGAAAATTTGAGTCACTGAGTTACGCCCCTCCCAAATGTAAACAAAAGACCAACAAAAACAAAAAACCAACCAAACAAAACCAAACAAACAAACAAAACACCTATCAAAGACATTCTGTTATTGAATCTTCCTCTTTTTAGGAGTCAATTATTCTGTAAAACATGTCTTAAAAGAACTGTGATTTTCAAAATTTGCAGTTGCCATCAGGGTACTTTATCCCCGCATGAAAGGTCAGGACAGATTCTAAATTGGTATCAATTGGCAAAAATCCATGTGCTTCCATGGAGCTGAATCTATTTACATCAAATGCTTTCCTGGCCTTTTGAGAACAAGATTTTATTGTTGTTATTATTGTTATCATTTTAAAGGCTACCAAGACAGCAACATTTACGCAATTCGTTTCCTGAAACTTGAGTTGTAAAAAGAAAGCACCCTACTTTCTCTTTAGTAATTTTCTAATTAAATCCACATGGAGATAATTGCCAGTTTAAGAATAATTGGGCATATATTCTTGTTCTTGGAAGCATGAAAATTTTTTCAGCTAATACGATGGTATGAAATGTCCTTTATAACAGGCTCAGTGGCTCTCACAACTAATTGTGACATTATATCATAAGGAAAAGTCCATAATGCTCCTCCAGCAGTGAATCAAAGAAACAAACATGTTAATATATACACAAAACTTACCCTCAAGCTAAACCCCTGCCTCATGCTCAGAGCCTGAATCTGCTGCTATGCCCACACTGAAAGGAACAGAATTCAGAGTGGCATCACAACAGCCATGTTTTATCCAGAATGGATCAGGAGCATGTATTGCTGTTCCTTGGCTCCTATATATAGAGATTTTGGGATTTACCCCCACACTGCAGCCTCATGGTGTGAAGTATAATGCCATTTACTCTGTCAAGGTGGCCTGTGGAGTGAGGAGACCCTCACTGCCATGGCAGAGTTCCTCCTGACAACAAACAAGTGTCTTGCTCTTGGGTTGAATTCCCCTGTCTGCTCCTGCCCACAAGCAGGACAAATTAACACTGGTCTGCAATTGCAGGTGCTCAGTTTTAGACAAACTACCAGTTTCCAGGCAACACAGTGACCCTTTTTGTTCTGAGGTATTGCTTTGTTAGGTGTAATTGTATATACTGTCTCCACTTTAATCAGAGACACCTAGTAAATTATACAGGGAAGCATTTCACAGAGAGGAACACTGGCACCCTGAGAAACTCCAGCTGTTACTCAGTGATATTTATTATTCATATGCCATCCCTGTTTTCTGTATGGGGCACTTCACATTGCAACAAAGCAGAAAGAAAAGATGCTATCAGCTGACACCTTGCAACTCTGGATATAAAAGTTTAACTGTTCAATCCCATGCCCTTCAGACAGGTTGCTCTTGGCTTAGTGGCATTTTTGCTGCCTGGTGAATAATTTACAGTACAGGAATAAATAAGCACAAGAAATTATCTAGTCTAATATTAGGCTACATCTTTCTAATGGATAGCATTATACCTGCACAGTAAATTCTCCCTTGTTCTAGAAAAGGGTGTAAGTATATGAGGTCGAGAAGAGTGTTACTTTCCATTGACAGCCAAAAGCATGTACCCATGTGTCTCATCCAGTTGTGTTGTTAACTGAGGGTATTGGCAGAAGAAATGGGAGATCATTACAGCTCATTGCTATTTTTGTACATGTAGCAAACATGGAGAGGAACAGTAACAAAAAGGCAGAAGAATGAGAGAAAAAAAAAATCAAATTCCCCTTTCTTTCACTCTCATCTCTGGCTGACTTCTGCTCTGGGTGCTATGGTACTAGAGAAAAGCTTGAAAGCCCAGAGACAGGGAAACCCATCCACCTGCCCACAGCACCCTGACATCAGAGGTTTTAAAAAGAAAAATAGATAGACTGAAAGATGAGCCCAGGTGACCTCCAGCCTGTTTGATTTTATGGCACAGCATATTGAATGAACATTCCCAGTCCAGTTTAACAATCTCTGATATTTCTCTAGGATATGCTTTATTGAAAACTGCACTTTTCAAAGATTGCACTTTTGGTGACATCTTTTTGCCCACTGATAAGAGCTTTTCAGTCCAGGTAAGGATGGGTGTAAAGAGGAATATTTCCTACCTGCTGCAGAAAATGAGTGACAATTGATTAAAAAAATTTTGCGCCACTTTAATTAAGCCTTCAGATCTGTGAAATAAAACCACTGGATTCACTATTAACAGCCAAAACACATAACATTCTCTTCAAAGAACAAAGTGATGTACTATTCAATAACACTGTGGATATTAGAAGAGTGGGCAGAGCTGTGGTAAGTAAGTGAGAATTATGGTGCCATATGGCAGCAAAGCCCACACAGAAACATCAGCTGCAAATCCACAACAGCAGCAGCAGCTGCTGGAAGGGACTGAGGAATAGCAAACCCTTATAAAAGCCCTGGAATATAAATATATTATGATGTCAGGAGGGCCCATGCAGCTATAATTCTTCCTGGAGTTCTGAACATGGATTAATCATTCCTGCAGTGGAGTGTTGCAGGGTCGCAGTAGTAGTTTCCTAGTTAGGACTCTCTGACCCTCATCTCTCGGCCATGTTTCTGTCCTCTGCACCTCCATCCTTCCTAAGATGTCTCCTGTGCTCTTATGGCAGGAAAATAACCTTGTAAAACAAGTTCTGTACTTAATCTGAAAGTTCCCTATATATAGCTCTGCAATTAGGAGGTGGTTTAGGTGTGGCACACAACCAGCAGCAGAGCAAAGGAGCCCTGAGTCAGCTCTCAGCCTCCACTCTTCAGTCCCTCCTGGCTGCACCTACTTGTGGTGAGGGGGAAAGAGAGATACATGCAGATCAAACATTAAAGAATAATATTTTACCAGAGGGTTGCTCAACCCAAATAAATGTTGCAATAGCTTCTAAGTACATAAAAACCTATTCCATTTCTATCAACATAGAAGCAAAAAACCAGAAAGGAATACTATGGTAAGTAAAACGCAACCCCTTACAAAAGGAGCATTTTAGATATGATTTCCTATCTGAATGTTTCCAAACCTTTCAGAAAAGCAGCTTATCTTCAAGAAAATTCCCATCAAAGGCAAATCCATTGAAACACTGAATAACTTGTTCCTCTGCTTAATTAGCCTCATCATAATATGCTAATCAATAGTAAATAATTGGTTTTTAATGGTTACCACTCTATAAAGCCTTTAATTATCCACAACCTTCCTGTAAATCATCACCATCTCCAACCAAGCAGTAACATACTCAGTAATAGCTCTAAAGCTTCCTAAAAATCTTTGGTGATTTGAGCATCTAATCCAAGAAGCTCAACCTTGTCCCTCCAAAGTCAGGTACTCAAAGCAGATTAGCATATTTGGATAATCAGTGTAGAGATGGGGATAAAAGCAGGTTTCACCCAAATTTACCAGCAGAGTTTGGCTTTTACATAGTTGTTTATTTCTTTTGCTTAAAAACCACATTTCATTTGTGTTGAAAAAATTTGTGTCCCCATTTAATTTTGTATGTAGTACATATGGGAAAAGGCTTCCATGTGGCAGCAGTGATCTTAACAGATGCTCCCCTTTGGGCAAACGGGCTTTTAATGGAAAAGTGCTGAGCAAGATGCCAGTACCTTGTTTTGATGGAGCAAAATCATTCTGAAATGAAAGTCTAGTTTGTCTCCAGTGTACCTTATTTATGATGGCAGCTGTTAACTGTTATCCTGCATCACAAACAATGTTTAATTTATAGATATTCACATCAGATATAAAAACAGAGAACTGGAACTTAAATCAGTTAATAAGTACAGTCCATTAAATTGCCAACCTAACCCATGAAACGGGAGATTATAACTGCAGCTTATTCTTCATCTGTCACTCGTTTCTCTTAAGGGAAATGATGGTTTTTTTCTACATGGAGTCATCAGTCAGACTCATGGGTGCCTGATGAACTGTGATGATTTGAACCTAGGAAACATAAAGAGCCAAGTCATTCATTACTTTCTCTTGTACACCACTTGTAGACAAGGTGCCAGCTGCAGGAAAATCTCTCTCTGCCCCACACTTGAGTTGCAATAGCCCTATTATTCAATGCCAGGCTATGGTTTCCTAACTTTTCCGGCATCAGCTTAATAGTAGCGTCAGCTGGGCATCATGCCATGTACATCAGCTATGCCTCATTTACCCTCCTGCTCCCAATTAGCTTGATCATGATGATAAAACCAGGAGAAAGACCTTTGGACAGAAGGCACATATTTATTTGGCCAACAGTCTAGTAAAAGGAAGGAAGGATGGGAAACTCATAAAGGGGAGGAAGCGTGGATTGTGATCTTGGCTGTTCTGCAAATGCTCTGCGTGACTGCCACTTCTCTCAGCCTTCTCTTATTCTTCCTCCCACAACTGGGATCATTCTTTGCTTTGCTCATGGGAGTTTTCTGAGCCACTCAGATAGCACAGTGGCAAGACACAGAAATGACTACAAATAAGGAGCACAAGAACTTTAAATAACCCTGGTGTTCACAGACCTACAGTTGCTTGCTGATGTCTCTTAATCAAAAATCTTTGCTGAATTTCATGTGATCGTATTTTGTTTGCTGTGACTGTTAGGCTGTGAAGCAGCCATCTCATCTGTAATCCAAAAAGCTGAATGTGTTTATTTTGGATAAAGGAGAGAAGCCTTCTACTTTAAGACCTTTGTGCTACATAAATGTCACAGCAATATAGCTATGAGAGAGAAAGCTCTTTGATTTACCCAGCAAGTAGTGTTTGTGCTAGCACACAGGAGCAGACACCCCTAGATCTGAGATACAAGCAGGGCTTACTATTTACTGGACAGGAAAGGAGAATTTGCAATTCTGTGCTGTTGACTCCATGGCATTATCTGGCAGTGGAAGAAGAGATCTTTTAAATGAGAAGATCCTGTATCTCCCTGTGATCTCAGTTCTAAGGCAGACAAATTGAGGAAGAGATGCTAAATACTTCTCCAACAACTACAAAGAAAATCTTCACCTAGAAATCTCCACTGTGTAAGATTTCCTTTATTTTGGTCTTTTGGCCCATTTTCTTTAAGGTGTTGCCCATCCTCCAAAAAAATGCTTTCACCTGCATGATTCATAGTCTTCTGAAGTGAGACGTTCTTTTTGAAAACAATTGAATTGAATTAATATTGTGTGAAGTCCTTCAGCAAATCTCTACCCAGTATAATTTGATGAACATTCAAGGCTAGCATAAGCTCTCTGGGAGTGCCAGCACCCAACACAGGACATATTGCAGCCTCAGAACATGGAGACACAGGAACAGAAGGTAAAGGTCCTGTCAAGACCAAATGCCTGTCCATTACAGGTCAGGAAGGGAGTGAAAGTCAGCTGCTTATCCCATCTGATCAAGCATAGTTCCTGTCTCTTCCCACCATCATTAAAATGGTCAAGTTCAGACCTGAAACAAGTCTTGTTTCCTCACCTGGGCCTCAGGCATTTGTCATGTGTGTGTCATTTTGGCTGTGACCCTCTTTTCATCAAAATGAGTGACAGTGGAAGTGAAAGAGAAAAAGAGAGAGATCAACATGTGATGCCATTTTATGCCATCTGGTACCAAGTATGGGGATGCATATGGGAAAACACTATTTAGAAGGCTTCTTAAAATGTTTACCTACAAAGATCTACCAGTTCACTGCTGCAATCTTTCCTAGCAAGAATAATTCTCAGAATGATTATATCCTCTAAAGCTCACGGTAGCATTTACACCTACATTATTTAAAAGCAATGTCCATATTCCACCTAAACAGGCTTTCTGTGGGAGGTACTGAATAGAGTGTAAATCGCTTACAATGCCTACATACTTGTACGTGACTATCATTCTCCTGATTCAAAGACTTTGAATTTGTTGTGCACAGCAAGAAAACATCCTAGTATTTAACTTCACTGAAAAGTTTCAGTTATTCCTTACAGACTAAATGTAAATCAAAATCGTCTGTAGAAATTAATTTCATATGCAATGTAAGAAACATTTTTGCCCCTGTTCACTTTCGTGTTTCTTTGCAAATTGGAAAACTAACATATTTGTTTATTTCTAGTAATCATAATTCCAGCCACATTTAAAATTACCCCCTGCTTTCTTTGAGAGTCTTAGGTTCTTATCCAGAAGACTGATTTTTCATATTTGGAGAGTGCTTAGGAACACCCTATTCCATTCTAGAAGTCATGTGATCCCATTCCTCTTTACAGCCATCCAAAATCTATATCCTGTGATGCCTTGAATATGTCCTAACTTTTCTGGCACAAATTAATAGCATTCACAGTTTATAGAACTGGGCACTGATTTTCTACATGACTATGTAATTTAAGTATATAACCTGCAGCAAACCATGAAAGTGAATAGATTTACTTTGCTAAAGATAAAAAAGTCTATTCATCATATTAATATCTCAAATCTTTATTTCCCTACTGTACATAAGATAGTATGTCAGAGAAAAAAAATACATTTCAGTTTCACCACTATATTGAGTGCTTTTCTTTTCTCCATCTGTAGACTTTCTACCAGGGCACTGCAGCCTCAAGCACTCTGTCATAATTCCTCAAATAATTAACAAGGAGATCATTTAAGCTGAGCAAGTCCCTGAATACACCCATTGCTCTCTAACATGGGAACATCTACAAAATGGGATGGTTGTGCAATGGCATTTGTACACAATATCAAGTAATCTGAAACCCCATATGAAGAATATACCAAAAGTCACTGACAGGATGTCTCCTTTGCAGCCAAAAGAAAATGCTCGTTTTCAACTGAAATATGAAATGAAAGAAATGCTTGCTTTCTTAAAACGAAAGTACTTTGGTGCCAAACATTTTAGAGATATTGTTGAAGAACAGTCCTTCCTCACATAGAGGTTATCCCTGTGATGCTGCCAAGTTCAGTGCCTGAGTGGATGATTTGCCAAGTAAGTGCCAGTTGTGTAATATATGCTGTAGCAGGCATGGAAGCAGATTTTACTTTCACACTCGCCTTCTGAATTGGCATTCTTTGACTCTTTTGTGCCAATATTGCTTCTCTTTCCCATTCTGTGCCCTCTTTTTTCACTGGAATGCCCTTTCCCCTCACATATAAGCTGAATGTCCCATTGTTTGCTAGAAAGCAAGAGTTGCTGAAGATGGATTTTATGAAAGTCACTCAGGAAAGACAGACTGTGCTACTCGCTACATACCTTATTCACATGGTAACCCTACCAGGAGTACACTATTTTAAAAAACCCACTTATATTTTGTCACATGCAGTTTTGTACCTTATATAATGGTGATGAAAATAGCTCTTCATTCCTCTGGAGATTTTCTTTCTCATACACCCTTTCTGTCTGCATGACTGTCTAAATTTTGCTTCAATTTTTTCTCTCCCAAATCTTGATTGTCTTCATATGTATTCCTTTTAGTTTGCAAATTTCCACTGTTTAGATAAATATTTTCCTACTCTTCAGTTCTTAACCATATGTTTTGAGTCAAGTCTCTTAACAACTCCACACAGAGTTTAGGCACTTCTTTCCAAATGCTGACACTTACGTGTGTCCTCTCAAGTAGTAAAACTGGATTTACCAAATACTTTACAATCAAGCCTTAGTAAGCAGGTTTAGGCAATCAAATGATAGAAATTGTTGCACAATATTAGAAAATTTCTGCAAGTTAAATGCAACTTCTAGCTCAATTGGTGCATGAGATTCCTGTTTTGTATGTTGCTTTTAAGTCCAGGTCTGCTGTAGACCATGATGTTCTTCTTCTTTGCTATGGGAGCAGGAAGGATGAGCAGGCTGAACAGGGACATATCTTTAATGTCCTTCACCTCCCTGTCAATGGCCAGAGTAGGATATCAACCTTGCATCCTTTGAAGTCTCAGAGGACTCCTTCCAAGAACCAAGAAGGGGCTGGAGGCCAATAATCACTCTGAGAGTTTGCATTTACATAGAGGTTGCGTCAGCAGCACAGGTCTTCACTCGTCAGGCAAGCAGTTGCATTAGTGAGGATGTGTGCTCTGATCCTGGGTAAACATTAGGTGTTTCGACTTAGATTGCATCTTTTTCTTTGCAGCCTAATCAAACTCAAGTTTCTTTTCCCTGTTATTTCAGGATGTGTATATAGGCAACTACTGCCATTCAGCCGGTGCTTGGTCAAATGTTAAACACAATGACATGATGGGTTGTGGAATCTCTGAGTCATAATACCTGTACTGAATGTCTCTAAGCTGGACCATTTTAACTGTTCCTTCGCTCAGGAAAGACCCCAAATGTTAAGTCAACCTGATGCCTGAGATGGCCACCTAAAAACAGAGACTAGACAAGAGTAAGGGAATAAAGGTAGGTATTTATTTGAAGGGCCTTCAAAGGTACACCCTGGAGAATCCAAATGCTACACCCAAGATGGACCCCCAGTCATGAATTCTTCACACTTTTATAAGTTTGGTTCATTTGCATATTAGGGTTAATTCTCCAATTATAACCTCAGTTAATGATGTAACTACCCCAAGTTTGCCCTCCTCTTCAGAGGCCTTAGTTTACACATTCTGGGGTCTGGTGTCCTTGAGGTGGAAACCTAGCGAGGCCACAAGAAACCTCAGAGTTACACACTAGGCAATACAGGATTTGAAAAATATAAAAGTTATAACCTAAGGCATCAAACTGAGTAGAGTATCAAAGTCTTTTGTGTACATCTTTTAGCCAGAAGAAGCAGAAGGGACCTCATTGTGTAGGACCCATCAAACCTCCAGGGATTGGTGAGATCCAATTAATACCTGTTCTCAAGGGTGGCTGATGCCACTGCACAGTGACCACTCAGCAGTCTCATACGTGGCACATGCAGAATTCTTTGGAATAAAATTATTTTGTCATGAGGAATTCTACTTAGGAGAATTTTTCTTTGGAGGCAAGTATTAGTTACTCATTTATTAATGTCTACTACCAATCAGAAACAAAGAACAAAGACACCCTGATGAAAAAAAAGGGGCGAAAAAGATTTATTGAAATGTCTGGACAATGTTCTTTTTTTTTTTTTCTGCTGAGATCAATGGCTTCATCTAAGTATATGTCAAAGTAAGCAGTTAAGATAAAGTGGTTAACACTCAGTTTAGACTCCCTGTCAGATTTCTCCATTTCAGGGGTCATGAACACACAGAAACACTGGAACACTGGGTCCAGCATTCGTACAGGGTGTACCACATTTATTCAGAGAAAGTCTGCAGATGCTAATCTTTGGTGTGTTTTGAATCACACTTTCCCTTGTGAAACACTGATAACTGCACTTTACTATAACTGAAATCAGAAGAATTGCCATCTTCTATTCTTTTCAGGACTCTAAGAGACAGACAGCGACCTTCCACAAGCTTCCCAATACCTCTTTGCAGAATTTGAATGTATAACAGAACATTTAGCAGTTGAACTAAATTTGGAGAAGAAACAAAACCAAACCAAACCAAAGCATACAGGACACATGAGAAGATATTCTTGCCTGTGGCAAAATATATTTTATTCTGATTTAAAATAAAATCTTGTGACTTACTTTCTTAGTGGGAGATTTTATTTCTCTAGCTCTTCCTACAGTAAATCAGTTTTTCTTTTTTAATAACCATTGTTTGTTAACTTCTTTCCTATTAGAGATTGTAACAGGATGCTTATATTATTTTTTTCTTCTAGAGACTGTACTTAATCAGACACTTCACTTTATCTCGCTATTCCCAACAGTTATATTACTCAATGTATTTAACATCTATGTCTAATTTGTTAAAGTGTGGTGTCATGCATTGGTGGTTCTTCATAAAGAAAAAAATAAGAACACAGCCAGATTTGTACATTTCCTTTATTTCTTAAAATAATTTTCTTAAATTCATGGGATGAAATAAAATATAAACATTTAAGTATTTTTAAAACAGGTTTTTCACTGCTAAGCAATCCATCATCTTTCCTGTAACTTTTCCTAGCCAAACTTCATTGGAACAAATAAGCAGCTCCTTCTCTCTTCCTCTCTTTCTCTTTCCCTCTCTTTCTCTCTTTCTTTTCCTCTTCCTTGTTTGCATTGTTATCCTCACCATCTTCCTTGTTCTTGTCCTCATCATCCTCTTCCTCTTTGACATCAGCTTTGCCTTCTTTTCTTTCTCAACACAGGTGAGACTCAATTTATGTCTAGGACCTATGAAGTTCTCCCAGACCTTTAAGCAGCCAAAATGAGACTCAACCTGAGCTAAATTATGCAACAGGCTAAATGACACAAAGGGAGATAACTCTCCACAAGGCTTCTGTGTGCTGACTCTTTCAAAGCTACTGCCCTTGCCTGGAGGTGACACTGACTTCCATCTTAATACATGCCAATACTGACAGGGAAACTGCACGTGCAGCTGGACTATTATTCTCAAAACCAGAAGAAAATTATGATAGCATAAATCTAGGTTTTTCTTTACCTAATAAGTGCAGTGATTTTTTTTCAAGAGTTTGAAGTTCATTTAAAGTTAAATTAACTGGGATGATAAGTAGAGAAGAAAAATTTTAGAAAAATTACAAGAAAAACAATTTGATCTAATGCTTGCTGTTGTTGCAGCTGTGCTGTTAGTAGCTTTCTTCATGAAAAGAAGAAGTTATTTTTGCATGCCTGGAGTCTGCTCATGTTATTACCTGAAATGCCATAATTGAAGCATAGGGGAGTGCGAATGTGAGGTGAAAAATTCCTAATACAATTCATTAGTGTATCTAAGCAACCAAGTGGAGGACTGGATGTGCTGTCTCATGGCCTTCTGAAACTTTACAGTACCTGCCACTAACCAGTGTGGCCCACTCTGACAACAGATGCAAAAAATGGAAAATTTGATAAATACAACTTTAGGACAAGCAATACAATTAAGCTGTGCTTTAGCAAAATAGACCCATCATATAAAGTATTCAAAAGAACTGCTACAGGCTGAGAAGAATAAACTTTCCATCTCTGCTTCATTCACCATGATGTGCCTCTCACTGCTTTCTTCTCTTCTTCAGCCCTAATTTCCCCTCCTCCTTCCCTTTTCAACTCCTAATTCTTTCACTGCTTCCCATTCAGGCCTTGCCCTCTGCATTCAGTTTCTGCTTCTCATTCCCCTTTGCCCGCTACCCGCCCTGCCTGGTCCTTTTTGGGTTCAGTTCTTCTTACTTCAGGCTTTTATTTCTCTGAGGGATTTGAATAATCACTCCTTCTTTTTTGATCTCATTGTCATCTCAAAAGGTCTTGCTGCCTTCCACCCTCTCCTCAAAAGGTAGGTTTCCAAAGAATGTATTCGCTCTAGAAAAGAGGAAAGGGACCTCTGAAACTCACTGACCCTTCCTAAATTGGGTGCCCCATTGTGTATCACAAAATTAGGAATTTTTCTATTGTATGACAATGTTAACTTTGTTAGTGAATTTCTTTTTTAATGAGCACATTAAAATCCTCCTTAGCCTTAAAAAGGCATAACTCTGTCTACTAGTCTATCATGATTAATTTCTGTCTCCACTCGGCTGACGGTCAGCTTTAACAAGGCTGATTTAGTCATACATTAAATTTTATGTAAAACATCAGGTGAATGAATAGTCTTACTAAAGGCCAAATAAATGCTTTTATAGTATAGCAACTGGGATTCCAAAACAAGGCTGACACACAGTTTATATCTTTGACATCTTTTTAAAATGCCCCTCAAATCTAAAATCTGCAACTGAATGCCCTTGAATGCAACTATACACAGCTGAGCATCTAATCACACTGCTTGAGCAGAGACTTTCATATCTGTACTTGTTCTTTGTCATAGGTCAGACCAAAGAACCAGACACAAACATCAGGTATTCCAGGAAAAAAATTACTGTGGTACTTCAGAGTCATAACTACTGAGATAAATAAACAAGTCAAAAAATACAATAAACAATTTTGCAGCTATTATCAAATGCTGCCTCTTTTCACCATAAAAAAAAGAAAAACCATAAAAATATTTTCACCATTAAAAAAAAAAAAAGAAAGAAATAAAAGAAAATTCTCAGTGACATAGCAAAGGCCACAAAACAAGAAGACCTTGAGTCAAACTTCTTCAAAGATCAGCCATATAGGCATAATATATTTAGTCAAGCTTTTTACTCCTTAGGTATTCTTTCAATGGCAAACCACTGAAAGTTTGCTACAGACCTTGTAGCTAGGCAAGGAAATGTTAAAACATCCCTTTTTTTCCTGCAGCACCCAATCACCAGGGTACTAAACAAGCATTCCAAAATAAAATGAATGCAGAACCATATGGTGAGTTTTGCAGAAAAAAAATCACTCATGCTTCTGCTCTGTACTACAGATGGTTCTGATGGACAGCACATTTTTACTGCCTAGAAAAATGTGAAGACAATTCTGAAAATCTATTTATGGAACACTGTGCTTCTATTAGACACAGGGATAGGTAGCCAGAGGGCACCTTCAAAGAGTTGCCATTTCTATTTTATATTCTGCTGCACATGTATTATCTGATCATGCAAACACCTTAGCAAATGGATAAGATATCTTTTGAACAATGCATTGCATCCAGTCTTAAGACTACATTTGCTTCTATTACTTGCATCTCAGTTCCCAGAATTCTCATTTCTACCTGCAACACTGAGCCTATTGTTACTTGACCCTTTTCTGCATCAGTATAGTTATTTTGTCTTCTAAACTTGGTAAGCATGACTGCCTGGTCTTTTGAAGCAACAGTGGTCTTTAGTAGTTGCATAGTAGACACATCTGACTCATCACCATATCAGTGGGATGTTAACTAGATTAAAAAAAATAAAACAACCAGGAACAAAAGTTAGTCCAAGATCTCTTTTCCTTTACATTTGCAATTCCCATCCATCTCAACAGTTTTCTTGTTAATGGATAATGTAAACCAACAGGTACTTTTAACTTCTGGGTTTTCATTTATAGTTTTTTTAACTACAGGACAGTAATGTCCAAAATATTCAATCTACAGAGATCACAATATTGCCAAATAAAATTCTACTCCAAAACATACATATTTAGATAAAATGTCTCAAAATTATCTCTTCACAAAACATAGGAACATTCATTTAACAACATAAAAGAATCATTCTCATGTCATCTGCCTGTGACCATAATATTATGAATTTCAGTCTGCTCTCCACAAACTCAGAGGAAGAGAAATCCAGCCCATTCTCCCTCCTCCTCCTCTTTGCCCTTTGCAAAAATTTAAATAAGATTTGCATATCTACTTTTACCACTTACATTCTGTTTCACAAATAAGTGGGTTTGTGTAAATGCAGATAGCACACGGTCACAGGCATTCCTGTTCTACATTCAGTTTCGACTAGTTTGCATAATTTTCTCTTTAAGGATTCTTACAAAAAGTGACAGGGGGATGGAAGTCTGTTTTTTTACTCCTCAGCCATGAATTCCATCTGTTGTCATGGCACTGAACCCAGTGTTGAATAGCAGCCAGCATTGCTTTTGATGTTCTGTAGGATTAGTAGAGATGTCTGAAGTTATTGTGCAACATAATTCATTGGAATAGCTCTACCTGAGCTTTATGCAAATGTTAATTTGCTATATTAATAAATATATATGGTATGTCACCAAATTTCACATTCTGAGGGCAATCCCTTGGACTGGTACTATTTCTGTAATGACTCACATAAATTTTTTTGCAATTATTCTCACTTCTACAAACACAAGTCAAGAGTCTGTAGCATTTTGTTAGAGGCAGTTCAAAAATAATATGGCAAATGATATATAACTGATGATCTGTAGCGCAGGACCTGATGAGGGAAGTTTTATTTTTGTAATCTAATCAAAATATTTATGAGTTGGCTCTGCTTTTGACTCTGATATTTTCTATTGCGCCATCAAGTAAGTTACCATTGGTCCTAACTACAGGAGGAGTCAAATTCTCAATAATTAGAGATATTGTTCAATGCTCAGGACATCCAGGTTGTCCTGTTTCAGGTCTTCAAATCTCTTGACACATATCCATCAAAATTTCAGAAAAACCCATAGAGTAGACGAGTGCTTTTTTTCTGATTGTTTTCATTTTCTTATAAAGGTAAATATCAGTGCTGCATAGGAGTTTTTTCTGACATTTCTTTTCCAAAAAAAAACCAAAGGCTGTCAGTCTAACAATACCTTGTCTTGTTATGCACACACTTTGGAAAGATTTCCAAGTTTCAAAATGGAGTTTCTGGTCAAAACAAAAAACATTTCAACTTGGCGTGAACTCAGGAAAAGGACATGTACACAGCTTTCTGCAACAAAGGGTAGCACATGAACAGAACTCTGCTGCTTCTTTTCTGTCTGTAAGAAACCAAGTTTGCTTCTGCTTCTCAGGAAGTAGCCAGGTTCCGCTGGGCCAGGGCAGTGGCTGGGGAAGAAGAGGTGGCAGCTGGCATCTCCTGTCCTCAGGGGTCCTTCCCTGCAGGAGCAGCAAGCCCATTCACTGTGCTCTTTCCTGGGGAGAAGCAGTCTAGCACTTCATCCTTGGAAAAGAAGCCTTCAGGTTTGCCTCTGCAGCTGAGAGGTTCTGCCTCAGCCCTGTCCAGGAGAGTGGCCTGGTGGGTGGGTCTTTCTAACAGAAGATACAGGTCTAGGATGCAGAGCAGACTGTGTGGACTTGGTATCCCACAAGAAAGGTCAGTGCCTTGCTAATGACTGTGCTCTATGGCTTCCCTAAAATGTTTTACAGAGAGCTATCTTCCACTCTCTGCATCCTGAGAGGACAAACAGGAACTAGATATGCATTTTGTTCTCTAACTTCTGAAATATTACTGATTTGACACCCCTTAGATTTATGCTGTTTCTAAACAAAAATAGCTCTTTTTTTCCTTAAACCCATAATTTTCATATCAACTGTTTGCACAGACTATATGGTATCTGAGAATGTCACTGGACTCTTATGAGTGTTTGGAAATTACCATGGCTCTTCCACATGTGATCCTCTTTAAATAAAAACATGCAGCCATCTCAGGTAGTGTTTATGCAGAGTAAATCCACTTAATTCAGTAGTAGCATCCTGAAGCTACTACAGTGCAAATTAATATGTTACTGAAGCAATTAATCAGCTTCTTATTTGAAATTCAAATATAGAATACAGATACATTGCCTTGCAGTCCAGCAGAAGTCTTCTGATGTTCTCGAAGGGAAAAGGATAAGGATGACTGGACTTCTTGGGATAGGGGATGGAAAACAGAATTACAGTGTGCTCTGCTGTGCGGGTGGGTTTCACCTGCAGATGTTTTGCCCTGACTGGTGAGCCAGTAAGGCTAAACTTTGATAAATTTAGTGAAGTGAGGGAGCTTTAAAACTGCAGCCATAAATACACAAAAAAGCACCTGTTGCAGAGTTAATAGAGGTAATTTCTTGTTTATTTTGAGAAAAAAATTGGCATGATTTAGTCTTTTGTGTGTGAACTGGCAGAAAGTGTCTGTTAAAAGAAGAAATCATGGCTCACATTATTTTTTCTCATTTCTGTAAAGGCTTTTCACCCATATCTTCGTTTCAGCCTATTAAATGCATCTTTCTTTTGTAGCTGGTGTATCAATGTCTGCACACATGCAGAGCAACACAAGAATGATTGGGAGAGGGCTGGACAGTAAATTGGTTTGGAAGAAGCACAGCTTAGCCACTAGTGAGACAGAGGCCAGACAGTTACTTTACCAATACTTAAATCTCAATTCTTTGTGACGCCTCCATGCCCAGCAGCTACAGCCTGCAGCAGGTGTGTAGCATGGGAATGGCATCAGCCTGGAAACTCTGCTGAGCATCAGCTGCAGCCCTGCTCAGCTCTCTCTTCATCCTCTGGCAGATGCAATATGCTCAAATATTTGCTGTATGGGCTCTGTGTCCCCAGGGCTTGACCATACATCCTTCAGCAGGACAGAGAGATTACCATGGCTGGAGAGAGGGGTGTTAACTACACCCTTGCTTTTCAGTGCAGAACAGACCATCACTGAAGAAAATACAAATTACTGTATCTGGAGATGCTCTGCTCTCTTCTGCTGTGGGAGTCCCTTCTGCTGTTCCACAGTATGAAGAGAGTGGTAATGGACTGACAGTGACAGCACTGCAGAGACCCTGGTCCAAGGTCAGCCATGCCTGGTTTTCTGGTTTTTATGTGCACAAAGGAAGGGGAGAAACACAGAGGCCAAGAATCCCGAGTTCATTCGCAGGTTAGATTGAATCTCATTGAGGTGAAAAATCTTTTCCTGATGTCACAAATACCATTCAGCCTCTGCATTAAGCATTCTGTGCAGAGCATACAATACAGACACATTTCATTTGCAGCCTGTAAAATTAAAGATTGCCTTTTCACTGATAATTTGGTTTATAAAATACATCCATTGTAGGCTCCTGGTGCACAGGTGCAGCATTGCTAGCTGAACATGAGCCCACAAGCAGCATGGTAAGGAGTGATGCATATGTATTAGAAGCAGGCTGTATCAGTGAAATTGCTTTCAGTTTTCACTGTCGTAGTCCTGTGTGTTATACTGAGCTGCCCTTCAGGAAGCAGCGTCAGGCTTGGTTCCCTGTGCCCAGAGGAAAGAGTCTCATCTAGTAAATAAGTGTCATGCTGACTAATTGTGTGAATTTTACTCAGTTTCATTTTTTGAGTTGTTATTATCTCAGGTACCCATAGACAAGATATCACTGCAGGAGAAACATTACGTCCAGGGCCAGAATCCCATCTTCTTTTAAGGACCCTCTTTGGCCACTAAAATCTTTATCCTCCTTAAGGAGATCTAAGACCTCGTCTCTTTGTTGAAAAAAACACACAAAAGAGGTGTTGAAGCACTACTTTTTCAGGGGTTTAGTAGACTACACTGTATTGTTTGCATTTTATTTGGCTTTACACTGCACTGAGAGTGTCTTCAGAGATAGACACTTCGTTGATAAAAAGCACAATTGTCTAATCTGTGTCAGTCATGCTGATGGATGTTGTACCAATATCTTGATATTATGGTGCTTAGTATTGTCAGATGGAGCTTGAATATCAGCAGAAAATTATATTTTTAAAAAAGTTGGGAGCAAACAGCAATTAATATGTACTGTTAACAGGTTTTCAAAAAGTGGCAGGAAGCCTATTGAGCTCTCTTTTCCTAATATATCACCAGAAAAAGTTTTATAGATAACCTCTTTTCAAAAGACAGAGAGACAGCGAGAACCGAGACAGAGATCTATCAAAGCAAAAGCATTTAGGGCAAGATTATGAAGTTGTTGAGCACTTACATGTCAAATCCCATTGACTTCAACTCCTCATTAGCATGAGAAAGAATTGCACAGTTTGGCCTTTAGTGAGACAGTAGGCTTAAAAAATACACATTTGTCAACTTTCAGCTGAAGCATCTCACTAATACTAATTCTATTCAGATTACCCAGCTAAAAGAAAATCAAATAAAGTACCTGCATGGGAGGTTTTTTCTATGCATTTGTATACACAGGAGTGAAATTCTGTTCAATTTATAGAATATAACTTCTACTCTAAGATTTTCAAAAAAAGAATCACCATCTGCTGTATTTTATTCCTCAAAAGCGGAACCAATCTTTCTAAAACTCATTACAATTTGGAATCAGTTTCAGAAATGTTCACAGATTTCACAGGTATCCTGAAATATTTCTTTCATCCATAGAGAAACAGCACAAGTATTACCAACAACTGAATATTCTTGGATGAAAACTATCTTTAATAAGTTCGCACTAGGAGAAAAATCTGTTCCTTGACATAAAAATAAATTACAGAGGGCTTTCTTTTACTCACTAAGAATTAGTTTTTTCCTAAACTTCTGAGAATTTTAGAATTACATGATGCAAATATGTTTTTTAAAGTTACTCGGGCAGTGAGAGGGAACACAGTGATTCAAGAGCTCATTTTTGAGAAAATATCCTTCTTCTTGATATTCTTGAAGCTATTATGTATGCAAGACAGATTAGACACCAAGGCCTGAATGTGTACTGGGGTAGTCAAACATTTCAGGGTAAGCTTTCAGGGACCTCATCTCTTTCAGTAATCCTGTGTTTTAATACATGAACCCAGTTCAGGACTATTTTTTTCTTTGAGGATTTCAATAAATGTTTTGGAAGGTCAGCATACACTTCCAGTTTTTTGTAGGTAGAATCCAATTGTAGCTAAAGACACAAAATAGAGGCATGGCTGTAGATTAAAAAAAAAAAAAAAACCCAAACAAACAAAAACCCCCACAAACAAACAAAAACCCAGAAACAAACAAAAAAACAGAAACAAAAAAAAAACCAAATAAACTTTATAGAATTGTTTGTCTATGGTATTTAAGAAATAGTGGAGGAAAAAAACAGGCACATTTCAGGGGGGAGCATGGGTTAGGTTATGTTTGATGATACATGTTTTAATCATTCCACCAGTGTTTTTCCTAATCTTTCTTGCCTGTTACTGTTAAAAAGGAGCAACATATCTCACTATATATTATTTCTTTGCATCTACTATTTGCCTTTCAAAAACATTTGTTTCCCACTTGGACTCCAGAGGCAGAAGGAAGTGACAGCATTTAAAAGCATAAGGGCAGCACCTATTCTACTAACAATTTCAAAGCTCAACAGGAGTCTGAAAGTACTAAAGAAATTTAACCTGCAGCACATAAATGTATTTTACGAAGTACAGGGGATTAGATTCAACCATGAACTCTTGGAAACAAGAGAGCTGTACCACTGACTTCACTAGAGGCCAGGCTTTCATCCTCATTGCATCCCATAAAAGGTCTACAAATACAACCTGAGCCTGAATTGTCCCTCTCTAAAGACTTGATATTCTTATTTGAATGGAAATGAAGACAGTTTTGGAGTGGAGAGATGTAGAGCAACAGCACTGTCAATCCCATAACTAAAACTTGTGGTGCATTTTCACAGGTATACCCTGGGACCAGACAAGGACTGTCTTGTCCTGCCCACACGCCTCCTGTCCTTGTCATTGTCCTACCTGAACCTTGTGAGAACATTCCTCACAAGGAAATGGCTATATGGGGGTTATATAGATAATGTAGGAAATATTAGGAAGAGAAAGGTCATCTGCATTTTCAGAAGCCTTCTCATTCCAGGCTTGACCTAGAAAAAGCACTATAAAGCCCATGCCAGAAGGATTGCTGGGTTTAATAATCTAGCATTTGTGGAAGAGAAGCATAGGGGCAGTGGCATTTGAGCTCAGGCTTTTTCATTTTGTACAGTACAGTTCAGAAAAATCCATCTGTATTGAGGAAGAGTAATTTTTGTGCCTCCCAGAATAATTTATAGCAGGTCCTAAGGTAGGGCAGGCACAGTCCAATACTACAAGTATGAATAAAATTATTTTTTGAATTTGAACTGGCCAATGTTAAAAAGGCCAGGTGTAGTAGTGTTGCATTTTAAAGCATCACAGTTTATGTTACCGTAGTGCTTCACAGCCAGCTGACTAGTGCAGCAGTCATGTATTCCCTAGAAAAGTGGGGAGGACAAAACAGCTATGAGATGAAAACCCTCCATTATTTAATGGAGTAAATGGAGTATTATTTAATGGCTCTGAGTACAAAGAAACTGAATGCAAAATATTTCAAATTCAGTCATTTACTTACGGTGTATACCAAGATAATCTGAAAATGTTATTTCAGTAAAAAGCCAAGGTGTTTTATAGCTACTGCACCTTTGTTACCTGTGTCAATTGGACTTAATCCAGCCCCTCAAGATTTAAGTAACAAAAAATCATTAATTTTATGACAAATACGCTTGTTCATATCATAAACTGGTGGTGAAACTTACCTACATCTTAATAAAAAATATTGGAAGTGTCACCCTGTTTTCTGATATTCTGAGTTCTGGTATCTGCACAACGTAAATTGTGCCTTTTCAGTTGATTTAAGCAGTTTACAGAGTAAACCATGGATTTTATTCCAGTCTTTGTTTAATTGGGAGCTTTCAGCACATACCCTTAAAGTATGGAAAAGGGACCTGTTTTTCACAGTCACATCTATTCTAGTTATGGAATTTTTCACACTGTTACACACTGCAAGTTCTTTAAGGCTAGGACAGCTTCAGGACAGGGGAAGCCTTCTCAAGACTGACTGCCCAGCTCAGCATCCCTCAGGGTGAACTGGAATGCAAAGGCAGCTCACACCACTCTGGTGACATTGGTCACAGGGGAAGAAATGTGCAATTTTGTCCACATATTTTAATTTTTTTCCATATTCTTGACTGTTTCTGGAGTCTGAAATCTAGTTTGAGATGACGAAATTCAAGAACAAATAGAGTGGGAGCTTGCTGCACTTCACACATACACACACGTACACATACAAACCTCCACCCTTCTCTCCACCCTCCCCTGTTAAAGTAGCTATCTTGCACATCAAAGGTTGAAGGGTATTTTTGGTATATTCAAAAATCACTCAGGAGATGAACAAGCTTATTTGTTCCAAATGATGAAAGTTCAAAGTATTTCATTTATGCTAACAGTTCATTAGTGTAGCCACTCATATGTGCTAATCCCACTTATTAAGCCTCCCTGTCTCCTATTAATAATAATTTAGCTAAATGGGAGATGTTTCAACAAGAGGATTTCTACTTTCATATATAATTATACTAGATACCAGTATACTATCTTGATAATAATCTTCCTTTTCACAAGCCTTTAGTCTAAGCAGAGCTTGGAGTTGCCACAAACTACACTAAGTGCTGCACAGGCTACGTTTTTCTGAAATACTGTTACAATGCTGTCTGTAGAGTGCTCATCTCCAAAAATCCCCATGTGAGCAGATTAGCACTGCTATCTTTCCCAAGCAGATAGAAACCTGTACAGCAGCAAAACACTGGAATAGAACCCACAAAACCACTCATGCAACTTAATGGGTCTGTGGACCTTCAGGCAAACTCTGGCAATGAAAAAGAGGCAGCGAACTTTGCAAAAACTACAGAGAGGGGACCTGAGTGTCCTGTTAATGCCTATGTGAGAGCTTTAGCTACTTTAGAAAAAGTGGCCATTTCCTTCTTCAGCTGTTTCCAGAAGTGAGCTAATAGTTTGTACCTTGAGAGATGATCTAGGCAAGACAGTTAAGCCTTGGCAGCCATGGTTGCCAGATCTGTTTTTAGGACCTGCTACACCTTTGTTCACATCTACTATAAGTAGACAACTTTATGCTTCTCTGCTCCAAGTCCAAGAACAGCCCATTTCTTCCTCTTTTCCATTGAAGTATCACATCTTTCCTTTTTTCCCAGCACATTTCTGTCATCTCATTGATGACATCTCAGTTTCCCACTCTCATACAGGGTAGCCCACCTTCCCCATATACAGCATTTACACAACCAATGCCCAAACCGCACAGTGCAAAGCCTGCCTTTCCCTCCATCCTCCTATTTCTGACTAAATCAGCCTACCTGCTTTCTCTCTCAGCTGTCTCACAAGTGCCCAAATCCTGTTCTGCCAAGCACCACAGCAGGATGAAAGATAAAGCTTCATCTCCACCAGGGAAGAAGGAGGAGGCCAAACAGAATAGAACACACATGTTCCTAAGCAAATGGAAGGACTGTGTCCTTGACTGGTGCATGGACAACAGTCAGTCCTGCAGGGAAGATAGATACTGATCTGGAGGAAGAGGGAATGTCTGTCCATCCCTAACCTCTGAGAGGCACAGAACTTACCCCAGTCCATGAATTTTCTCCAACAGCCAGACATCTGAAGGCAATACAGAATGAAACTCAACACCCATGCACTAACACCCCTTTGGGGATTGAGCTCCCAGCAGTTCCCTGAAGGTGACAAACCAGGGAGAAGGTTCAGCTTGAAGATGATGTTTAAGCACATGTACCCAGGTATCCTCATGGTGTGGGAGATGTATTGGCATCTGGTGACACTCAAGATGCTTTATGAATGAGTTTCATGCAACCCCTTACTGCTGTAAGTCTCATCCATATCCTCTGGAAGATCTAACAGTGTGCAGGTCATTGAAGTTCTGAAATAGCACCAAATGCTTATATTTAGGAACTCAAATTGAGCCCTTAAATGTCTCCAAGTATGTGAGTTTTTTAAGTTCTCATGGTAAAATCCTAATTGAGGCACGCGATGGCATTCAGAGAGATATTCAACACGTCCTGCAAAGCAGACACTGGTATTTGGTGAGATAACACTGGCCAGTTCTCCATGACCTATAATGGGAGCATAGTCATATGGGAGGCCCTTATATTTCATGTCTTTACTTGCAAACTATAACCTCCTCATCAGGATAAGATAAAACAGAAACAGGAATTCAGCACGGGCTTTTCAAGGATAACCACAAACGAGGAAGCTTGCTGATTCTGGTAGGATGAAATCATGTAATCTGACACTAAGGAGTCACTCTGAGCATTTGCCCAATATTACACAATATTTCAAAACAGTGAAAGATCACAATAAAAATGATAATCTGGGCAATCACATGGGTCTTCACGCACTACTGCTGATTTATAATGCCAACTGGGAATGTTTCAGTCAGCTTGATTAAAGTAAAAAAATACTTATTGACCAACTACCTGCTCACACATGCAAGCCCCTTTATGCTCCTCATCAACAGTTTCCCAAGTATGTTCCCCCATCCTTCTTGATCCTTCCCTTCCTTCTCTGGTCTTTCTCTAGATAGTCAACCAACCCTTAGTTATTTTTTCCCATTTATCCCAGTTTTACTATATATATATTCAAATTTGGTATTTTTGATAGCTACCTAGGTAATCTTGACCTTACAGGAGTTTACTGATACTGTTACCTAGGCACTGCTCACATTAAGAGTTCCTCTCCCCAGAAGATGCCACTATTGCCCTCCAATTATTGTGAATTTTGGTCAGCCCTCAACTCACGTAATTTACCCTTAACCAGCTGTGAAATACAGCCAGCCTTCACAGCACTATTTCTAACTTTTGACAGCTTTTCACTCTGCTATTCATTATGCCCCACAAGAAAATGTCTCATGCCATGTTCAATTAGCTGAACCTCAAGCCAGGGCTCTGTCATCTCCCTGCATACCTTACACTTGGCTGCTCAGCTTTCACTTAATTGGTCTCTAACCCTCACCTTAATGATAAAACTTACTTAAGGATTTAGCTTTCTCCTGAAATTTAGTTCCATGGACATGTTTACATTTTTTCAAGCTGAATTTTAAAATAAGCAAATGACATTTGATACAAGCATAACCTAATGGCACAATCATTTATTGCAGGCAGAATATTTTGATGGTCTGATGGTAAACGCCACTGCTACCTTTTTTATCCTGGCATATTTAAATATGCCATAGTTTCTGTCATCAGCCAGGACCATACCTGTCATTGACAAGACCTCCAAAAGTCTCAGCTTTCTGTGAAGAATGAACCTATAACAATGTAATGCAAAAGTGTCATTTGGCTCAGAAAAAGCAGCCGTTCTTTCTCCAGTATTTAATAGATCCCCCCAAAAGAGAAAAAGAGGACTGGTACACAATACTTCACCCAAGTAACCTGCAACCACTGACTAATCCTGAGTTCAGATTTACTAAGACTGGTACATGTGCATTTAGTAACCTTCTAAACTCATGTTCGGCAGTCCTTGAACTCTCATAAATACACTGGATCCAGAACACCATTGCCAAGGATTTTCACAGGCCTGAATCTAATCACAGAAAGAACTTTGGGGCTGGAGTATTTTGAAACTTGGCTCACATTGACTTCATTTGCTGTCAGCAGTTCTTCCTGTTGGACAAATGAGCAGTCCCCATCTATGCTCTCCATGGTCTCATCTGGTCATGGTATGTCTCTCTTCCAGACTGAGGAATCTCAGACTCTCCTTTTTTTTTTTCCTTAAATATATCCCTTCTTGTTCCCTAAACATAGAAGCCATCTCACCTCATCTTTGAGATGTTCTTTGGAGAAGGTTGTTGTTCTTTGGAGAAGAAAATTTTGGTATTTGAAGGTGTGTGGTGAGGAAAAAAAACCCCAAACAGAACCGAAGGAATATTTTTCTTTCAGTTAATTAGAAGCATCAAGAAAGGAGAGGATTTATAGAGTGCCATAAGTAATGATACTGTCTGTTTTGCTTTCTATTAAGAATGTTTTTGCCATTTTCCTGACATCTACCAAGTAATGAGCAAGACTTTTCATACAACTGTCTATCATAACCCCAAACACCAGTGAGTGGAAAGAGTAATCTCATATCTCATCATCTTCCTTTAGAATATAGAATTATTTTCTATACATGTGTCACATATTTCTTTGTATGTATTAAATTTTATATACTTCAGTTAACCCAGTTGATAGGCAGCTCTGGAGTTTTAGTAGCAAACTAAGATAAGTCTATGTTTTCTAAATAAATTTTGTTCAAATTTCAGAAGTTACTCTTTCTAACAATAGATGTTCTGAAATCTTAAAACCCTTCACAATGGAATGACTGCCAGAAATGCTTTTAGAATTAAGAAGGAACATTGTTTTATTTAGTTATTTCTTTCCCTACTTGAGAAACTTGGGCATTTTGTTTCTATGTACTAGGATCCAACATGTCTGCCTCTGTTTATTTCTCCTATCAATGAACAAGCAACATGTGGTACTGTCAAAAGAAGGAGGAGTTGTGAGTTTATTTTCTGGATATCTTGAATGCCAACAAATAGCTGCTATTTTTGATATGGGCTATGGCATACCAGCATATTTTGTTGTTGTTTTGTTACTATGTACTTTTATCCCCAGCTGAATAATAGATTTCAAAAATACTTACATATTTAAAAAATATGAGAATAATAGCAGTCATAATATGCAAATTCATTTCCATAATCTAAATAGCTTCTTACTCCAGCTAAAATTGAAACATATATTGTAAATGTGCTACAATTTGCTATAAGCAGAAGGAAAAAAAAGGCAGGAATAAAATTATAAATATGTATTTAAGAAAAAAACCCTCCATGCTTCATTTTCCAGCAGTGAAGTATTCCTACCATTCTATATGCATTATTTGAAAACTCCTCCGTGCAGCATCATCAACAATGTTTACCCAAGCATGATGATTATGATAAATTGTTCCAGGGAGTTCATATCTATTGTGCTTGTAGGTCAGCACTCTCTGTAAGAAGAATGCCACCAAACTCACAAATAAAAGAGAAAAACATGACAAAATGATGTCAGCATAAGTAAAACTGTTTGATAAGATCTGTGAATGTGCCAAAACCACTTGCTTTTGACTGGAATTTACCTAGTAGAGCTCAGTTTAATGGCTTGTTCCAGGGAGATTTATTTATTTATTATTTACTATTAAATGGGCTATTGTTAAAGCCTGTTGCATATGTAGGAATGGGGTTTACTCTGCACGACCAACTGTTTGAGTCTATGCATGCCTTTAATCCATAGCTTAAGCATGCACTGCAGTTTTCCATTTTGGATTGATGTTTTTGAAAGTATGCATTTTGGTTTTATTTGTCCAAATTTCCTGTCAGGATGTACACTATCTCTAAAAGAAGGCAGCAGAAAAAGAGCCTTTTAATTATCGACACCACTGAAAACAGTGCCTTATTCTGCAGTTATTGACTGAAACAATTTTCTTCACTGGCACAGAAAATGCCTCTTTACACGCCTTAAAGAGAGCTTTACCAGCCGTAGGAGCAGGAGGGGAAGGGGACACGTGAGATTGTAGGCACAGCTCACTGCGTGGGTGACATGAAAGACAGTAGGTGCCTTATGTGTCTGAAAGGGAAGGACCAAATTCAGAGCCTGGGTAGCTGCAGAGGAGCTGGGAGTGGCTCTGCACGCTGCCACTGTCCCCAGCAGGAAGGCAGACCTGCTTCTGCCTGGCCTGCATAGAAAGCTGAGCAAAAGTTAAACCTCACAGGGGGTCACACCCCCCTGTGTTTGGAGACTGGGGGGGAATTGGACGTTAAATAATTCACTCCTGCCCACTCTTATCATTTCAGGAGTTAGCCTTATCTGTCTCTGCGGGAACTACTGTGTTGCTAACAGGTAACCAGGCAGTGGGATGATGTGCTAGTGTGGTCGAAGCTGTGCTTTGTGTTCCCAGTTTTACATTTAATAATCCAAGCAGAAATGAACAGGAGTGTTAAACAGGAGTATGAAATATTATTTTCATTTCCTCCTTTCAATTCTTTGCTGCATAGCAGGATGGTGGAAAATAACCACATGCCCCTAGAGGCATATCCATTTGTCTAGAACATAGGAAGGGATTTTCAACTGGAGTAAGAGTGTTTTAAAACATGGTTATGGTTCTTACAAAGATAAAAACATAGTCAGAAACTCAGCCAGTGGTGTATCTTTCTTCACAGAAAGGTTTCATGTAGAAAAAATAGAACCAACCTTCATGAAATATATTGGAAACACTTGTTCACAACAGGTGTTGAGTAGTAGCAGTGGGTGTCAAGTAGTAGTGTTGAGTGCTCTGTAGCAGAGAGGTAAATTGTCATCAAACAGTCAAAAACAAGTATGAAGGAAATGCAGACAAATTTGACTCAGTGCTCATGCACGTATGAAAGTGTATGTGTATATATATATATATTGTACATATATATACAGATAGATATAAAATGTTCAAGATTTACTTTTCAGTCCATCATTGCTCACTTGTCATACTCTATAATCACTCTGGTGTGGTACATAGTGGGGTTAGAAGGTCATTCTTCAGCAGACTTAACAAGGGGTATCTGTTTTGACACTTAAAGAATCAGCTAGGTACAGACTGGTTTTGCCGAAAAAGACAAGAGTTGATAGGGAGATGTGGAGTTTATTTCAGGATCACCTGGTGAAGCTGGGAGAAACAGATATATAAGATTTCTAGCCCACAAACCTTTCATTTGCTTTGCCAGAAGACGTGGTGTTGAAGGCTTTTCCATGGCTAGGCCAGGCAGATAGCTGTCTAATAAAACAGGTTGAAACCCTTCTTTCTTTAGTGCATCTAACAGTTCACCTTTTTTCAACTGGTTCTTACAGGGAAGTAAAATAATAAAACCAGATTATGTGAATAGGTTTTGTCTCTCACACAGCCCTTCCAAAACACCTGGCTGCTATCAAACTGTCAAGTTTTGATCTTTTTGTGAGAGGAAAATATATACATGTACTGCCATTTGGTTTAACTTTGAAAAATCTATTGGGTTACATCTTCTCTTTAGGAAAGGGCCAAAAAAAGAGGTTCCAAGTCATCATTTTTCTTGTGTTTTTGTGTTCTTGGAGGCAGATGAATTGGGAAGGTAATGCCTCAGACCAATCAAAAAAAAAGAAAGTAACACTAGATAGAGTGCAAAAAATGGAATTCATTTAAAATATGGAAAAAATATCTTTATTTACCTGTTTGGTAAATTAAAAACCTGCTGCTTTTTAACAATCTTGAAACTTTAACATGCCGAACAAAATTGAGGTCAACAAAAACAGACGGCTTACTTTCATTTTGTATCCTACTATTACCAAAACAAAAGTTTGAGATCCCATGCTAACACTTCTCCATGTAGGGGGGGCATTTAATATTAAACACCCATGGGAATATGTAAATGCTCTGAAGAAAACCAGTATTTTTACCAGACAGATCTGACACATCTGATTTCAGCAAGACTCCTAATGAATTTAGGTTTTGGGTTTGTATTGTGTATCTGAATGGTATTCCTAATGATGGTAGTGACAGCCATTGCCAGGACTACAGACTTTTTGCACACACCTTTTTAATATTTTGGGTTTACATGTGGGTTTCTCCAGCAGATTAGAAACTAAAGATGGAAGTCCACCAAATTCTTTGTTAACCTACTGTACCATACATATCAAGATATACTGGTGGTGTAGTATTTGAAAAGGAAAGAAAAAAGAGAAAAGAAAAGAAAAGAAAAGAAAAGAAAAGAAAAGAAAAGAAAAGAAAAGAAAAGAAAAGAAAAGAAAAGAAAAGAAAAGAAAAGAAAAGAAAAGAAAAGAAAAGAAAAGAAAAGAAAAGAAAAGAAAAGAAAAGAACTGCATATAAACCTAAAAATGGATTTGACAAATGTCAAAGACATTGAAAATGAAAACATAAGAAGAAGATAAATGCCACAAGAAATTGATATTATTATGAAAAAACACCCATAAAGCACTCAAAGCTAGAAAAAAAATTAAAAGCTGAAGGAATCATGGAAGGACTTGCCCTGGAAATTAACAAGGTTGTCTCAATACAAAGGGAAATACAGTATCAACACTGAGAAAAAGTTCATTTAGACTGATAAAAAATGTTGCAATTGATAAAAAGAGCAGAGTTGATGAAAGTATTTTACATCAGGTGGGAAAAAAAGCCGAATTAAAGAAATTTAAAAACAAAAAGAAAGGCTTTTCAAAAGGAGAAAAGTTTTAAACAGTAACTAAACAGGCACCAGTTTCTCATCAAAATTTGCTAATATTTCATAAAAGTACAAGTAGAAATATTGTGTACTGAAAAAAAGCTTTATGCAAATCCACAAAATATTTACTATACGGTATAATGAGGAAAATAAGCCATATTTTCATTTGTAAGTCATCAATAAGAATAGTAAGTTTTAAAGAAACTGAAATCTGCAATGTTAACTACAAGTCCATTTCACATCTTCTTGCTCCTGTGTCATGTTCTGGGTTATTTATACTTCATATAGGAGAGAGAGGAAGCAGTAATATAGATCATGTTTTGAGCTGGTGAATTGTTTTCTTCACACATTTGTTTATTTCCAAATTAATTTCTCTGAGTTTGGCTTGTCACAGTACAAGCTAAAACATCATGAACTGACAGATGAAGGCAAAGATGAAGTGTCACCCTATCACAGCCAAGTGTTTCCTATACCATAGAGAGCTTTCTCCCCAGCCATTCCTCAGTTCAAGAACCAGAAGGGAATTGTGGCACTTGGCCTCTGTTCTGTGTCTTTTCTAAACTACTGACACCTATTCAAAGCAGCTGCAAAGTATTATCACAACAAGATATTATAATTTAATTCTTATTCGGGTCAGCTATGTATGTATGTATGAAAGGCCAGAGATGAACCTTCTAATCCATCCTAATTATCTCTGTATTATAGGCTTATAAAACTGCAGATTAGTTGCTTAGGGTAGGCATCTGTGGTTGTGTTTTAAGGAGACTAAATTTTTGATGTCAAGGTTTGAAATGATGGAGAGTCTAACACATTCACTGGTCATCTGTCTTAAATGTTAATCATTCACCTTGTAAAATATTATAGTGTATTACCTACTGAAAGTAAAAGTTAACTATCAGCATCATAAGCATGTCAGTCCAGAGTCTCCCTGTGTAGCAATTACTGTGGAAAACGAGGAAATAGTAGTGCCCTCTGTGAATGCTGTGCTTACCCTTCAATGTGGATGTGTTCACGATGGGTAACTCATTCATGGCACAAATAAAAAGGAATTCTTAAAGAAACCGTGTAAGAAAGGAATACACTGACATATCTAAAGCTTTTCCAGCATGTGCCTGGGCAGCTAACCAGGTTAGCAGCTGTTAAGCGGAGGTCCCTCAGTCTTTTCAGTCACAAACCTTTGGCCACAGCTGAGCACCTGGAGATTAAAAAGTCACCAAACTGCTCAAAAGTTGGTTCCAACACGGATAGAGGGGGAGCCTGGAAGTTGCTGCAAGCTCATGCATACTTAAGAGCATGAGTTATGTCTACCTATCACGTTGAGAGGAAAGCCAAGCAGAGGTATAGCCTGAGAGCCAGGCATTACTGCAGGCTTATACTGTACATTACAATGATACCTCTGTACATTACAGAATACCTATACATACTGCTATGCAATATTGTATTATTCTTATTATTCTTATTCCTACCGAGAAACAAAGACAAGTGCAAAATGGTGTCGGAGCTGGAGTTTGTTTCAAATACATCAACTATTTGTATTAGTATCTTGTCTTCCATTTGTGCATCAGTTTGTGCATGTTTGTCTGCGTATGGGTTTGGAAATCACTACAGTTTTTTTCCTGGTATTTAGGTTCTTTCAATAACATGAAAATCAGCTAACTGAAATCTTTAACATTTTCCCTTAGGATAATCCTAAAATAGTTTTTTATTGGTGAAGTTCAGCACATGGAGCTTGTTTCTTCCCATGATACCTAAAGTCCATTTAACAAGAACTGTCACTCAAGTTAAGCTTTCTCCTAATGAACCAACCTCTATTGTATTTAAACTCTGTAGTACCCTGAAAGATGCTGACTTTGCATGAGAAGACACATCTGCAGCCTGCTTTCCAAATACAATTGACTGCTTGAGCATCTTGGCACTTTCTCCTCTAACTTTTGTTCACTATGAAATTTCTACTTTGCTTAATGTCAAGATAGCTCACAACATCCCAAACAGCCAGATAAAGCGGGTGGACATTGAAATGAGAAACACACAGGAGGGGTGTTTTTGCTTTCTTTGAAGGACAAGCTGCAGATGCAGCTCCTGTGCCTGAGGACTGAGAGGCTCGGTAGAGCAGGGTACCTATAAAGCAGCAAGTGTTCCTACACTTAAGTTGCCCACCATTAAAAGTCGCATCACATCCGTGCAGAATAGAGCGTTTCACTCGGATGCGAACAGTATCACAAACACAGGGACCATTCACACGGCTCCTGGGCTGCACTTCGGCGAGCCTGGGATGAAGCCGAGGACCCTCTGTACCATCCAAGGCTCCCAAAATCTCCTACGTTTGTCAGGGGTGTTTCCAGCCCCCACTTATCTTTTCCCATGAGGGCTCAGCTCGGCGCGGGAAGGCCGTGGGAAGGCAGGCGCTGCCCAGAGGGCAGGATGCCCACTCCCACCGAGCCGGGTGCGTGCAGGGCGGGGGAGGTTCAGTCGGGGCCCCGCACCGGGCCCACGCGTGCTGCTCTGCATCCCCTCGGCCCGGTGTCCGCCCCGCACTCGGCAATACGCGGGACCCGGTGTTTGTTTGTCTTCATTTTTCACTTCTGGTTTGGGTGGGTTTTCCTTTCTTTTTTTCTGGTCTTGTTTTGACTTCCCGCAGAAACGGTGCCAGTGCCTGCGCCCTGACCCACTTCTCCGTCGGATAATGATATTCCGCGGCTCCAGCCCCTTCCCCCGCTGCCACTCCAGTTCCCAGGGAACACGC
>VZRO01007410.1:1374111-1389977 GCA_013397915.1 Daphoenositta chrysoptera
CTCGGGCGCTTGGTTGCCTGCATCCAGCTCATCTGTATCCTCAGAGTAGGTGAGTGATCTCTACGTGAATTCATCTTCGGGCTTCGGAACAACTTTTCTCCCCGGGCTCCGGTGGGTTTTGGTCTTTCTGATCCCTTTTCCTTAGATATGCAGGCGCAGTCCCTGCCTGTTCCACACCGCGAAAACGCGCTGTCAACACCACGGGTGGGAGCGTTTCTCCTATACCCCTTCTACCTCGGCTGCCGGGCTCCGAGGATGCGCGGTACCCCACGCCACCCCCGGCACCGGGAGGCTGCTCCGGGCGGGGCTCGCCAGCCCACCTCGCTTCTGCTCCCCCAGCGCGCCCCGCCAAGCCCTGCCAGGGGTCCGGCCCCGCTGGGTGCCTGCACCCGCGGGGGGGGAACCGGTGTGCGCCGGTGACGGGGGGAGAGAGAAAATCCATGCCCAGCAATGCTGATACCGAGCTTCTTCGGGGATGTGGAATGTGAGATGGTACTTTAGGCTCTCGCATGAACTGTTCCGAAGAGAAGGGGATGGTACAAAATTTCGCTTCAAAAAGGATTCGTTCTCCCTGAACGGGTAACGTCAGTGGTTGCCCTAAACCATGCAAAATACGAGTCGTTCATTCACGTGGGACCCGGCATACAGAATATGGATTCATATATAGATTTTAGTAGGACTGCTTACATAACCAAATTCATTTTCAGCTCATGCAGACCTGTGCAACTGGAGTGCACCCTAAAAATCATGCAGTGCCCTGCTACACGATATGATGTTTATTATAACCAGCGTGAGTCACTTGATGCTGTTAGAAGTGCTCTCTTCAGTACGTCGTCAGATGAATACTAGCAGCTTACGTGGTAGTGTTCGTATCTTGTTGGATGATCGGCTGGAATTTATAAGCTTTTATCAAATAGATCACTAGAAAATACCAGTTGGCTGCTTGTATTTCAGTATGAGGAAGTCGGGAGCCTCACCGCCATGTGTACAAAACCAGTCTTACAATAGGTCTGTGGTGACAAAGTAGTCACTAACCTACATTTGTCACCCAATAGATGGTGCTGCTTCTGAAACCATGCAGCTCTATAAACAAAGATCGGGGTTAGGTTACTCGCAGTGAAAGCAATTTCGTACCAAGTTCTGCTAGTTAGAGAGAATTACTTTTCAAAATTTTATGGGAAAAATATTTTTGCCTCTTTTTAGAAAATACTGTGGAATGATTCAGCGATAAACGTGATGAATGTAACTGACCTTCAGTTAAAATGTATGATCTTCAAAAGGGCATTAATAACATTTTAATGTCACTTTTACACTAACCTGTTCCTATAAATTGTGTGCTTACTCCATTTCTCTTACTTCTAATAATTCTCTTATACTATGGCAAAGAATGGCCTATTAAAAAACTTTTTGATAAGTTTTCATAATGTCTTTCTTACATTGCCAACCTGTTTCCTAAAATCAGATCTACTCCCGAGACTATTGAAAGGAAAAAAAATTAGCAGATGTTCTTACACCTGTGTGGAGGTATATGAAAATGTTTGAGAACAGATCAAGTATACGATGATATGATCACATTGTAATACAACTCTATTCAGTTTTGGAAAGAACTTTCCTATTCAGGTGATCCTATCTTATTGGAAGCAATGCAAGACATAAACATAACTTTTTAAACCTTTCTTTTGTTTTGTTTTAAATAATTTCATCTAGCATCTTATTAGAAATAAGCTGGTTTTACATAATGTAGAACACTACATTACATTAGGTACTTTTTGTGTGTATGTAAGTTATATTCATGAATTTACAAGATCTGACAGGATGGGAAAAGATTTTCTACTCATACATAAGCTGTAAGTGCAGCTACTTTTTGTTTCTCTAGACCGATACACTATTGTTTTCAAACCTGACCTGAAGAGGACCCCCTTTCTAGATGTGATGGATTGATTTGGTCTCAGTGGTGCATCACTCTGAAGACTCATGAGCTAGACTTCTCTATGTGTTCAATAGTATGATTGTTCCCAAGAATGAATACTCTGTAGAGGCTATTTGATTGATTTAATCAGTTTGATTTGAATATGTTCCTGTGTGAGTACCTCTCCATAACAAGTATGCTATAATGTGATAGCATTATTCATAGAAACAAATACTTAGTCAGAATCCTGATATTATTTTCTTCTGTGGTTTTTTTTTGTTTGTTTTGTTTTGTTTGGGTTTTTTTCCATGAAAAAATAAAATAAATTATTGCGTACCAACAATGTATGGTTCCAAGGGTTTGGCGAGAGAGAAGAACTGGATGGGACTGTCTGGCTCTTACCATTAAATATTTCTGGTGCAGAAGAAACCAGACCCCCGGCTCTGTGAATGGATTGGTGCTGGAGAGGATGACAATCTGCCTTTGCATTGTGGAGCCTATGCTTATTAGTGTGAGGCTAGGCAATGTGTAGATCCCAGCCTCATTTACTTGCAGTTTCAAAAAATGTTGTTGAGTCCTCAGCTGGTCTGGTACAGAGCTTTATAAGTGGTCCTTCCTAGTGAGTCTGATTGGGAGATTTGCTGTTGACTTTGAGAGATTCATCAGGGAAATCTGTCTCATATGTGTCCGAAAAAGACAAGGCAGCCAAGTCACCCTCCCTGAGGAATAAACCATTAGAGCAGATGGAGGCAAAAAGTTCTTCTGGGAAAGACAAGACAGTGACAGTTCATTCTCTGTCTTACTGAAGAAATGCTTAGGAGCTTAATTCTAATATTCCTCCTGAGTTATGAACAGCACCTTCCTTCACAGTGTTACTTAAGCCAAGGAACTTGATTACATCAAGTACTGATGTAATTTTTTATGGAGCAGGGTGATATCTGAGTACTCTCAGTGAGTGCCATTCAATGAAACTTGTGGAGTGAGATGCTATTCAGTCACAAATAAGAGCTCATGAGAAATCCTATGCAATTGTTTGTGAACACTACTGTGTAGTTAGGGATTTCCTATTAAGTTCTTTCTTTTACTAAGAATAAAGGGAAAAAAACCACAACCCTAAATGGACAATTCACTTCGTTTCTTACATTTTTATTTTAAATGAGAAATTTATGAATCTGTAATCTTCAGCCTGCATACATCTGACTGCAGGTATTCTTTGAAAATCTGCCCTAGCTTACTGATGTGTTCCATATAACCTGAAAGCCAGTGAGGTGACTTTCAGGTTATATGGAATATATCAGTAAGTGCCCTTTTTGTGTCTTTTGTGGAGTTGTTCCTATGGAAATAATACATGGAGTCTTTTCAATAAGTAGACTATTTATGAATCTGTGTAGGCAAGAAAATATTCATAGAAAAAGGAACATGTTTTAACAAATTACACTGTAACTGTGGTTAAATTTGAGTCAAAGAAGTGTAAATATTTAGGCAAGAGTTAAAAATATTCCATGCTCTCACTAGCAAAATGTGTGGGTAGTTTCCCCAAATAAGGTAAAGAGGTTTCTCTAGAATTAGCTGATCTGCATCTTACTGCTATCACTGTCTGACCTTGACCAGAGTTTTGCCTTTCAAAATGCAACTAATTAATCCATTAATTTCTTAATTAGTTGTGTCTCAGTTGTGTTTAGAAAATATCCCTCTCTCATTTTTAGTTTGTTTCTGGCATCCCTGTGTCATGACTTTATTTGAACAGAGGTGGTAACTGTTCCCTAAGTATTTTTGTTTTTCTTATACAACTGACATCAGGACAGTATTTCTGAGCTATCAGGTAGCATGCACCTCACTATCAACATGAAAGCAGCTTCTCTGCACTCTTTACTGGATGGTCACAACTAAAAATAATGAGACTCTAAAGCACAGCACCACTTTGGCTTCCTAGATCCAATCACACTGTGTGTTCATTCTCATCTCCACGTGTTTAGACTCAGCAAGCCCTTAGACTGTTAGAGGTCTGTGGGACCAGATCCTTCCTTTTTGCACTAACCTCTTATTATGACAGTATTTTTGTAGGCCTGTTATTTGGCACACTTCAAACTGAATTACATCACAGTAATATTAATGTTTACTACTTCTAATGCTTTAGCACATTTTACACTTTAAGATTGTATGTTCCTACGGATGATGATACATAGCTCCTATGGAGAAATTTAATCCTGCCGTATCTAAAACATAAGAGCCAAAACAAAAAATAAGAATTTTCTAACTGATTTATTCTGTACTTTAACCATCTGTATTATGACCATATATATGTTACGCTTTTTATTGTACCGTAGAGATTTATATATATCAAAATCTAAATATACAGTATGGATTTCTTTTTAGGTTCAAATACTGGCAGGTATGAAAAGTGTCGAAATGAATGGCATTTTAAAATTAATGTCAGTGTAGGCAAATATTTACTCAGCACCCTAGTCATCTGTAGGACATATCTAAAATAGTTATGTAGTTTCCAACATTGAATCAATACAATTTATAAGGAGAGTTTTCTAAATTGCATTTGGCCTTACTTTATCTCTGAATTTATCCTTCTATCTCGATTCCTGGAGAGAAGCTAAATAATATATATGTAAATATGTTGGTAATTTGAAAATATTGTAATTATAATCTGTATTGTAAATAGGATGTTAATTTATGAAAATAGGCACTTGCCCATTTCTTAAGGAAGGCTATTTCCTAGATTTTCAGTGCTCATCATTTAAGTGGCCACTTCCCACTATGAGATCTCTAATTAGGAATTTAAGGGTGAACAGATTCTGTTCTTTCCCTGACAATTTCAATTCCTCTTCAAATGTGCTGTGCTTCTCAGTATTCCCCGTAGGGCTGGAAGTCTGTGGCAGTTCCGGAGCCCCCAGCTCCCATTTAACAGCTCAGTTCTCACAGCTTCGTGCACCATTTATGTCGCTTTCCTGTACAAGACATCCTTTGGCTATTCAATAAGCTTCTTTTCCCATAAAGACAAAAGTTACCTTTTTGAATACATGTCAAGCCTTCTGTATTAGAAAGATGAATCTACAGGAAGAAAAGGACTTACAGTATTAAATAAAGAAAATCCACTAAATGAAAGATAGCAAATATTTCAAAGAGGCTGGGACTATAAATGACACTTGGCTCCTGCAGGTTGTTGAGGAACTGTTGGCAGCAGAATACTTTCGTAGGAAGGTATGGTGCAGGTTTCTTGTTGAATACAAATTACAAATACAAATTAGATGTTGGTCCATCAGTTCAGTCTTGAGGCTAAAGTGGAAATAACTGGACATTTTAGAAACAAGGTGAGGGTTTATTTTCCTTATTTTGCATCACTGGTTGGTAATGGTGGTTCTATCTGATAGAGGTGAAATAATAGACTTTTTAAGTAAAGCAGACTGTGTAGAAGTGTCATAGATTATTCTAGATGAGGCATTCCTCTCAAAAGCTCCTATTACCTTCTGCATCTTGCCCATATGTGACCTTGGTTTCCTTTGATGCACTGGCAGTAGCTATATTTCACCCTACAAATAAGTATTTTTCCTTACTATTTGAAGACCCCAGGAGCTATTGTTTGAGTTAGTTAATTTCAGAAATCATTATTGTGGTGAAAGTCACGAGGATAATGAAAGTACTATCCTACATTTAATGAAATATAATGGCAATGAAAGTAGGATGCCTGTGGAACTTAGGTTAATGAAAAGGTTCCCTGACTCAGCTTGTACCTTGATGGCTTCTCGGGAAGCTTTCAGGCAGCTGTAGCTCCCCTCCTGCATGTGCCTTACCTGACCTTGTTGGGTGCATCTCAGTGCCTCTAACTCCAACGTTTCATTGGATCCAAAGCCAAATATCCTTTCAGATGACTTCCCTGAACCTTAAGTCAGTAAGGCTTCCCTAAATAGAAGCTGACAGAATCAGGTGTCTTGATCTGGCTGCTGCTACTGCTGTTTGGGATAAAGGACAAGATGATGGCTGTGCCACCTTCTCATGGTGTAGCCCAGGCACTGAAGCATTTTACCAAGACAGTCCAGAGAGAAGGACTGGTCTGAGATAAAGGGATTTGAACCTACATCTTCTGTCTCCAAACATTAAGTTTTGTCAAATGAGAAGACTTTTCATACTTGTTGTGTAATATGAAGCAATTTAGCTTATTTTAAAAATTTTTTTTAGACAAATATTTTGAGAGGATTCTGGACAAAATCTTGAAAGAGGGTTGCTAAGCAGTTGGAAACCACATCTATTTCAGGAATTTTTGGAGCTGGAAATGGAACCTGGTAGAGTTTGCAAAGAATTTTCCAGCATGTAAGTTTACCTTTTTCTCACTGTCCCTTAAGCATCTACTTCAGGCTTCTGAAGCAAGGACTCTGAATTAGTAAGATACTACAGCAAGAGAAGAAATATGAGGTCTTTTAATAAGTCCTACTCAGTATTTCATTATCTACTTGGTGGATACAGTACGTAAATCACTACCCCTGCCTTTTCTCTGGTTGTGCTCTAAAAAAGAGCAGGTTTTGCTTGGTTCTTACATAGTTCCAAAAACTTATTTAAAGAAGGGAATTCTAGGCTGCACTTCTGAAAGACTAACCTCTCAAAGGTGGGCAAAGCTCAAATGTATTTTCACCAGCTCAGCGTTTGACATCAGCTGTCCTGGTCAGCTGAGTAGAATTTGGGCAAGCCAGCTGCTTGTTACTGCACTCAGCTGCTTGGATCACCTAAAGTCGGTGGAGCAGCCTGAACTTCAGGGCTCTGGAGCCTAATGCTATTGTGTGACAGGTGGGTGATTCTGCTAAAGCCATCTTGCACTTGAGTTTTTTTCTAAGTCAAGGCTATTGAATACATCCTTTGCACCACAGCTTCAGATTCAACAGCTAAAAAATAGGCTAGATGTGGTTTGGCTACTTGCCAAATAAAAAGCAGTATTTCCTTGTCTAGATTTTTAGAGCATCCAGTTAGACATACAAGGTAACATGTTTGGTGTTTTTCCTACTGCCCTTTATGTTTCGCTAAACATAAAGAATGTAGTTACTTTGAAATTTTCTCTGTGATATTCAAATATTAAATATCTTACTGTGCAGGTAGCATTCAGCAATTTATATTTCTATATGAAGATGCTAGGACTTCTCACCTGAGCAGTGAGAGATTTCATTAAGAGTTTTTGGGAGCAGTATATCCATTAGTAATTTGGATGTGAATTGTCATCCTCATTGCCAAAAAACTTCTGCTAAATATTGGATTACCTGGGGGCTGAAATACAAAGTAGGTAACATTTGAAAAGATATCCATCTTCACTGCCTCATTTATCTGTTCACTGAGATAGGATAAGAGTAAAGCAGTGGAGAGGTGGTTAAACAGTGACATGGGAAGGGCAAAATAAGAGATGTCCAGAGTACTTTTACTGTATTAAAATTGTGTTACAAAAATTGGTCTTCAAAATCCTTTAAATTAAGGATGTTGCATAAAAATAAACCATATCAAATGTATCTAATTGAAAGACATGGTTTTGTAAATTCCCTAACAGAATGTGACAATGAATTTCTGACTCATTTAAAATTTTCTTGGAAGTCATGGTAAGTTCTTTAATCAGGACAGATTTTTTTTTTTCTTTTAATAAGATATCCAGACCAAATGAAATATTTTCCTAAAGAAAATGGAAGGACTTATTGAATTCATTGAGATTTAGACTGGTTTGTATCATAATTCTTCAGAATACATTTTTCCAAAAATAATTCTATTTTTCAAAGCTGTCAGATCCTTAAAAAAGATAAATCTGTAATGTTCTGCAGGGGCAGCATATACTGAAGAAACTAAAAGCTTTTTGAAAGCTAAAGCAAATATTTTGAGGAAAAATGAATCCTTTAAAATCAGCATTTTAAAATAGACTTGATTCTTCAATTGCTTTATATGCTGAACTCCATGATTTCAGCAGAAGTTCCCCAAAAGAAAAACATCTGCTTGCTGAGACTAAATAGCTAATGATCAGAGTAACAGCTGGCTTTATAAAAGGGACCAAATATTACCCAGGCAATTTGTCTTCTGGCTCCATCCCCAAACTGACCAACTGTGTTTGATCTATTTCTAGCCATTTAGAAAAGTCACTTGGTTCCAAGTGCATGCCAGTTATTTCTGTCAGTTCCTTCTGTAACTCTTATTCTGATAGGCACGTCTAAGTATGATAGCTAACAAATTTGTCAGGCTGGGACTTCCTGGGAGGCCCAGGAGCCTTCTCCCAGCTTCTTGGAGCGCTGCAGTTGGGTGTCTGTGGCACGTCCTGCACTCACCACACCACCCATCCACCTGTCATTGGCACAGGGTCTGGGGCAAGTCTCCTGTGGTCTGTGCCTACCTCCTTCTTTATAATCTTTGAGTTTGCGTCACTACCTTTGCATTTCATGTATCTTGCAATGCTGCAGAAAAACTTACTTTGTGTTGTTTTGTAGGGTTTTTTCCAACACACCTTAGGTTTGTGTTAAGGAACACAAACCTGTTTGTGTAGATGCACAGATCACAGTAGTTACTTCTGGATAATGTGCACAAATAAATCCTGGATGAGCACCAAGGAGAAAAAGTTCCAGAAGACCTATTTAAGTTTTAGGATATCGTTAACACACAAACCCAAATGACTGTAAACTGGCAATGTGCAAATTTATACTGAAAATATGAAGAAAGTTCCTAACCATTACAAGAGTGGAATTCTGAAAAGTGTGTCCAGTGTTAATAGTGGGAGCAAAAAGCCAAACTGTTTGTTTTGGGTTTTTTTGTCATTGTGGAGTACTGTGTTTTTTATAAGAGCCTGTGGCACCTGAAGCAGGAGAGAACCCTGACAATGATCTAGGAGTTCCTGTCAGTGAGCAGCATGGCACACACTGTGCTAAATAAGAAAACTGAGCAGTGTGCACCTGGCTGTGCCAGCCAGCTGCCCACCAAAACAACATAAACCAGTCATTCCTCATGGTGGACTGGTGCATTTGTAAGCTGAAGTACTAAGGACTAAGTGCTCACTTAGCATCTGAAGTACCCCTCAGCATTTCAAAATACATGCAGAAAAAGGAGGAAATATTTAAATAGGTGACTATATCATAAATACAATATAAATTCGTGAGACTTAAAAATTTACATTTTGTGTTCGCTTATTATATTTTGAGGCTGTTGACCACTTGCTTTTTAAAATAAGATTACTTGTAGAAGTACAAGGTAAGAAACCTCCTTTAAAGAAAAGTATTTGAAATTTTGTTGTATGACTTCAGGGGTAGTGGTAGAGTTATAATACTAGCAATTGAAAATCTTAGAGAACTAGCAGTGTTCTCACTCTCACCTGATACAATGATAGGAGATTTCAGTTCATTTTATTTCGGTGTCAAGTTTTGCACTGGCTGAATTCTGAAAGTATTTTCAGGTTCATCTACCCATTTCTCATTAATCCTCTCCACGTCCACCTCTCATATTCTCATATAAATGGTTTGGCCTCTGTCAGCCCCATTTCTCACTACATGCACGTTTCTCCAAAGATACAGGCAGTTATGTGGTAGTTTACTCATGTAAAAGTACTCCAGCAACTTTGGAAGGGTTCTCCTTGATTAGTTTCTACACCCCATTTAAAGTGTCATTCATACATATCTGAAACAATTATTTTTCCTTGTTTGTTCCTCCTCTTTTATTTGGGATGAAGAAAAAGGGATTTGTGTTTTGCTTACTGCTTTATCTGTGTGGTAAAAAATCAAACAAACATAAATCAATATGCATTAGAACTAATGAAACACTGGGTAAAAAATGTAATTTCCTTATTTTGTTACTCTGAGTTTTATTTTCTGCACTGTTGCCTAATCAATTTCAAAGATTTATTTTTTGGTATGTCTTGATGAGAGACATCAAAGATTTCTGTATTTAGAATATATATATATGTGTTTGACCAGAGGTCAAGACAGTATTACAGTCAACAGAATTCATTCATGAATACTTAGATTAGAAATTATTCTTTTAATCCATTAGTGAAAAATACATCCCTGAAAAATTCCTGAGGATTTTGTAAAGATATCCTTTAATCTGAGTCTTTCTTTCAGTATTTTCTGGTTTGTGCTATCCACAGTGGGATTTGTAATGCATGAATCAGCAGACAAAGTATGTTTCCATGTGGCAGTAGTCATCTCTGTCTGTATGGGAAGTTCCAAACTTTTTGTGTGAGGTGATAAGACTGTGACACAAAATCTTCTAAAGATTCTTCTGAGCAGTGGCTGTACTCATGAAAAAGGAGGTTTAGATTAGATACTAGAAAAAAATTCTTCACTGAAAGGGTCGTCAGGCATTGAAAGAGGCTGCCCAGGGTAGTGGTGGAGTCACTGTTCCTGGAAGTGTTTAAAAAAATGTGTGGAAGTGGCACTTGGGGATACGATAAACTCTCGGACATTGTGGTTGGACTTGATGAGCTTAGAAGTCTTTCCCAGCCTTGAAGATTCTGTGATTCTAAGAAAAATGACAAAAAGGAACAGATATGCCCTGTTGTTAGGAATGTGTGCACATCTTACATGATCCGATTAGCTTTTGCAACTATTTAAGTGTTTACTGTAGGAAAAAAGATTCATCATAGTAAAACGTTTTGCAAGTGCAGTTTAGAGCAGAGTAAACATATCCTTATTGCCCTGCTGAATGGAAGAAGACAGGTTCAGCTAAATCTGGTGAAGCTAATAAGGCAGTGATGCATAAAAAATGGTTTCAGGTTGCATGCAGTCAAGTGAAATACAGGAAAATGTATATGGAACAACCAGAAAATCTAGTCCTGTTTTTGGTGAATAAGGTAATATGAACTAATCAACTTTTTCTAATATGGTATACACATTCTATCACAATTGTAAAGAGTGCATTTGGACAAAACTGTAATACAGGTTTTCATGGTTTTCTTCATTAGTTAAATAATTCCTTGGATGTGCAAGAGCTTTTCAAAACACATGTAACCTGAAATCTGCTGTTTCCTTAAAAGCAACAGGAAATTCAACCTACTCAGAGAATGGTTAAATCAAAGGGCTCTCATCATCTTACAGTGGAACTCAAAATGCTGGGTGTGCGTAGACTGGGACTCAGAGCAGCCAGCATGCCCTGTACTGGGACATGCAAGCTTGGCTGGTAAAATAAAGATCAGTGTAGATAATATAGTGTGAAAAAATAACTAATTGGGACATGCCTCTCAGGGCCACATATTGGAAATAACTATACTGAAACATCTTGTTTAGCTGGCTAGACTTGGGGAATTCAGAATTGTTGATCTTACTGCCCCTAAACCAGCTATACAACGCTAATACTGGACACTTCCCATCATCATCTAATAATACAACACTTGCCAAAGAAACAGGAGATGGCAATCCTAAACCTTTCCCGTGTACCGGGGTTTGAACCACAGCTGTGGAGGGCAGAGTGATCCACAGTATGAAAGGGCACAGCTGTTGGGGATGGGCAACACTGTTAATCTGAAGATGGGAATTGAAAGAGAAAACCTTACTATCCAGTCCAATGGGTGGGATAAGGTGGTTCAGTGCAGCATTTCCAGGTGCTAGACTAGATTTTTGCCCTCTCTTCTTCACTGTGGCCCTGCTCCCCTGCTCCAGAGCAGCAGCTGCTGCTGTGTGTGAGCAGCAAATCCCCAGCAGAAATCCCTGGTCCTCCTCCTGCTGTGGCTCCCTACCATCCTCCCCTGCTACACCCCCCAACACTGTCACTCTGTGGCTGCAGCAGGGATCTCCCTCCTGGGATGGACACAAATGTGCATTTGGCAGCCTGTACTGCTGGAAGGGCCGCTCTGTCTGGGGTGGGCAGTGGGCAAGAAAATACATTCTGTAGGTTGGTTTAAAGCCTTGGGTCAGCCGCTGAACCATGCTGGGTTTTGTCTGTCATAAAAGGAGTGATACATGGGATTCCAGTCCCTGCCATTTTGATCATTTCTGTCTCTTATCTAGCTGCTATCCATTGTAAAAACCACCAGGATTTCTATTGTCTCCTGTAGTTTTGAAACCTGATGAAGAATGCTACTGTATCTCCTGGTCAGGTCAGTCTGGTGCTTATCTAGGTCTTCTGGGCATCTCTGAATAGTCACCTGCTTACCCCGCATCTTTCTGTCTTGGACCAGTTCTGATTTTTTTGCATTGCCAGTGAACTTGTTAGATACAAAAGTGCATTGTAACTCTCCCAGAAAAGTGTGTGGCTGTGTCATTAGTCTGTGTAAGAAATGTATGCATTTGCACCACGCCTGTTGGAATAGCAGGAGGTTTTCTGCCACAGGCAGGTATGGCAACCGAGTGAGCAACTGCTGCAGTGCCCTGGAAGAAAATACAGCATGTGCTCCTTTTTGTAGCAAATCAGATGCTGTAGATGGCATAGAGACAACAGATGCATTTCCCTGGTGAGTCACTGAGCTTCCCTAAAGCCCTGTATCTCCAAGGCTTTCTGCTGAGGTGAAGCATATTATACTGCTCCCAGTACAGTCAAAACCTTAAAGGCTTAGTCAAACCTATAATTAATTAATGCTTGTGTAAGACTTAGAAGATATCTCACTAGATGAGCACTAAGTCTGTTGCTAATGATTTTAAATCTACGAAGCAACTTCCTAAAACCCTTTGAAATTGGCAATTATAATATTCTGTCTTACATGGGAAAGCTTTGATCACTCCAGAGTGGGAAATAAATGCATGACTTAAACTGGAGAGATACAGTGACAGAATAGCTGCAAACTGTGAAATACAGTGGCATGGCAGAGAGCCAGAGGAAGATTTGCTGTTGCTCTTTCCAAAACTCGATTTGAAGTCATTTCAGTATTTCTGTGTCACATAAATGACTGTGAAAGTCCTAGGAGGTCTGCAGTTGCATGTGCTTACAGTCTGAAGATTAGACTTAATTGAAGAAGTTTTGCTTTCATGTCCTCTTCATTTTTTTCTTTTTTTTTAAATTCCTATGCAATTACAAGGCTACATTCTGACAGAGCTCTAGAAGTAAACCTAATGAAAATCTGACTAGTTCTGTCACAGGTACTTAAATGTGATTTAAAAAAAAAAAGTTCAAGTATGTCTAAATGCTTATTGTTTTCTGTTCAGCAGTAGGAATACTTTGCAGAGAAACTAACCAGCTACAGTCTAGAAGCTTCATTTTTGCCATGGTGTTTTCTGAGAGCAAAACGTGTTAGGCTATCTTCTGTGCTTGACTAATGCTTGTTGTGGGTTTAGCAATGCCATCCACCAAACTCTTTCCCTAACTTACTCAATTTTTCATGAGGTCATTAAAATTAGGAAGGTTCTTAGGTATAAAGCAGTGTGGTATTAGCTTGTAAACTTTTTATACTTCCTCATATACCTTTCAGTTACTAAGGAGTACAAGAGAGAAAATAAGAACATTTTAAGAAAATAAAAATGCATTCTAAAAAGACTCTGCTTTGAAGGATGTATGGGTTTTTTTTAAGCTACTGTAGTGCTGTCACCTGCATATAATATGCACCTGTTGGAGGCATCTTCAGAAACGTTTTATTTACTTTGATTAACTGCATAATAAATTCTCCCTGGTGGCTGTTTGATTAAGTAAAAATTACTACAAGTTGCTTCTTGAAGGTGCAAATATTATTGTAATGGTTTTATATCATAATAAAATAGAGTTACGTCCAAGTAAAAGGAGGGGAAAAAGATCTCTCTCTCTAATTGTCCATAAGCTTTCCACTGAGGGATTAAGTGTTAGCACTGTGCCTATGCAGTGCTAGTACTCGTACACTTCAGATATTTTACATTCGGGAAATTTATAACTGGTTACTGGAAATACAACCATTTAAAATACACAATATATTTATTTAATTGCATACACAGATCAATCCTTTAACTGGGTTTTTACATATGTTAGATATTTATACAAAAATGAGATCTGATGTTAAACTGACTTGTGGAGATGCTGTATGATCAGGCAATTGCTACCATTTATTATTTATGTATTGACAACATTTAAGTGCACCTGGCAGTGACCAGGGTTTCATTTTATAAGGTACCACATGAACACAGAGAAGGAATTTGACACCTGTTCCACGGCATTTAGAAATAAAATAACACACAGAAAAAGAAGCTGTTAGGACAGAGAAGACAGGAGTCTGCTAAGAAAAAGTCACATGTTAGTCAGTATAAAAAGCAGATGAGTTGGTGAAACAGCAATTTTTCATGCCTTTTCTAGCTATTCCTATGAGTACCCATTTTCAAAGAGGTATTGAAAGGGTCTGTCTCAGTTCTACATCTGTAAGGTAGAGGCAGCAATACTTTACTCAAAGGTATTTTGTGTGAATGAGAGTATGTTCACATTTCTGAAGCTCTTTCAGGAGTGAAAAGGTTGGCTCCAAGTCACAGGTTATAGGGCAGTGTCCCACTGCGAGGAGGTTGTGCAGGGAACCTTTGCAGCCCCGAGGACCCAGCCTGTGTGGGAAGGCAGCTCCCTTTGCAGTCCCCTGGAGTCCCTGGTGCAGCTCTCTGTGTGCTGTGTCAGCCCCAGGCAACACTTCGAGGTGAGGAGAAGCCTTCACCTGGAGAGCTGCTGTATCCTGATGATTCAATAGGAAACTGAAAATCACCAGACCTTGGAACTGAACCTGGCAGTATCAACCCGAGCATGTGATTTTACCTTCTTTGCTTGTTTGCTTTCTGCAAAGGTGAGATGATATACCCATACTTTGTGACATCAGTTCAGGAACAAAAGTACTGCATAAACACGAGGGTGCAGACAGTACAGAGTGCACACGGGCATGTGAGCTGAGGTGTTCTGCTTAGTGTGAAAACAGGAGCCCTTTCAGCCTGAGCACAGCCTTCCTAGTGGTGTGTGACTTCACTTAGGGGAGACTGCATGTGCATTTACATCTGAAAACATGAGCCAAAACAGCTGATCTGAACATTTATCTTGTGGTGGATCCTCTCTGATCATAATCCTAAATGGAGGTTCTCTCCCTGTGTGACCCACTGCTACCCAGAAACGATGGGCTGCACCAAGATCTCCTACCTCATGGTCCCTGAATGTCAGCCTGGAGAACTGTGGCAGTATCAGGTAGGCATTTTGCTGTGTAAAACAAAGCTCTAACATCTCACAAAAGGAACGATTATACTGAATGGGGATACCACTGATGTTATTTTATCTAATTGCTTTAATTTAGTGTTCATGTGAAGTGTGGTAGTACAGTCATAACATACTGAAAAGCTAGGTTTTCCTCAGGTGTAGCAGTCAGTAAAGCTTGTGTCCATGTGTCATGTTTGATGATAATAAAAATAATGATACTATTTATCCTGTGTAATTTTTTTTTCATGTATCATTCTTCTTCAGGCTACAAAGGTAGCATGTGAGCACGGGTATAGGGGTGGTGGCTGTTGGCAGCTGTTTGCCATCAGCTGCCATCTCAGTTCCACAAGGTCTTGCAACATAGGTTTTCTGGATGGTCCCTGGTGCTGAATGAATGGGTTCAGCTTTTCTGTCTTATGCCTTCCATACTGGGTCACCCTGCATGTTTCAGTATTTGCTGCCAGTTACCACACTGCAGTGTCCTGATCCGTTCTTGTCTGCAGTTCTGAGTTCAGGGATGTGATGATCTGTGTCTGATCATTACTTGTACTTCAGAAATTAATTTTGATTTCTAAGTTGTGACCATAAGGCCAAGTAATGACATGGACTTTTAAATTGCACAGGTGCAGTGGATAAAAACCTACACTTCTTTGTGTTCGCTCTTAAAAAAAAAATAACATATGTTAAAAAATTAATTGAAGGACCATTCCAGATTTCTGTTGTCTTCTGGCAAATGATAACTTATAGGGGAAAAACAGTAAGAAAAGTAGTGGGTCCTACTAATAAGAGGAAGAGGCTTAATGGTAGTTTCCAGAGTCCTTACTCTAGAGTAGTAATCCCAGAGAGATTGAGAGAGTAAATCAAAGAAAAGAACAGCAAAAAAAAAAAA
>VZRO01007410.1:1390057-1562460 GCA_013397915.1 Daphoenositta chrysoptera
AAAGGGAAAGGGAGAAACAGGAAGAAGGGAGAGAGAAAGGAAGGAGTAATGACAGAATGAGACACATTTGCCACTTGTGCAGCTTGTTTCTCTATGTTCTTTAAATCTGGTGCTGCTGCATTCTGCAACTACTTGTCATTTATAACTACTAGAAAAGGAGACTGGGGGAGTCAAATTACTCCTGCTGTGCCTTGTACATCACCAAACCCAGAGTGAAATGAAATGAAATGAAATGAAGTAAGTGAATCCAAGGTTTCAATCTCAGGTTTTTTTCACAACTCTTTTCCAGATAGTGAGGAAGAGGAAGAGTGTAATGCTACCAATTTCTTCTTCTTTTTTAATAAACGCAGACAAGTGGAATTCATTGCAGAGCAATTTATGAGGTGCTCATTCATCACAACAGAGAAAAAAAGTTCAGTGCAAGAGCTGAGGAGTCTTCATTTGCTTCTAACAGGAACTGTTTATGTTGCTTCCTTGGCATCATCGCGACAGTGATCTCTAAAGACATGTAGGTGTGTAATACTTCTAGCCAGTATATGATGAATGAATTATAGAAAGACGCTTGTTGACACTTGGAAGGAGAGATTAGGTGATGAAACAAGAGCAGTGATGAGTTTGGGGAAGGAAGAGACACCACACCCTGCCCACTTACACTTCCACACTGCCTTGGCCTTTGAGGGTGACCTTCAACTCCTCCTCCCCTCTCCCTCCTCATAGGTAACTGTATGCACTCTCCTTCCCCTCCTTCTCTTTCTGAGCCCCACATCTGGATGTGAACCAGATTCCCTTCAGAAAATCCTACTCTTCTAGAAGCATGAACAGTTCTTGTGTGAGGGTAGGAGGGAGTACTGCAAAGCAGATTCTGGGTAATTGTCGCTCACTGCCTGTGGCAAGCATCCATATCTGAGATTATCATAAAAATTCTATTTGCACAACATACAGTCTCAACGCAGCTCGAGTTCTGAGGATTTGTTGGCAATACTACAAGTAAATCATTATAATAGTTGCTAAAAAGTGAGCATTGACAGTGATATTCAGGCTGTAATGACCGCTGTAACCTAAAAAACTCCAAGGAGCGTTATTGCTTTCAAAAAGGGAAATGTTTTTTCTTAGGCTGAAAGGTAATTTAGTCTTAATAGTGCATTTAATTTATAGTGAATACATCCCAAACAAATGCTGCCTCCTTGAACAATCTGCAAACCCAGGACTTGATGGTAAAATTCACTCCTCCTAAGCATGGCACACTGCTGCCTCTATGGACAGGACATAAGTGTGTGTTACAGATTAAACAGACTGCTGGTTTCCACCAAAATGTACAAACCTTTGGTAGTAACTCTTTGTGAGGAAATATTTGAAGGGGAGTTAAAAGCTTCGGACTTGTAAGGACCATGTTGGGAAGAGTCTTAGAGTGCAACAGGGAACAGACAGGCTGGCATGGCAGTAAGTTCTGTAAGTTTAAGTTTTTTTCAGGGAAACAATATTTAGAAACAAGCTTCAGCTAAATTTCACAATTATTTTAATTGGAGAAAACAACTCTAAATTCTTTTTGATGCAATAACTGTAATGAGTACTATTTTAAGAATCCACCCAAGGCTCTAGTCATGAAAGAACATGTTCTTGACTGGGTTGCATTCAGTCTATAAAATAAAACTGATGTTCTACTTGCAGCTCTAAAGAGAAGATCTCTATTCTTTTTCCTCCATACTAGAATTCCACGAAGGCTGTGTTGAGTATCCTAGTTTTCTGTGGAAAAAAATCGAAAGAGGAACAAGCTGTAATTTCCTATGAAAAAACAAAAATAAGTAAGGAAAAAAATTGGCAGGAAAAAAGGCATACTGTGCAAATCTTGATAAAAAAAAAAATTGTTCTGCTCAGTTCTAAAGTGTGTCCGTAACATTTTTGATGTACGTCTGCAAGGCATTACAATTTTCTGATGTACATTGTACAACAAATAAGTTTCTAAGAGCAGGGTGATGCTAGGGTGTTGTGGTTTAACCCCAACCAGCACTAAGCCCCACGCAGCCACTTGCTCCCTCCCCCATCAGCAGGATCATGGAGAGAATAACAAGAATAAAAGTGAGAAAACTCATGGGTTGAGATAAAGACAGCTTAATAAAGAAAGCAAAAGACACACACACAAGCAAGTCAAAACAAGGAATTTTTCCTGCCCTCCCCATGGCCAGGCGAATGTTCAGCCATCCCCAGGAGAGTAGGGCTCCATCACATGTAAAGGTAACTTGGGAAAACAAATGCCATCACTCCAGACATTCCTCCCTTCTTCCCTCCACTTTGTGTACTGAGCATGATGTCACAGGGTCTGGAATATCCCTTTGGTCCGTGGGGATCACCTGCTCTGACTGTGTCTCCTCCCAGCCCCCCATGCACCCCCAACGTGCTTACCAGCCTGGCAGTACAAATAGCAGAAGAGGCCTTGGCTCTGTGCAAGCCCAGCAACAACAAAAAAATCTCTCTGTTATCACCCCTGTGTTCAGCACAAACCCAAAACATAGCCCCATACTGTGAAGAAAATTAACTCTACCCCAGCCAAAGCCAGGACATAGGGTAAGAACTAGTATCCAAGAGCTACTTCTGCATTTAAGTGACTTGCATGCTCAGAAAAAAATTAGAAAAAAGTTAACTGCTAATGCAAATGACCATATAGCAAACTAAATTTCAAGAAGAGGATTGATTCCAGTCACAGATGGTCCTCTGCTTTCTTTGATGTAGAAAAGTACCCAAAATACAGCCAAAAATGTGGAAAAGTCAGTGCTTGCATGAGAATGATCTATTCAGCATACACCAGTGTAGCCTCTCAAGAACCATAAACATAGAAGTAGATATTAAGATACCAATAAAATCAAAAAAACCTTTTTTCCTACAGTTATATTCTGTCGTTTCCTTTCTTTTGGGTGCTAATATGGAGTTCATAAGAAACCAGACACATTTTATTGAGGTAATAAAATTTAATCCTAACATAAATGTACTAGTATATTGCCTGTATAAGAGCAGTGAGCCCATTGTTTTGGCAGTAAGCCAGGCACTGCTGGATAAATTGAAATGCAACCCTTTCATCACTGCTTGATTTAGCAATTAGTTGACATCAAACTAGGAAACATGCACTAGACAGAGAGTACAGAATGTGATATCTCCATATTAATATTTTAAACTCTTTTATTGCTTATCTATATAGTAGGCAGAATTAATACTGATGGGATTTCCTCTATTTACTAAAAAAAAAAAAAATCCCTAGTCATCTTAAAGTGCTATTTTGCAGTTACCTGGCACTCAGCATATATAAAATATTCCTTCACCCTTCATCTAATTATGACAAAATTAATAATGACAAGCCTTGAGAAAATAAGTGCGTGACAATTAATAAAAAAGTGGGTTAGATGTGAGGGAGTTTGCGTTGCTGATGATGACAGGGCTCAGCCTATAAATCACCAGTATAAGAGGAGTGCGCTGAGAAAAGACAACCATAAAGATAAAGGTAAATTACGAAATCTAAATGAGACCCTGGGGACTAGGAAGATAATGATGTAAATCAAATCTGAGATGCGGGCTGAGGCACAAATGTATAGGTGAAAAGCAGAGCTTCAGTTTGATACAAGAAAAAGGAAATGTTTGAGAAATTATCTGTGTGTTATATGTGGCCTCAGAGAACAATTCATCCATCATTCAGCTAACTGCTGACAGCTTGCTTTCCCTGGGGAGTTAATTTGATGGCAACCGCCTGCCCTTAGTTGTCATTTTCGTAGGAGCTGAGAAGCTCATTCCTATCACCATCAGGCTTACTGAGCTCACCTGACACCCAGCATGCACACAAATAGGTGCCTGCCACTCTGGGACAGAGAGAGCCACCAAGAGTGGACCAGAGAAATCAGCGTGGCCATTACAGAAGCTCTTGGTCAGCTCCCGAGGTGGCCCCAGGAAGGGGATCTGAATGCTCTGACAAGTGAGCTGTCCCTGGCCGCTGCCAGCATCGATCTGTCAGTGACACAGGAGCCTGCCCTAGTGGCACCTGGAGGTTTGGGGGCCCCTGCACCGGGCTGGCTCTGTGTGCCAAGTGTATGGGAACAGGTTATACACAGTAATCTAACATTAGAAATTGGAAACAGGTGCATAGGAAGTGAAAGGTGGCAGGAAGGTTAAGCAGACAGCCTAAACTTTCCAGCTGTAAAATAAAGCAAAATGAAAAGGAAAAAATAGGAATGAAAGGAAGGAATGAAGAAGGAAAACAAACTAGAAGACAGCAGAGTGAAGTTTGGGTCCTATTCTGAATTAACAAAGAACTTCTTCCAAAAGACTTTTGGGTGTTTTTTTCCCCAAAAGCTCTGGGGTTTTTTTGTACTTTAAGCTTCACATACATGCTATAGTTTTGATTCCCTTTTTTCTGGAAAGAGAGGTGAAACACTTGTGTCCTGTTTTGGAAAGGTATGATGATTTTGTTTTGATCTTCAGCCCAGAAGTAAGTTTTACTAATGAGGAAATAAAAATGACCAGATACACACTCTCTGGTCTTCTGTATGTTGGCCTCAAAAGTGAATGGGTTCAGGTATTTATAAAAAGCCACAATCCTTTCATAATGCAAAAATCTCTTATGAAAGCCAAGATACATTTGCATAAAATTTGGAATTTACAGTAGAAGACTAGACCATTCTTATTTTTTTACTTTCTGATCTCAGCTGTAAGATGTGTTTGATTGATTCTGCCATGGGCCCTTTCCCCTGTTGTGGCTCAGAGTACAAGAAAGGGGAGAGTTAATCCTGATCCATATTTTCTAACCATTTAAGGACCAAAGACGCTCCTTTGGGATGAAGATTAGAACTTCTTTTCTAATGCAGACGTTGATACAGTTGTCTATTTCTTGTTGAATTCAATTACCTATAATACATGCCTCCTGAGAATTTTTAAAAGGCACTGTTTGCACAAGTTGTATTTAGCCAGCACACCCCCAAGAGATGTGCCTTAATTTTCTAAAGAGAACATTTACTTCCTGCTACTTTCATATGGCAGTCTCTTAGAGTGGGTGGGGGGTGAGGGAAGTTTAATTTCTCATTTTCTTTTCTTATTTTGCTTTGGTATACTTACGCAGAAACCCATGCTTTGGAAAGAGACAGTACTCTTCATCACAGATTATATATATAACTTCAAATAATCAACATTTGAAGCTTGGAAAATTTGCATTTCCTATAAATGAAACCATATATAATTTATATAATGCTTTTTCACAGAGAAGGTATTTTCTTTCTATGGAAAGACTTACTTTGATGTAAGTCTCTTGAAGCGGATGGTATAAGTGAAGTAACAAGTTAATGAAATGAAGTACCAGAGAATATTGTGTGAAGTATTGGATGCTGAATTGCAGAAAGATATGTGGATATATGAAATATATTTGTTATTAGTGATACGGTATTTATGGACTGAAGAAAGATTTTTTTCATTTTCTTCTTGCAATTATTGTCTAATTTGTGCATGTCTTGGCACAACAATCACTTAGAAACTCAGTACTTACGTCTTTTTCAGATGAGTGTCCAGATATCCCATTTCTTTCCAAATTCATTTTCAGAGTAGAACTTAAGGTACAACTTGAAGATTACATTTGAAGTCCCAGACAGTGGTTACTACGTTACATGCACATATGATTATTGATGCCAGTTTAAGCCTTCTAGAATTCTCTCACACAGAGAATAAATGGTTGAACAATATACTTAGAATAACCAATGGCTCTTACTAAATTCCCTATTTTCCTTTACTAAGAAATGTGTTTCATTGTTTGGAAATTGTTCTTAAACCCTGTATTGGGATGAGCAGATAATTAGAGCATAACAGGTGCTTTGCTTTAAAGGAAATAGGGTAAGAGAAAAATTTTCTTCAGTTCCTTTGTGGAAATTGTGTTCAACGTATTGGAATTGAAGACATTTTTGATAATGAATTCTTTGTACTCTCAGATCATACCTGAACTTAATGATCTCATCAAAATCAGTGGCAACACTTTCTGTTTCTTTAATGAAGCTACAGTTTCTTGTGGAGAGGCTTGGGTGTGTAAGGGAGAAAAGAAGGAGCTTTACAATTGAAACTGTTACATAGTAGTCTGACTTAATAGTAATCAGGGCTTGTCAAAGAAACCAGCAATTAGCTCTGAACTCTGTAAAATTTCTGTCCTTAAGTATAAAAGAGAGAGCACTTCAGTTTGTAATTATCCTTATGGGCTATAAAAAATAGGCTCCAGATAAAGAAAAGCATTTCCTTTCATTAAACCCCATGAGTACTGTTAGATGGACCGGGTTTTACTAGGAAAATATCAGTCAACTTAAAATCTCAGTGTGATTCTGTTAGGAAAACCCCACAGATACGTATTTCATTATTGAAAATTCCTCCACTTGTACACAGCAGAGTTATAAGGAAGTTTTTTGTAGGAGCAGAGGCTGATGAAAAAGGTTTGGAAACTGGCAGAGGGAGGGTTTTGTGGAGGGAAGACCTGATGTCAGTTAGCCATAGATGGACTCAGAGGGGTGGAAGACTGAAGTTTAGATGACAATAAACTCAGAAATATAAACTGAAGCATTTTGGATAGACTGTGCATTCCTCATTGCCTTTAGAGTAAGAGATTGTTCAGGTAAGACGCTGACCTTCATGCTGTAACATACTCTTGACTAGAAGGTTAGCCCAACAGCACTAATCCAGATTCCTCATAAAGATCTGATTTTCTCCTCAAGAGCCATGCGGTACCAGCAAGTGTATTCTTGCTTCTCAGGGAAATGTTTTGAAAAGGATTCATGTCATTTAGGTGCACAATATCCTACAGTAGGAGCATTTTAATTTGGAGGTATTGAATCTCCCAAGGCCTTTTTTTAAAAATTTATTCCTAATAGTGAAATATGAACACAGTTACAGTAAATCCAGTAGCTGGGAGACCTTTTCCTGGCCTCCCTTCTGATTTCAAAGTCCTTGAATGCAAAATTGCAGTTATGTCTTATAGGCCAAAACTGATTTCAGTGGTATGTTTTAAACAAAAAAAAAAATGGGTCTGAGGAGAAGTACCCTCTTTATGTTTGTAAGTCTAGTTATGGCAAGGTCAGCAAAGCCAGACTGCATTGAGTTGGTCAAGTGAAGTATTGCATGTTCATTTTATTTTATGTGTGACAGATGGACTGCTGTTACTTGAAGAGTAATTTTTTGACATAAAAAGTTCACTATTATGGCATAGCAGAGTGGCATTTTTGTTGTACATAGGATATTCCCAAACTGTTTTAATTTTGCAGCTACTTAGTCTAAGATAGTTGGATTGTGATTATTTCTTTTAAAAGATCATTTTAATCAGTTACTTAAAGTATTTTTTCCTTGCTGTTTAACTAATTTGCAGGTTTTTCTACTCTAAACTGTATTTTAGGAGGAAAAGGTATGTATTGTTTGAAACTTTCATCACAATATCCATGTCAGTGAAAGCTTGACTGCCTGTTTTCTCTGCAGACTTATGTAAATTTTCAGGGACCCTGTGTGAATGGAAGGAGTCTGAATTTGTGTCCATGGTAATCTGTTCAATGTGTAGAGGAAGTTACAATGGCCTTAACCCATGAAAAGGATCAGTTGTTTTCATGGAAAGCAGTCAAGACATGCTTTGAATTCAGATAGTCAACTTAATCAGAGCTGGACTTTGTTTTGTAAGGATTTCTCTTTGAAAGAGCTGAATGCTGGTCACCTGCTACAATCAAAATACATCATTCATCTGTAAAGGGGCATAAAAATTTAACAGTTAGCTGAAGAATGGATACATCCCTGAAACAAAGGAAAAAAAGTCCTGCAGTTATTTACAATCTCTACTTGGGCATGTAGAAGCATGAAAATGCCACAGTCATCCATCCGGGCTCATTACCTGCCTTCAGCCCCGGGCAGCCGAGTGAGTTCATCCCGTGCTTCTTTAGGGCTGGGAATTCAGCAGTCCTTGTCCTCACTGCCTTCCTGGGTGTGCTGGGAGCCCTGCCTGGGCAGGAGTGGCCAGCACACCTGACAGGCAAGACACAGAGGGGTTTGAGCAAATGTGGGAATTCAGAGTCGTATATCAGCCATCAGAGGACATAACAAGAATTCAAGTCTAGTACTCCACCTCATCTTGATTTTCCTCAGACAAAATGGTTTTGCTGGTACACCTTACAGCCCTGGTAAGAATAAAGTGATTGAAACTATATTCCTCTTTTGTCTTCAGTAAAAGAAATCATATATAGCATTTGGGGTTTTTTTCCTGCATTTAAATGAAACTACAGTACAAATATTAGAAATATCATTAGGCAACCTATGTTTATTTGGCTATTCAGCAGAGATTTAATTTGGAAGATTGAATAATCCTTGTCTCAGCTTCATCTGTTTCAGCTAGTGAAAGTAAAAGATCCTTCTGCTCCATATCTTAATAAATCTGTTGCAGAATATTTCCAGAGATTAATGGTAGATTTGTATTAGGGATGGCTTGCCTTCAATGATGAGAAGAATGACAAGGTTAAAAATAGTAAATACAATAATGTAAGAAAATAAACAGTTCAGTGTCTGTAATTCATGCAAGGTTTTTTTTTTTTTTGCAATATCTATCAAGTGCTACTTGAACATTTTCCACGTTACCAATGTTAGCTAAATAAATTTGCCCTATTGTTGCATGAAGCTGCATTTAGAGAGCATTGTAAATACATTTCTTGGCCTTCCTTGAAAATGGCATTACCCAACAACTTTACAGTGGGAAGAGGCAGATCTTTCAATGCAATTCATTTCAATTTCTGAATTAAGACAGCAAGGACAGCTAGTACTTACCCCTGATCCAATTTAAGAGCTGTAAATGCCCAGAATTATTTTTGTAAGAACTACTGTGCCCTGTGCTTGTCCACCAGTGGAGATGTTTGGACATTAAAATTGTAATGGGAAACTTGGTAACTGCCCAAAGCGTAAGAGAGAAGACCATTGAGGGAGAATCACAGCGTAAGCAACAACATAACCTCATCCAGGCAGAGGAAAAACAGTTAAATACTGTTATGGCTGGCATTCTTACCGGACATTTAAGTTTTCTTTCTCCATCGGAGCAGACAATAGTAGCAAGGATTTCCTTAAAAGTGGCAACAAAAGATAAGAGCATAGGCAGAGATCTACTGTTAGGGAATATCTCAGATGTCTTTACAGGAGGCATAGGGATCAATGGCCAGGTCAGGCTATTCTCTTGCTTCTCCACGTCAAACACAATTGGATAAAGCAGAATGTCTAGAAACTGTTCAGGGGAAAAAGCAGTATCAACAATAGTAGTCACTTAAATAAAACTTTGTAGAGTAATTGGGTTTTGAGAATGAACTGTACAGTGAGGAGTCACAGAATTGGAGCATTTGAAAATGCTATTGCCCACAACATAAAGGGTGTACTCTGCAGTGTTGGTTAGGCCAAAATCTGCTCTACCCTATTCTCTTAAAAGGACAGTGAGAGACAGTATTGTCTAAAACCAGCCTTTGCTCTTTGAACAAGGTAGATATTGCAACACAAAAGTAAGCATCGTGTGATCCCAGTTCTATAAGTAGCTGCAACTGATGGATCTGAGATTTTTCCTTTTATTACGTGTATCACTTCACAGGCATGTCTTGCATCCCTGATGGAATTTCAGAGTCCTAAGGGGGACATTGCTAAAGAGCATCTAGGGGCACATTCCTGTGAATTGAAGCAAGGGAAGAGTCAGTCATATCACTTTCTGCAGCTGGCTCCTCAAACTTAACTTCATTGTTTACCTGGATATAAAAGTAAAATAGTAAGTGATATTTATTTTAAGTTTAAATAGTAGTTGCATTTAATCTAGAACAAATGCTGCCACTGTTTGAGATACCATGGATCATTCATGTCCAGTATGCAAATAGTAGGAATAACCATGTTGGGTCATCCCTGAATTCGGTATTGTGTGACAGGCTAGTGCAGATGTTTCAGAAGAATGGGTACGAAATCTTTCAGTAGGTAGAAGTGAAATAGTCCCCAATCTTTTCTCGTATTTCTCATCTATGCCAGGTATCTTTCTAAATGTATTGTGATAATCCAAGTATTCCTGATATCCTTATGGTTATTTCAGTCTTCATTTAGCTGTTGTCCTGAGCAATTTCTTGCAGTGATAATTGCCTAGACAGATGTAAATAAAGTGAATCCTTTCAATGCTTTTCTTACTTTCAGCCTCCTCATTAATGCCCCTGGGTGTTCTTGTTCTTACAAAGAGATGGAACAAAAGTTCACAGTCTTCATCTTAGCAACATTCATTATTCTTTATATTTATTTTCTTTCCAAAACAAGCATTTTTAACTTTTTCCATCTCCTTGATCTAGCACTTTTCCATGGCCACTTTCATCAATGTTCCCTCTCACCCATGTTACTGTGCTTAATTGTTTTTAAGAAGCCAAGTTCAGTACAGAAGGCAGTTTTCCAGATGAAGCCACATTGATGATTTAAGTGGCAATAATATTTTTTCTTCACTATTTTTCAAATATTTCTGAATTTCTGCTTGAACTTCAGCTATACACTAAATTAAGATGATTTCACTGTCCAGGGATGCCCCAGTCTATGCTATCAGCTGATAAAGCTAACTGGAAACCCAACAAAGTAAAAGCAGGGGTTTTTTCAGTGCCTTTTTTTCCATTATTTTTGCTGCTACATCTGTCAAAGCTAATTGTTATTTGGCATTGTTACACATTTACCTTGCCTCTTACAGCTCTTTGAACTTTTTGAGACCACAGTCTTACCCAATCTGATTAAATGAAACCTGTGTGCATCACAACATTTTGCCATATCCTCTTGGATCTTATAACCATTTCTCTTTCTGGAAAATTAGTAGACATTTTGAAGAAATGTTGCTTTGCTATTTTGGGGAACTTTTTAAAAAGCTTGTGCATTTAATTACTAAAGGTAGGTGTCAGTATACTATTTTGCCACCCTTGCTGTCCCTTGAACATTAATTTAAATTATGGTGCCATCATCACTCTTTAATTTCACATCTGCTGTTCATTGGGTGACCTGTCTGCTGTGCATATTAGAAGAAAGGCTTTGGCTTATTTGTGTTCAAGAGGTACTTTTCAGGTTTGCACCAGCAGTGTTACTCTAAGCTTTGTCCTGCTGGGCCATTTGCCCATTTTACATGTGGCCATTGAAGTCATACTGGTTTGTCACATCATGCTGGTTATTTCATCTGCTCCCCCTTAGGAATTCAATTTGCTTTTCTTTGCTAGCCTTTGTGGCATAGCCACATATATGCATAGTTGTATATAAAATATATATTTACGTGTATCAAATATATATGTATATAGTATATCTATTATTAGGGCTCCAGCTTGTTCTTATAGAGTCAGCTGCATGTTCCTCTCCTCTCAGCAGTTTTATTTTCCCCAAGGCAGTCTCCAGTGCCTAGACGTTTAAACCTTCCTTACTCACTCAAAGATGTGAGTTTTAGCACTCTGTTCATTTTGTCTGTTTTGGCCTGCACCCTTAAATTGAAGCATTTATAAGAAAACAGGCAGTGAGAGAGCTTCTTCTAAGACTATATGTAAACTTCCAGGCTGTTCCCTATTCATAACTCTGCATTACTAGGCGTGATATGTAAGTCAGGCTTCCTCCCTAGCACAATGGCAGAAGTGTCTAAGTGGCTCTAGGACAAAGCGCCCTAATTATGTGCCCAACGAGTATTCACAGAAGACACTTTGAATCCAGCCTATTGAAGTTTTTCCCCGTACCATAAAACCTTTATTTAAATATTCATAAGAGAGAGGGGGACAGGCAGACATGCTTCACAAGCTGCTAATTAATGCCTTTACCCACGGTTTTATTGCTCTATACCTAAACCAAGGACAGGCTGTGTTTATCAAGGGCTTTGAGGATTTGGGGAGCCTGCAGTGGGAGTTCAGTGTTAAAATCCATTTCTGGTACTAATCCTTCCTCACTGAAGAGCCAAAACCTCTTAGTTCTGTTGGAAGTTGAGATCTGAACCAGCAAAGAGTTTAGGCAGGTGAATTCCCAATGTGGGAATGACTTTATCAGTCCTGGCATAAATTCACAAGCTGCTTTAGTGCATTGGAACCTAATACAAGATTCAAGCATGCTCATGCTACTAACTTACTATACCTTTTTAGATAATGTTTTCCTGATTCTGGTTGCTGTTAATTAATGTAGCAATTAATTAATTTGTTAATTGACTATAAAAATAATTCAGTCGTGGTACGTGATTCATAGCATTTTTTTCTAGTTAGCTACATTGTATTTAATTTCTTCACGTTCAGTGTTTAGTTTGTAGTACAAATTTGCCTGGGAATCACAATGACATTCCCAGGCTTCCAGATTTTTGTTTCAAAGATTTAATTTCTCACTATTAGAAAGTCACAGTCAATTTGCAGTTGGTTATTGAGTGTTGACAGCTGACTTCCACAAGTATGAAGTTTCAGTTGTGTTGAAGTAATGGGAGCCTAGGAGGAGTGCTGCAACAGGATTCTCAGTTCAAGCTGTGTTACACACTCAGTGTAGGATTGCAAGTAACAAGAGGTCAGAACCTCCATTTTGTGGTTCAGTGCACAAATTAAGGCTTTTCATGGAGTGCCACCACCACCTGAGACCTGTGAAAATGCTTTTTACGGCCTTAGTGAAAGATTGGATTATATGGGAAAATGGTTATTGCAGGAAGGTGAAATTTTTATGTTTTCGTGTTTACAGTGATTTTCAAACCATGTTTCTATCATCTTATGGGGCTATTATTTCCATATTTGGGGTCAAATCTTGCTTAACTCAGTTTATGTCTCCTGACAGAATTCAACAGGCATTAGAACAGAAAGGATACAAACTAACAAAATAATGTTGTAGATTTGTTTTTATGAAATCACGGATCTGCATCATCTGCTATTGCTGTTATGTAAAATGTGCATTAAGTAGACATTAGGAGCACGGGTAGGTGACGGTTATGTGCCACAGTTTAGTAGTTTTGTGTTCTGTCTGTATTCACGTGGGCCTTATACAGCTTCCCAGTAAGATTCATCGTCCCACTCCAAGGTGAAGAGCCTATTGATTAAATACAAATGGGCAAGACACATAACTATGGAGATCATGTAAAATATCTGATCAAAACATCTCACTCTCTACTTCCAAATATTATTATTATCTGAATTCCAAAATTGTCATTGAAGTTCCAGTTTTGTGGGTGTTTGTACAGGACTAGGATGAGACTCCTATTTCCTTCATGGTACTCTCTTGGTCATACATAAACCATGAGACAGAATTTGACCCTAAAACTATATCAAATGGTAGCTACAGAGTAGAAAACAAGTTACTGAAGAGAATTAAAAATGAAATCAAGAAAAGAAATGTGAAGAAAATAGATTTTAAATCGGTCTGACCTTATTTTGTTTGATATCCCTGTCCGTTTTTCAAAAAATTAAATCTTTATCAGAAAAGAAAAAATGAAGTGTCAATATTGCTGTAGTTAGCTACAATAAACAATCACCCCCGGGAACAATCAGTACACCATCTTGTTTTCAGCAGTCTGTGAAAGGAAAAATATTGTTCTGTACAACAGTACACCATATTTGTGTATGTTTGATGGAGTAGGGAACCAGATACTGAGCATTTTCTTTTTAAAACACGAGTAAAACATGCTGGTCAGAAAAAGTCTAGTGTGAGCTCTAAGTGCTTGGATTGTATGAAAATACAGCAGTGGTGTGGCACTCTACCTACATGGGGCAGGAGTTGACAAAACACAGAGGAAAGCCTAGACCATCCTCTGGAACTTCAAGCCATCTCCCTTTTTTTGGTACTCTTTTATTTTTATGTTCCCAAAGTAATAATAAGAAACTTAAACCATGTCATCTAATCTGTCCATATTGACTTACAAATTTTTTAAATTAACTTCTGAATAGCTGAAGTGAAATGATAAAATGATATCCCGCCAAAAGCAGAGGCCATATTAATTAAACTTGGGACTGTGTGTCCTTGGTAGCTGTAAGACCTGGACAAGGATTATGGGAACCTCAGCCCCATCCAGCAGCACCAGAGCCTCATCAAACAGTCAGCCCCTTCCGACTGCCACCATCTCTGAGCAGAGCTCAAGGATCTGGGAAAAACTCCAGCTGAGTGCAATAATTTTCTTTTTTTTTCTGATCTATGTGACATGTACTTCTTTTTCCAGTAATTTCCTGGTTTAGGTTGTGCCATAGAGGTTAAATTCAATATACATTTCAAATATATTGTGGTGAAATCTCACTTAGAGATTGTACTTAGACTGTAATTAGAGTCAACAGGTATGGTTTGGCCTATTCAACATTGAGTTTCCAAAGGCTTTTGTATTTTATACAGCAGAAGTCAGATTGAAAAGTGACACTTAGGCAAAAGACAGACACCCAAGTCCAAAGTTACCCAAGTCCTGCAAACACTGAGAAATAGATGCCTGACTTTACAGATACTTCACTTCTTCCCCTGAAGGTCTCCTGAATGCTTAAAATTCTGCTTTAGAGTTTGCTGAGAATTTCTGAGTCTGGATAGCGTGGAGCAGCCTGGAGTCTATTTCATATCTAACACATATTTCTAATTTTAAAAATTAATGATCTTTCCGGCATCCTTTTAAAATTAAACGTTGTCAGATGAGGTTAAAAGACACATTTGTAGTGTTAAGCTCCATGTAAGGTATTACTGACACTAAATCTCCTTTTGACTACTTCCTACTGGCTTGAAAACTGCGTGAACATCAGGAGACAGGTTCTTCTTCCTCTGACTGGTGAGAGGTGAATCTGTGGGGCAATTGCTCCTTAAGAGCACCCAAAAGAAAAAGTACAAGGCACCTGCAGGGACAGAGGGAAGGTATTGCCCTGTGCTCATGGCGAGGGAAACAGAGGACCTGTGGGGCAAAAGGCAGCATCGATTTTAGTTCCTCACCTCAGTGTATTGTTAAATACAGTATTATGAATGAATTTTAAAGTAATTGCATTACTGTGATTGTTTTCTCCTTGTTCTCCCTTATGCCACTGTATTATTAATTCTGCTGCATTCTAGTAAAAAAAAAACTATTAAAAAAATCATAACACGAACCCATAAATTGCATGTCTTTCTTTTCACTTCGGTTTGTGTTTCTAGTGTGTCAGTGTTTGTCACATTTTTCTCTGTTGTCTCTATCAATCATGAGACACTCTTTCTATTTCCAAATGTTGTCTTTCTGTGATGGGTTGCAATAAGGAAATGGCTAAAGGAAAAGAGTAAACATGAGATTTAAAACATGATGTTGTCATAAGGAAGAGCAATATGTGTATATGTATGTATTTATTTACTCCTTTTTGACAAATCCTTATAGATGAACATTTATCTGGACATACTGATGCACATATATAACATAACTGTTAGGATTTGTCAAAAAATGGCAGGTGGTATATTTGATAACGTGTTTTTATTTGTTATGTTTTCATTATGTTCATATATTTGTTATGAAATAGAGACAGATATTTTTAGAGATATGAAGTTGCTATTGGGTTTTCATTATGAGCTTTGGGATTTTTCAGTCTTGGTGTTGCAGTGTGTAGTTTCCTCAAGGGAGTAGAATGCTGTTGGTATTGTTTTATAAAAGGTACGTGGCATAATCCCTAGACTTATAAGAAAATCATCCACAGCAACCTCCCTCTTCCCCATGATTATTGAAAAGTAATTTCATTGAGACTGTAATGTGACTGGAGGGATAAGGGTTGAGTAGAATTTGCAATTCCAGCATGAAATAAATGGGAAAGGAAAATGTATAATAATTAAAGACTTCCTCCTGTAAGGAATACCTTTCTCTCAATACCCCCTCCACCAGCATCTTCAAAGGATCCAGTCTAAGGCTGTTCATTCAGGTCCCCAGGATGATTTTAGCTATTTAAATATTCTACAAAAGACAAAGTTTCTAATTGCTTGACTTCACAGTCCCTACTGTGCCAAAAAAAGCATTTGTTTGAGTAAATGCTCCTTTGAGATTACTTGCGTAAGGTCTACTCTCAAGAGTTTTAGATAAATATCACCAAAGATTTCGCGCTTTACTGGTTGGTAGCTGCTAATATTAACAGGCAGAGAGGCACTGAAGAAACTTAGTAATAATAAAAAAAAAAAACAACTTTGCAAAAGCCAGTTAAATGTGAACTCTGGCATTTTGGATACAGGAGTTAAATTTGTTTTATTTTTCATTGCACTTTTATTGCAATGTTTCTTGTTTGCTGGAAAGGGAATTGTGGATGTTTATACACTTAGGTGTGAAATATAAGAAGCAAAACACATATTCTTCATTCCTAATTATATTTATTGCAGTACTTAACACATGATTTTCATAGAAGTTGGGACTATTTAAGTTATTGGAATACCTAGAATATTGAAGAGGATTGTGCAAATTTAATTAAGTTACCCTTATTATTTACATTTAAACAAAGTTCAGTTGTATTTATCTCTTTCTTAATTGTCTGGTACTGCTATAAGATAAATAAATGAATTTTGAAATCAAATGCCTGCAGTTTCCCTGACTTGATTCAATTCTTGTTTGTTCATGTCTGGTCTGGATTTACTTTTTATTTGTATGATTCCATGAATTTACATGTGTTGTGTTAAAAGACTCTGTGTATGGGGAAAAGAATCTGGGTAGCAGCAGAGTTATAGAAAAACATGTCTTAGGAATCACTCCTTGCTACCTGCTTTTTTTTGAATATCATTTCCAATTTCTATAGTAAACACCACCTTGCCTCAGTTCGTACATGGGACAATGGTGTAACGTTTCAGGGGGAATTACAGTCCTCTTAAGCCCTTCCTGGTTTGGGCTTTGGACATGTTTTTAGGTGCTTCAGCAGCAATCAGTTCCTGTAGTTTTGCAGGGCTATCTCATTCTGTAGGTCCTTGAATTACTGATAAATCTTTGTGTTTGGCCCAAAGGCGTCACAGGCACTTAATTTCACTCACCTGTGTCTGTTCAAAGATAAACACTGGTAAGTACCACTGTCCCATCCAAAAGCTGTCCTGTCACCTTGGTTTCAGTGGGCAGACACTTGAATGCTGCATCAGTGACCAGAGAAGCCCTAAAGTTTGCTGTAGATAATGCTTCAGCTGTTGGCCAGTGGCCATTCAGGCCATCATCAGACCATTTAGGTGTACAAGATCCCAAGTGGAAGGACACATCTGACATTTCCTACTGCTTTGCCTGTAGTCAGAGCGAAGGTGGCAGCCCGTAATTTAACCATGTTGAATCATACTCTAGAGTATCCCTCCCAGTTTCCACTGGCTGCTTAGGAATTTCAGGGCCCCTCTAAACCTCAGCATGTAAAATTCCAGAGGAGTAGAACCTAAATTGGTCAAACTGGAATCCTTGTTACGTTTGCATATACAAATGCACAGGAAAATTGTGATTAAATGTGATTTATAAACTTTAGCTGATGCCATAGGTGATATATTTTTAATTCATGGCACTATTCACTGTAAAGTTGTGACAGGTGAAGTAAGCAGCATGCCTATTAATACTCTGGTCCTTAATAATAGCTACTTTTAAATTAAAACAGTCAATCTTTTTCTTCTACTTTTTCTTCTAATTTTTTTTTAATTTAAACACAGTTTGTGTTAGTAAATAAACACAACAATGGCCAAATTGTAAGAAGAGTTTTATTTTGGCTTTATATTTAGTGCAGGAAAAGTCTCACTTGTCAATCTGTATTGGAATGAGCTGCCTACACTCAAGTGTGATGGAGGGGACTGACTCTCTTTATGTATACCCAATCATGTACCAAAGCCTGAAATAAGCCTACACAAAAAAAAACTGGGGGTAAAAAAGATTTTTAAATTTCACTGAGGGTGTGATAGTTCTCAGACAGGTCTTGATAGAAGACTTAGACACTTTGACGTTCAGGGAGAAAGAATTTATTAAATTGTAGAGGTGGATTATTAAAGTATTTTTTGTGTTTTTAAGGATTTTACATATGGCATTACATAATTAAATACATTCATAAGAAGAGAGAGACCTTCCTTAGACAAATGTAGATCATTCTGTTAAAGGGATTTATAGTTAGCTACTGTTAGCAGGTTGTGCTCTGAATCTTTTCGTTTCCTCTGCCAGTATAAATCAAGAGTTATTTCAGTTGAGGCAATGAAGCTACACCATCATGAAATCGATGAAAGATATAGAAGTGGATCCTGTGACCTTCCTGTCAATGAAAGAGGCTAAAATAAGTAAATTTAAAGTGTTGAAGAAGCAATCCATTTATCATTAGATGTGATTTTACACAGTTTTGCTCTGTTTAACGTTCTCAGAAGCAGAACATGTATAGCGAAACTCTATCCAGTCTATTTACTTGTATTCTTTTCATATTTGACAAGCACTGAGCATCTCTCTTCTTAATTACATGTAGATTCTTTTTTTTAAGTTATTGTTATGCCATTTTTGCAGTTTTTCTTTCCTCTCTTTGACTTCTTTGCAGCAATTTTGTCAGGTATCCCACTTCTTAGCCACTAGCCATGCACAGATGCTCTTTGAGCTACCCTGTATAATCATTGCTATTACCATGCCATTTCAGTTTGTTCTATAATTCCTAATTCTTCTCCAGTGAAGATGTGTGTATCTTAATCTACAAATAAGCCACTTGCTTGGTAACCTGTCTCTGATAATAACCAATGCCAATTTGACAAGGCAAGTGGATTAAAAGACAAATATGCAAGGAGAATTTCCCAGTATAATCCTCCCAATTTAATGAATGGACTTAGTGAGCCAAAAGTGGTGTCACTGTGTTTAAGAAGTGTTTGTGGATTTCTCCTTCACAGATTTTTAAATCATTTCCAAACCTGTGTAATCCTCTGATATTCATAGCTTCCCTCTCTGCAGTCAGTTATACCAGTGTACATAGCTGAGCTCTCATGAGACACAATTTGCTTGAAACAACAGCTCCTGTATTTCTCAAAGAGAAAATTATCACATTTTTCAGTGACTGCTCATCCTTGCTGGTATTCTGAGAGTTCCTGTGCACTTTCTTGGCCTAAGAACCGTGCACTGAATCTTCCCTATGTAAATTGGAATTTTAATAACAACAAAGTATCTCCATGACTGTAATACATTGCCATTATCCACTTATACCAGATGAATGCTTATGACTTTAGAATCTATCCTCTTTGCTCTCAAATTAGATTTTAGGAGGAAAATATTGAATGAACCATGTATTCCAGGGCCAAATTGTGTTTGTAATCTAAATGCATAATTGATAATGCCTACCCATACTGTACACGCACAACTCCAATGTCCCATTTGTAGATCTCACTAATGCTGATGTTACTTAACGTGTCCCTATTCCCATAAATAAGTCATTCTGGTGTCAGAATCTCATAAATGCCAGCTCCACTGCAGGTGAAACTCACAAGTTCGGGCTGAGTGGAGGTAAAATCACAAAGAGGTTGTCCCTTTTTTCTCCAGTCTGGCAGCTGGTATGTCTTGACACTGCTGTGTCACAAAGGACATAAGGGGCTGGTAAAATTACAGCATCCTGGTATAAATCTCAGTCCCAGATTATGCCTGAGCTTGTATCCTCTGTAGCAAAGCAGCACGTTGAGTGCAGCATTCCCAGTCTCCCGAGCACTGTCCTTAGAAAGCCCTTTTTACCAAGGCTTAGGAGAGGGATCTCTGGTGGATACTTAGGGCTTGTTGCCTCAGCATCTCTGAGAGGAATTTCCCACCAGAATTCAGAGATTTAAGGTCCCATTTCCTCTTCTCTGACTCATTTTTCTGGCACAGAGTGTCAAGATATCAAGAGGATATCCCTCACAGACAATTCTCTTTGTTAATCATTAAAGCTAATAATTTTTCACCTTTAGATATGCATAAACATATTGAGGATTAGAGTGTTTCATTCACAGCGCTAAATCAAAAGCAACTCAGTTGAGGCCAATAAGGACGAAAGGAATATCAGATTCATGTCAGAAAGAAAATCTGTTTTTTTATGTTTTAAACACGAAAAGGTATCTACGAGATCTTATTACTCCTAGCACTATGCTTTAACCAGAGATCATGTTCTCTCTTTGCCCTTGTGGCTGAACATGAGACAGGGTCAGTTACAAATCAGTCAGTCCTGCTACCCATGAATAGCAGGGGAGCTTTTGCCACCATTATTTCTGATTTCATGGGCCTTGGGCACTGGGGCACACACTGTTTCTACTGAATATAAAAAAGAAACAAGTCTTACAGCCTCAGACAGAAACATTTGACTTTGAAGGAGGGTAGGAAAAGGCGAAGGGGGAGGGGGAGTGGCTTAATAATGTCTTGCATGTCTCCTTAATAGGCATAGAAAGATAACCATAAAATTGTTTAAAACGTGATCCCAAAACCAAGCTGCCCTGTCCTGTGAATAAATCAACAATTTATGGAAACATGTTCAATCGCTTCCTGGAAAAAAAAAAGATATTTGGTATTTTTTGCTTCATAAAGCAGCACCTCGTCCAATAAAATTCAAACTATTTTAGGCACTGGCTGGAGACGTCAGTCAGTGTCACAGGAGTCATGCAGACTGTCAAGCTGATCAAGCTCAATCAGTATCATAGATTTACCTATAAAACCACAAACATTACATCAGTTCTGCGTGTTTTTTGTTTTTTTTTTTGTGAAGATGTTCTTCCCATCTTCATTTAAATTAAAGGCAAGGAGTTTAAATACAGTATTTAAACAGAAGTGCCTGCTATCATATATCATCAGCAAAAGGGGTGTCAATTTGTTAACTTTATATAAAATAAAACAAACTAAAAAATAAAATAATTTCCTTCGAGCTGGTCTCTACAATGTAAGCCGTTTAACACTGACAATTTACACAGCAATAGAATGCGTGGTTGTGTTTCCCAGGGCAATTGACACCAGCAGCTCAAGGAACAATTGCTGCATGGCTTGTCCTCGCACTCACACAGCACTTTCCTCTGCAGCTCATGCTAGCTAGGCATCTTCAGTCATTTCCCAGATGAAATTTGCTTTTCTGCCCCAGTTTTACCACATACTTAAAGTGTAAAGAGACAAGACCAAAACCACTGAGAGTCCCGGCAGATGCAAGAAGGCTCATGGCTGTGAGTGTGCTGTGGAGGGGCTGAGGGCACACAGCTGGCAAATAACAGAGGAAAGAAGGTGTATCAACTCCTGACACCTCCTGGAATCTATAAAGACTTTCTGTAAGATTTACTGGGTCTATAAGTGTGTAATGCACCAAGCAAAGTGAACCTTGCCCTGTTTTTTTCTTGTTCATTGAAACTATCACTCTTTGTTCATCAGAACTCCCTATGAAATTTAAGAAGTTGTGGGAAGCTCTCCTGCCCAGCCCCTGCTTAGTTTGCATGTGACTGATAACTGATTGTGGGAAGTAACAATTAGGAGGACAATGGATAAAGGAGGAAACTGGAGACGTCAACTAACAGCTGTGAATCACAACTTACACAGCTTTCTTTTCCATAATTAATTGAAGGAGCAGGCACAATGCACATTGACTTGGAAATGTGGTCCAAAGACTACGCTGGTGCATGTAAATCCTTTTCCACTGCCCTTACTTACCTGGGAGGTTTGATCTTAGTCATGAGTGAATGTTGTGAATTGTTACAAAGGATAGTGCGGGGGTTTTTGGCAGGGAGGGAGAAGGAGAAGAGAAAAATACTAAAGGGCAGTCACATCACATGGAGGAGGCAGAAGTCTGGTGAAGTTAATGAAACATGGACTTCAGATAGGTAGCAGAAGGTCACTGTAAGACGCACAAACATGTGTAAACTTGCGAACAGCAATTATGATTTAATGTCCTGTAATCAGTACTAAATTGCTGCATGAAAGAAAAAGAAATGTGTATTATGAAACTGTTCCATTTAATTATTTGTTGCAGAGTATGAGCAGAATTCGATGGCAATTTCTCAAGGAAGCAATCTATATATGTGTTCAACATGCTCAAGGGCAAATATTTCTTAAATAAGTTGTATTGTACTTCTGTAGAACAGTAATGAGTTTGGTTAACATTATGGCTCTTGAAATAACAGTCTCAAAAAACCCATATCTGCAATTTACATGCTTTAGTGATTATTCAGGGGCATAGTCATCTATTTGCAACATATCACTGTCTTGCTAGAATTGCCTTAGAACTGGCATAAAAAGAATAACAGTTAAGGTTGTTCAGTAGGCAGAGTAAGTCAGTGAGCATTTATTCAGTTAGATATTTCTCTCTAGAAAAATATAACATAATTTAAAAGTAACTAGTATCTAATCTTCTCGATCAAATTTATAGACATATAAGTAATCTCACTTACTTTATCTATGATTATGCCAATGATAGAACACAATGAAATGGTATTTTAGAACATTTTATTCATCATTGTTATAATTTACCTTGTATCAGCAGAACAAAGTTACAGAAAACATGTAAAGTCATGACCACACTGAAGCAAAAGTTTAACTCTCATTGACATCCTAGTTATCTAGAATGGTTCTTTCTACAGGACATCACAAAAGAGGATTTCTTTGTGGGAGAGTTGTATTAATTTTAAAAGAGGTGGAATGTTTGTGAGAAGGAAGGAAGGGAGGGAAGGAGAAAGGAAGGAAGGAAAGGAAGGATTGGAAATCTTCTGTTTGCTTTGCTTGTGTCCTTAATATGCTACAATGTAAATGATATTTATATTCTGTTTAACCAGTACTTATCATTTGAGGTCCAAGATAAGGACAAAGTAAATTATTCATCAGTAATTAAAACATTGGTTATCTTGTTGGAGGGGGGCCTGTCATCAATACTTCAACGTCCTGTTAGGCTTCTGGTTTTAATACTGTAATTTCATTACTATTTTGCAGATTTGGTGTACGGATACTATAGACAACAGCGGAAATTGATTGAAGAGATTGATTGGTCATATACAGGTAAGCAAAACTGTCTATGGAATAACTTACTTTACTTTGATATTTTCATGTTCATTGTTACAATTTTAATAGCCTCATTTGTCTGTATACCATTTACTAAACAATTGCTAAAGTGTAGGAAATGGAATCTGAAAATTATGGGAACTTTAAAATAGAAGAGCATTTTCATCTACTTAGACTAATATTTTAATCTACTTAGCAATAGATTACATCAATTACTTTTGGAAAGAGAAAGTCCTCATCCTTAAAACCTCAACTTGAGACCTGACTTACTTGATGAAGGCTGGGCCAGTAAATTGTTAGGTGCTCATTTATCATCTGAACATTACTGTTCTAGCAAACCTGAAAAGCAGACAGAAAGGCTGAAACAAGGCCCTGCACATTATGTGTTAAAGAACCCATTCATATACTGCATATGAACTTCTACCCTGTGCTTCTGAGCACTTGGGCATCCTTTTCAAGTCCCACCCTGACTCTCCTAAAACTCAGTCACTTTGTTTCTCCCATTTGCATGAGTAAGAAAGATATACCCTGAAATTTTGCATGACTGTGTCCTCATTAAAGAAGAACAATGGGAAATTCACAATTAGCCTCTTATATTCTTATATGTAAGCCAAGTACTTTCAGTAATTCTGAAAAGGTAATTTTGTCCTAGGTGTCTTTTGCCCAACATGTAGGAAGTGAGTTCTTACGGATGTGTGTAGACTCTTACGTGTTAAACTGCTTAAGTTACTGTTTCAAAAACACCAAACTGTGAAAAATAAGGACTGTCAATTTCAGTCTTTCATAAATTGGATTCAAAATATGTTCCTGTAGTTAAGGAAAATTACACCATTCTTTTTATTTCTCTCACTCTCTTTCTCATTTTCAAGACAGTTTTTATCTTCTGGTGTAAAACATATCTAACAAGTTTTAAGCCTAGAGAGAATTGAAACAGGCTAGTCATAAACCCTTCAAAATGACATTTGTAATGAAAACTCCCACTTACACAGATTGTAGTGCAAAATTCAAGCATAAGATCAATCAATATGGTATTTCATGTTCAAAGTCGATCCATTGTTTAATATTGTAGTTAGAGGACTGCAGGGATAAACCTCCTGGATTCCTGGTGACCAGAGGACAATCTTTAAAGGATAGCAAATGGGGTTTGTTTAGGGTGTCAGAGAATATAGCTCTTCCCTAGGCTGCACAGAGCACCCATGCACTGTGCAGCTTCTGCAGCATCCATAGGTCACCCTTGATGGATATTTTGTTTGGAAAAATAGCACAGACTCGGCATGTCAGATGGTCCATACCTGTTGTTTCCCTCCCGTAACGTGTGAGGTACCTGTGTGTAGTCATCTCAACTCATATGCTTTGCTCTGGTGACTCCACTGTTGGCAAAGCCTTTCTCCTCACTCAGACCCACACAGGAGCCCTGCTTAGCACTGTGAGTCCTGCCCAGCCTCCTGCTGCTCCTGCAGCCTCCTGCCCAAGGTGCATCCTGCCCAAGGTGCATCCTGCTGCTCCTGCAGCCTCACCAGGCCCTCTGCTGCACAAGCTCTGAGTGCCCCCAGCATTCTTAACGCAGCTGACTTCATTCCTGGTCCAAAGCTTTTGGGGAAGGCTGCGTGTAAATCAGGCACTCAGAACTTAGGGCTAGGAACTCTGTTGCAAGCTGAGTGTTATGGGATGCTTTGATGAAATACCAGGTAACTGGTTCATAGCATAGGGCAGAATACACAAATTCAGCTTTCACTAATGAAAAGACAGTCTTCGTGACTGTGAATACAAATTACAGATTTCAACACTGTGTTTTGGAGGCACAGAAGTCTAGAGACTGAAGCGTATAGGTTTTGATCTCCTTCATTTATAATAACTTAAATTATTTTATTCCTGAGGCAAGCAATGTATACTGTATAACATATACTGTATGCATAAGCCCTGTACCTAACACAGGCTTATGGTGTGAGGCATAGACCAACATGCATCTTTCTGAATGGATGAACTATGCTTTGCCAGTACATTTTTTCCTCAGACACCAGTTACATTCTTCTGTCTAATAACCTGCTCACTGAAAGGCTGACAGTGAAAAATTTCATTGGAAGTGAGAAATTAGACTCAATGTGCCAATGAAGTGTTTTGAATGGGCCTGGGGATCCTGCGACCATAGAGTCTAATCCCCCATGGGTAAGAGAAATCCAACTGGCTTGGTAAATTAACCTGAGTTTGAGCAGATGTAATTCTCTGTATCAAACAAGAAATTTCAGATACATTAGCCACAGTGGGTCAATAGACTCCTTTCCTGGGATGGTGCTGTGAGATGAAAGTAAAATGGAACTAGAGAGTCTTAACCTGTTAAAATCATCCAATTTCTGAGGGTGAAGTTTCATAATAAAGCAATTTCACATGCTGGAAATTAATGTGAGTCATCATCAGATTTTGACTCTTGGGTAAACGTATAATGAAATCATAAATGCTGCAGGAAACATTTTGTAATACTTCGAAAGGCTCTGTTTTAAGCCATGGAGAAAGCCTGCATTTGCAAGCATTAATTTAATTTTTTGTGTCCTGACTTTGCATGTATTTGCATAAACAAATACAGTGTTAAAGAACTTGAAGGTGCAAGTTCTTGTTACAGATGCATCCAGTTTTTTCTGGATTAAGGGGATCCTGAAGCTAGCCTATTTGTAAAAATTACTTTCTTTTAACAACTTTTTATTGTATTTTTCATTAAAACAGTCATAAAAATTTTTAAAAATATCATGAATTTTTTCGAAGGATGTCATATGGCAGAAAGTGAATCCAGCCATTTTTTGTTGTAGGAAAAACCCAGTGTACTGTGAAAATTCAATTTCCCTAAATCAGTTATGTACTAATTGATAAGCAAAGATTATTTAGACAATATTTAACTGTACCACTAAGTTTAGTCATTGACATATTATTTCAAAATATAAAGCAAGTAATATGAGCTTCAGCTACTTTCTGCCATGGAAGTGAAAGTTTGAATTTTTTGTTGCTTTGCTTATCTGCATTGGTTTTGGCAGAAGGAATGATATAATGCTGTTTTCTGGTTCTGATGTTTGGGTTTTTTTTTAAACATGGCTGTATTATAGTCCATTAAAGGTCCAAGTCTAAAAGTTCACATGTAAAACTGGCAAGTGATACCACAGAAATTATTTTTTTCCCCAGTGAAATGTCTTTCTCTTGGGTTGCACTCTTGGGATTTTGGTTCTTGTGCACAACAAAAAAGTTATGTGCTTTAGGGGAAAAAAACACAACTGAAATTTGTCAAAATCAAGAGATTCTAAACAGTCTTCCAGGAATTACCAAAGCCAAGGGTTTTAAACATTTTTAAAAATTGAATGTACTATGTAAATGAATACCATAGTCAGATCAGTGTTCTTTGTCTCACCATGTAGGAGTGTTGTGTTCAGCCTGTGCTGCCATTTATTATGTGATATGCTGTTACACAATTGCCTTATAAATATTGGCAATTCTGATCTTGAGGAAAGGTAATTTTGGTATAAACTGATTGGTCTCCAGGTATTCAAAGAACATTTTTATTATTTGCAAGCAGAATCTGAATAATATTTCCTTTTACTCTGGGGAGAAAGCATCACTAATCACAGAATCACAGTATAATTTAGGTTTGAAGGGGCCCTTGGAGATCATGAGGTTTCAGCGTCAGCTCAAAAAGAAATGAACGTCAAAGCTGAAACAGGGAAAGTATTGAAAATCTCCAAAGAAGGAGATGCTGCAGTTTGGTCAAAGTGTTCCATTGTTATTTTGAAAACATTTTTTCTTTACTCAGCTGTGATATGTCTTATTGAAACTTGTGGCCATTGCCTCTCACCCTTTCCTTGTGCACTGCTCTGTAGATTGCCTTTACAGAGCAGACTTCAGCTAAGTTCCCTCACTCAGCTTAAGCTTCAGCAAACCCAGGTGCCTCAGCTTCTCCTCCTACATGATATACTCCAGCCCCCAGACCATCTCAGTGGCCCTTAGTTTGTAAATATCCATCTCATACTGGGCTCAGGAGGAAATCAAAACTGGACTCTGCATTCTCGATGTCACCTCACTGGTGTGCAGCAGAGGGAAAAAGTCGCTTCCCTCATCCTGCTGGCTGCACTCTTGCTGAGGTAGCCCAGGACAGTGCTTGTCTTCCTGACTGCAAAGGTCCACTGCTGACACACAGACAACTCATTGTCCATCAGGATTATTAATTATGGTATTTCCAGATAATTTTTAATATCTAGTGTTTCTCAGTAATAATGAATAGTGATGATGCTCTTGCTTGCACCAATACTTCCTTCAGTAACAATGCCTAAATGTAATGATTTCTTTGTTTTGATCCCCTGTTGAACTAATTGAACTAATCTTGTTAAACCTGAAATTGTTACCGTTTTGTGTCTGATTCAACAGCCTCCTGGGGATATTCCTCTAGTTTATCATTGCCATTACTACTGCTACGCGAACAAAACTTAAGTTGTTTTTTGAAAGGCTGGGTTTGCCACCCCAAGTGCTGTAAATTTCCAGTGATTGCTTTAAATCTTCTTACCTGTAGTTTGGCTGAGAAATTAAAATGGCCTTTGTTTTCAGTGGTACTGAGAAAATGCAATTTTCTTTCTTGCCCAAACAAGATCTAATATTTTAATTTCAAATGTTCTATCATATTTAAATACTGAGAAGATTCTATTTCAAAGTCACTGCTCATGAAATTTGTGGAAAAGTATGTTGTTGTTTATATTCATAACAATGTATGGGCGTATTTCGGTTTTCACTCAGCCTAAAAAGTGAGGAAGGATCTGCACTATCTCAGCTGTGGCTCAACAGAATGGTTTTAACATTGGTAGGTAATTTTGCTTATTCTGTAAAATGTCTGCTGCTTCTGTTACCCCCCAGTTTGGTGCAGGTAAAGTGGACAATTTGAGGCTTTCCCCTCATCCTCACGCTGTCTCCGTGTTGAGCAGCCATCTGCTGGGAGCCTGGACAAGGTCAGGCACGCAGGTGCTGCTCCCTGCCCTGCAGCTCCAGGGAGGGAGAGGCTGTGCTGGTGGGTTTGTGTGGGGTGGGCACGATGCCTGCTCCCTGAGACTGCTGCAGGGGCAGGGCAAGGGGAGCCGGGAGGGAAGGGCAGGGCTGAGGGTCCTGGCCGTCACCTCCCGGGGTGCAGCGTGATAGATGGGCTGTTTTGTGAGCCAAACCCTGACACTCAGCCTGTGTGGGAGAGTGGGATGTACCAGCAGGAGCCTGCTGGAGATAGGATCCAGGAGCTGCCTGCTGAACCAACTGCTTTAATGGGCAGTTCTACCAGACCTGACTGAAACGTCTCCAAGAGAGCCCTGGCCAAGAGTGGATGAAACCTTCTGCTTTCAGTGGCTTGATAAAACTGTGTTCTGGGGAGAGGATGCATACCAAATTAAGTTCAGGTTTTTCCCTTGCTAAGTAACTACTATGGTGGTATCAGCATAACTTCATGAGGAGATCCAGTCTTTTTATGACCTCCTGCAAAGTGCATTGTTTTGTGTTATGTATAGAACCAGGTATAATCATGACTGATGTGGTGTATCAGTTGTGGGTAATAAAGAAAAGCCTATGCTCTTGGGCTGTGTGGATTCCTTCAACAAAAGGTTCAACATAAGAAATGAAAATAACATTCTTATATAAACTCATAAAAGTAGTTCTGCAGAGGGTCTTTTCTTTTTTAGTAGACCTTATACTTCAGAGGATGTCGTACCTTTTCTTGCATGATATCTCATTACCTGTATTTATAACCCCCAGATCACACAGTCACTCATGCTTCCAGTCTTTTGTCACGCAATTCACAGGATTGCTAATTAAAAAGCCTATTACGCTGTTATTGTTTTTGGAAAGCTAATGACTCCACAGCAGAAATTACCTAGTTAAGCATCTGTTTGCCTCATAGGGACAAGGTGTCCTCAAGTGAAAAGCCACATGCTGGCATTTCTGGCCATCGAGAAATTCCTTTTAAGATATCTCAGTGTACTGAATCAACAGCACAAAGCATGTTATTCAACACAAAGATGTCTATTCAGTATATTTGAGGATTTTGAATTCATATAAAATGATACAGTTCAGAAGTCCGTTTACAAGAAGCTTTCTTTTCAATGAAGAAAGCTGATCTTTGAGCAGTAGAAAGCTATTAGCAGTGAAGTGGAATTTATTTAGCTTTCATTCAGTAATGTTTCCAGGATAAACTGAGTGGAAAACTTTTCAAGGGATTTTGGGGGAGGAAGTAAGAGAATTGGGCCCCAAATAAATGGAATTTCCAAATTTGGATGCTTGTAGGACAGGTGTGAAGAACTGCATGTTGGTATTTGTATTTTCCTCATTACTGCTAAATTATAGCATTTTTATTTCAATTAATATTGAAGTGATCAGTTTGCCAAAGTTTCCTGGTAAGAAACTCAGATACGACTGTTCCTTCCTCCATCTCAGTCCTTTAATGGTATAAACAAAGGAAACCACTGGGTCATTTTCACAAAGTGCAGAGCAAATTTTTCTGAGCATGATCTTGATTTTTCAAATGCAAGGTTGGTTTCTGAAGTACAGAAGTCTAAGTGTGAGGTATTTGCATAGTGTGGCACTGCTGTTATGCCAAGTTCTGTCTAGGGGTCAGAAAGATGTAGAAACTTCCCATTAAGTAAATGCATTTGGAAGTGATAAGCTTTTTTAGGAGTGCTATCTTTAGGAATATACCAAAGTAAAATGGAAAAAGCAAATTTTGAATATCTCACAGCAGACTGCAGCCTCTGGTTAAGCCTCTTTGCCTTTCAAAATGATTGTAAAAGTATCCCTATGCACATACTACTTAATTGTATCTCATTTACAAGTGCATTCAATCTATGCTGCAGTAGGAAGGTTATGTTCTTGAGAACTACTTGCTTACCAAATGCACAGATGATTACTTTGAGATCATCACCTTCATATCAAGATGATCTATGGATTTGTGAAGTTTAGAGCCAGCAAATAATTCTCACATTGCTTATGTTTACAGAAGGCCATGTTTAATTATCTGCTACATGCAACTTGTTTAGGACTTCCTTACTGACATTTTTACTCAAAGGCTATTTTGCTGTATTTATAACAGGTTTTGGTTTTTCCTGATGAATTCAAACCCCACTCATTTCCGTACGCACTGAATTCAGTTTGATAATACCTAATAAATAATTCTGTGCAATTTACTCACAAATTTGAAGCCCTTCCTGACCTTGCTGTATCTCATTAATTCGATAGATATCAAACCCTTCTAGATAGATTTTCCATGTAATGTTCTTTAACCCATAAGCGTCAAAGCAGTCCCCCAAAGGGCATGGTTAGACAAGAACTGTTCCCTCAATCATTCGATTGCCAGAATCACAGAATTTCAGTTCTGAGCATTTGTTCCAGCTGTGAAAAGTGCACAGGTCCTTTTTAGTGAGAAGCCAGGTCTCTCTGCATACATATTTAGCTGGTACCTGCTATGCTTCAATGGTTGTGCTTGCAACAAACTCCATATACAAGCTTTGGTGGCCTCCTTCTGCTCTCTTCCAAGAGCTTTCTTTATGAGAGAGTAAACTGTGGCTTGATCTGATATTGCCTGGCATTGATCCTGTTTTAGGAGCCAGAGAAACAATTGACTGTCTTCTTTCATCCTTAATCATGGATGCTGCATTTGAAACCTAAGCTTTTTTCCCTCTGCCAGTGTCTCCTCTGTCAGTGCACTTCAGCTGATGAAAACCGTGTTAACAAGAGACCTTTTCAAAGGGTAGTTAAGAAAATTAAGATATTAAAAATGTAAAAGCAAAGAGAGGAATAATGTGTTGAATGCTAGGAAGAAGAATCATTTACGTGTAAGGACTTGGAAATCTGTTTCCCAGTTTCTGGTATTTCCCTAGCTGTGTAAGGAGTCAATCCAGGGCTTGGGCTGTAGACTGATTATAATTATTTTCACTGGGTTAGTGGCATAAACAAGCCTGCAACAACAAAAAAACAATTTTGTTTTACCCTGTATGAGAAACTGAAAGGAAAGACTGAAAAAAATATTGTTGCTGGAGTATTTAGGGGTACTGGGTCAATAATTCATAAATTCTTTTCTCCTGTTTCAGAACAGTGGATTTTCTGCCTGCTTGTACATGTTTTGACCACTTTGCATATGCACAACACAGTATGATCAATCTCTGTTAAATTTTTTCCTGTTGTTTTTCAGGAAAGCAAATATTTATGGCCAGAGTTCTAGTCAGTGAAAAATCCCAAGCTCAGAGGTTTATTATTATTATTATTCAAATATAATTTCTTGAAAGCTAGCTTTACAGTAGGGCTGTGGTGCGTGTGAACAGAGGAACACTAGCACATTACCTCTTTAATCTGTATTTCACGTGCTTTCCAAGTATGCAAAACAGATGGAAGGTGACCAGCACAAACAGGCAATAGATAATGTGTAATATAAATTCTTAAGGAGCGGGAACATACTTTAAAAAAGGCAAGCATTCATTTTTTTTCAGCTGTGAGTACCCACTTCAAACAGATTCAGTACATTATCATGGCTAATCTTTACCAACAAATTTAGGCCCCAAGATGAGATCTGTACACCTGCCAGTCCTAATGTGATGTGTATCTGATAAAAATGAGAGCAGTACTTGTTCTCCTCTGTGTGAAAGCAACTGATGATAATCCGTTGCAGTGGCTTGATCACATATCTGAAGTTCCCTTTGAAATCGTTTCTTTTTTTTCTTAGAGAAGCTGTGAAGCATGTGCTAAAAAGAGCTTTTCTGGATGACTTCCTGTGTCTCCTCACTTCATCCCATTCTCAAAAGAAATCTTCCTATCCTTTCCATTTGGCACTTTTTTGTCATATTGCTTTATTTCTTCTCTTAGAGTGCAGCCACAACTTGTTTCTCTTTTGCATAGTAAAATTCTTGTTTTTCCCACTCTCAAATAATCATGTAGGGCTTTGTTGCCTACTTTTCCCTGACATTCTTAATGGCTCCACGAAGTAATTGTCAGTTTGCCACTTCATCTCCTGTGTTTTCTGGAATACCTTTCCTCCCAAGTAACTAACGGAGGAAGAGCTGGCTGGGTGTTTCCATGACTATTTGCAGTCTCTCCCAGCTGCCTTTTCCTAAATGTCAGAGCCACTCTCCAGCGTGGTTACCATGGTGCGTTCAGCTGGCACTCCTGCAGGGGTTCACAGAGCCAGCACACCCACTGCACGTTTTATGGGAACATACGAGGGGGAAGGCTCCTACCTGCTGTGTCACAGTTAAATAGAACATATCGAAAGGTGCACATTCTGTGTAAGATTTGCTCCAATTTAGTAGCATAAAACCCATTCAATCAATTAAGGATATTCTCTTTGTCCCTCCATTTGTGAGAGTAGTGGTACATCTATAGATGTGTTACAAGTCACATACATAAACCTGCTTGTGAGCTTGTCAGCTCAACAGGTCATAAATGGAAGTGCTGATGGAGAACAGTGAGATTTATACTGTGCTATATTCATTAGCTACCTTCTATAAAAAGATTTTAAGGTGTTTTTTCTTTCCTTATAATTGATTATTCAATCTGAAATACTGTTATTAGCAAAAGAAACTTTTCATCAATATGGTTTCCTGATGTGAAAGTCAATATGAATAAAGTACATCCTGCCTCCAGCCATTGAAAAACATGATTTTTTAAACCTCAGGTTTATAACTAGCAATATGTAGATAGATTTGTAGCTGAAATAACTTTAAAATCCTTTTTAAAATGCCAACAGATTTTAAAGTTTACTTTGAAATTCTATGCAACTGAGTAATGTTGTTTCTAAAATATATCATTTACTTTACAGGTTTCTAACTTAAATAAGAATAAATGCCTTTGTTCCAAATAATAAGCTACTAGTAAGTTTTGTTCCAGTCAGTCACGTGTTTCAGGTTAAGTTGGTCATATTCTCTTAAACAAATGGTTAGATAGACTGTAAACACATTGCAGCAGGTTCAGTGATCATACAAAGAGGAGCTCTGAACTACAGTGTACTTTGATCTGTGTCCTTGATAAATGTTTTATAGAAACAAAATATTCTTCTCCCAGTTGCTCAGTTTTAGTTGTTGTGAATGAAGTGGGATTTTTCAGTATGATTACCTCCTTTAACTGAATGTTCAGGTTTTTGTTATTGGTATCATATATGAGCTCCCCAGCTCTAACACTGCTGCTACAGGCAATCATACTATATAACTCTTACATAAAATTATTGAAATCTGTTTTTAAAATAGGTGTAATGTTTTGCTTCATAGTTTCACTGAAAGACTGTCTCAGAAACCCATTCTTAACTTTTCATAGAATCATAGAATCATTTATATTGGAAAAGATCCTTAAGATCATTGAGACCAGCTGTTAACCTAACACTGACAAGTCCCCCACTACACCACATCCCTAAGCAACACATCTTTTAAATACATCCAGGGATGGTAACACAGCCTGGATAGCCTTTTCCAGTACTTGAAGTTTTTTCTAATACTCAATCTGAACCTCCCCTGATGCAACTTGAGACCATTTCATCTTGTCTTGTCACTTGTTACCTTGAAGAAGAGACTGACCCCCACCTGGCTACCGCCTCCTTTCAGGGACTTGTAGAGTCACAAGTTCTAACTTCATCATCCTTTTCTCCAAAATAAACATGCCCAGCTCCCTCAACCCCTTCTCATCAGACTTGTGGTCCAGACCCTTCAGCAACTTTATCACCCTTCTCTAGACACACTCCAGCACCTCAATGTTTTTCTTGTGGTGAGGGGCCCAAAACTGGACACAGGATTCAAGGTGCGACCTCTCCAGTGCTGAGTACAGGGGGCCACTCCCTCCCCTGGTCCTGGCTAAACTATTTCTGATGTAGGCCAGGATGCCATTGCCCTTCTTGGCCACCTGGGCACATGCTGGATCATTCAGATGGCTGTCAACCAGCACCCCCAGGTCCTTTTCCACTGGGCCACTTTCCAGCCACTCTTCTCCCAGCCTGGAACATTGCATGGGGTTGTTGTGACCCAAGGGCAGGACTTGGCACTTTGCCTTGTTGAACCTCATCCAGTTGCCCTCGGCCCATTGATCCAACCTGTCCAGATCCCTCTGCAGAACCTTCCTGCCCCTCAGCAGATCAACAGTCTGGCCCAGCTTGGTGTCATCAAACTGACTGAGGGTGCACTTGATCCCTTCGTTCAGATGATCGGTTAAGATATGAAACAGAGCTGGCCCCAATACCGAACCCTGGGGAACCCCACTTGTGACTGGCTGCCAACTGGGTTTTGCTCCTTTCACCACCACTCTTTGTGTTTGGCCATCCAGCCAAACTAATTTGGATTTCCAAGCTAGCTGTGTTAGTGGACCACTGAGATAATCTGGTTCTTCTGGTAGAATTGATTGGATGGTTGGTTGGTTGGTTTGTTCTTTGGGGAGTTTCTTTCTATTGGCAAAACTTGCCTGCATTGATATCCCTTTCCTGTTAGTTTTTTAAGTTAAATCACAATAGTCTGGTCTCTTGTCCCCCTTTGATGGTTGCACTAGCTTTTTCTGCTCACTCATGTTTCAGCTAAAATTATTTTAACTTCAGCAGGGTGACTAGCATCTCATGCACTTATCCTAGGTGAACTGTCCCCAGCACTTTTTGCAGAGACATTTATACTTTATTATCTTTACTAGGAGTTGCATGGTTAGAGCCTCAGTAAACCCTTGCCTTTCCATCATACTGTTTACAGCCCTCTGAGACTGCCAGACATGGTCTGATTCTCCTCCTCCCCCATGTTTTTCCTATGTTGAGATGCTTATTAGTAACAAAAACTCGCACTACTAGTCTAAATGTATCATTTTACAAATTGCATTGTTGAATTTCATGCCATATTTAACGCTGTTTTTCCCGTATGTTATACTGGACCTCCTTGTGATGGCGTGTTTTCACATGTCATGTCATCAGTAAGTGCAATTAGCAGAACTGAGAATCTCCAGAGCTTCCTGCACACACACAGCCTAGTTCTTCATATTTAGTGCTGCTTACTGTTTTTCTCCTTTTCTCATAGGGAAAATACTGAGTTATTAGTACTGGGTGGTACCAGTAACAAGATACTATGGTAACAATTTGGTGTATTTACTGATTTATTCAGCACAATTAAAGAATTACAGATTTTCTGGTTTTTCTGACACTTTTAGTTATCCCTCCCTTCCTTCCTATTCTTTATTTCCTTTTTTCCTTCCTTCCTTCCTTTTCTTTATTTCCTTTCTTTCTTCCACAGTATCTCCATCTGGAAATCACCTAAATAGTTGTCTGTGTTCTCATTCATATTCTACAGGAAAATTCAGCCTCACTCTGACTCCACTGCCTTTATGATCATGACTCAATATAAGGAAGTTGGCTTATAAAATGTTCTATATCCTAGGTGAAATATCACTTATATTGTAAGTTTATTTCCTGTTCAGGCGTCATTAGTTGCAATGATTTATATTCTAAAAATAAATATTCACTTAGTAGCTTTATTATGCTATCACCCACAGATAAATCTCTCTGATAAATTCCTGTATAAATAATGTTTAAATTTTTGCTATGTAGTTACATAATTTTACAACTGCTACTAATTACCTATACTGAAATTCCAAGGTTTAGTCTCACAGCCTGAACTAAAGCCAACTGAAATCAGTGAAAAAGATATCCCTTAACTTAAAATTAAACTTCAAATCAGTCCTACCTTATAGTTATGACCAATTTATATCACATTAAACAGTGGAGCATGTTTCTAAACAAAATTTTTATGTGTGGATCTTAGCATTGATGGAGCAGGTAGGAAGAATACTGAGAAATGGAGTGCAAATATTTATTCTACTTTCAATGTGTAAAAATTATCAAATTACTTTAAAAATTATCATAGCAAAACTAGCAGTATTTGGCAATTAGGTGAGGAATCGCTCCATAATACTGAATGGCAATTAGCTGTTGCCATGAAGATTCCTCATTATTTTACATTCTAACAGAAATTGCAAGCATATTAGCTTTATTCTGCAAAGTTGATCATCCGTGAAAATTAATGTTGATGTTTAATTGTCATTCAACTTCATATTTAATACTTCTTCAAGATGAATGGCTACGTTTATACTTTCCAGAGCTATTGCTTGAGTCTATGGTAGTACCAGATGCAAATTAATGCAAGCGAATGCAGCTTTTTCTACACAATCAAGAATGATGGAATTTTTACAAAATTAATGGTAATGTGAGAATAAAAAATAGTTTCATAAAACCTTTCAAGACATATGCAAGAAATCTCCCTAGATGTGATACTAGATGTGATATTCTTCACCATTTTCACTAGTATCTCAGATAACAAAAGGGAGGGCATTTGCAAATTCATGGAAGACAATATGTTGGAAGTTGCAAGAATTTTGGGTGACATAGTAAGAATTCAAAATGAACCTGGAAAATGTTCTGAAATTAATCAAATAGAATTTGTAAATAAAATGGTAACAGCAAGCACGAATTACTCCCACCAGGTAAGAAAACCAAACATGTAGATGCAGAATGGGTACTGATTGGTTAGGTGGCTGTATGGCAGTTAGCCATAATTGCATCTGAAATAACAATATATTGTCATTGCAGAAAAGGCAGTCCCATTTTGAGGTGAATTAACAGGAATGATGTATAAGGCATGGGAGGCAATTATTCTGCTCTACTTGTCACTAGAAAGATCTCAGCTGTACTTCTGTATTTATCCTTGGGCTGCACACTTGTAGAAAAGACAGTGACAAATTGAGAGAAGGTGCAGAGAAGAACCAAAAAGAATGATTGGTGTCTAAGAAAGCCCAAAATCCTTGGAAGATAACTGAAGGAAATGCGTTAATGTAGAAAAGGGGGTTAGGATAATATTTTTCAAATATTTAAAAGTTGTCAGTTGCTTTCAATTCCACTGAAGTGACAAGGTTGAATCAGTTTAATCTGTAAAAGAAAAGGCCAAGGTGCAATAATAGGAAAATCCAACTGTGAGAATAGCTCCGTTCAGGTTGCTTAGGAAGGCTGTGGAATCTCTCTTATTGAAGTTCTTTCACAAAATGGGAAAGACAAGCATTAGTGAGAGATTATTAAATCTGATTATACTTGATCCTTTAATGAAGGAAAGGACCTTTCAGTCTTGCACATCTGTGATGCTTTGGGGCAGTGTAAGACCCAATTTAATCATCTTTCAAACAGCACCTCGTGTATATGTTGTTGCTTAGACAAAGAGAATACTACCAACCATTCCTGAAATTACCCAGATTTTCAAACCTTCACTGCTTTGTTAATCATTAAACTTTTGTCTGAGAAAATTATTTTCTATGCTAGGTCATTTCCTCAATTTTGACATTTTGAGGCTGTGGGAGGAAGGGAGTATTCCAGACAAAAATATGGGTTTTTTGTAAGGAGACACAGAAAAATGTGCAGGTTCTCTCTTCTGGGAAAAAAAAAGGCACAAAATTTTCTTTGAAAGCCTAATATGTCCTTATTTTGGATCTGGATTCTGGAAGGATGATGTAGCTTTTATTTTATCAATTGAGTTTCTGTATAAGGCAAGTGTTTCTTGGGCAAGCTCTTGACACCGTGCCCTGACATAAAATATTTGTTGAAATAATTTAATGTTATCTGGGTGATTTAGACTAGTGTAATTATTTTGAATGGAATTGCAGTAGGACCCAGTAGGATGGAAACCTCTGTCTGAGAAAATTAAATTCTTAAGTCACTCAGATTTGTTTCTGGGGCTTGTCTGATTTGCACCTACAATTCAAATTTAACACTGAAGATTTCTTCTAACTCTAAGTTCATGACTTTTTGTGGGTTTTATCAATCACTTACTCTTCCAAAACTTTTGGATGCCTTTTTGAAATCCAAAATCATTTGCTTTTATTTGGACATTTGTTGCAGACAATTTGAGATTAAATTGATTTAATTTAATTTGATTTAATTTTCTATCTCTTGGACTACTGTAAGCCTACAGTCAGAACACTGGAGGCAGGCAGCATTTTCTTTCTTGTGCCACTGAGCAGCTCAGATCATCTGGACTTTCAGCAGCTGGAAGGTACTGACTTCACTGTCAGAGGAGCCTGAGGGTTGAGTAGTCTGCATTTGTACTGCTTTTACCCTATTCTGCATTTGTGGGCTCTGTGGACAAGCAGGGCCCTGGTCCACAGAGCCCACAAATAGTTGAGTCATCTCTTCACTCAACTAGTAGTTTCTAGTGGCTGCTTTTTATTTGTTCTAGCATTCACATCTTATGTTAATGAGATGATATGAGAAATCAGCTTTTCCAGCGTGCTGTCTCAGAACACCTCCAACAGCTTCCTTCAGCAGCAGCACTGAGCATCACTGGTGCTCACACGATTGTTGTTGGTGAATCACTTTCTTTTATGTCACACTTCTTTGCTTTCTGCCTAGCTGAAACATTCCTTATAATATTCCCAGAGGTAACTGCACTGTGGCATATGATGAATCCATATCCCTATGAGGATAATGTTAGGTTTCTTTTCTGTGTCATAATGATACTGCATAATGGAGCCAGAACCTATGCCTAGAGATGGAACAGTTACAAACAAAACCAACCCAACAATGGCAGATCTAGAAAAAACAACTGAAATCACTTTTTTAAATGTCAGGCTTGCATCCACATATCCTCGCAAACTTTTTTTATATGTTCTTTAAAAACACAAACTCCTTTCTGTTTTCTGAGCAGCCCAGATCGGTGACGTGACCCTGTAAATTTTTTGCATATTTTTATTGTAAACTGGTACATTATAAGAGTACATTTAAGCAGATGGTCTTCTAGCCTAAGATACATTTGTACACGGATTTAGGACCTAATTCTATCTATGCAGTCCCTTGAGGTTACTGGGAACTTAAGACACTCCAATTTACAGGCCTATTCACTTTGCTAATTTGAAGGCAGAAGTGCAGTCAGGAAAAAAATGTCCCTGCCACTTCCAAAACATCTTTCTTCTTCCCTCTGACATATTTCTATAACCCATGGATTGACTGTTCTAGTTGTCAGAAACCACTGGGGTATTTTCTGGCAGCAGAGCACAGTAGCACTCGTGTGTATGAGGAGCAGGGCTGTCTATCTCTGCATGAGGGCATCATGTTCATCAGGCTCAGGTATCACTTGTCCTCTCTTTTATTTTCATATGAAGCATCCACTGCTATTAATTAGTTAAAGTGAAATGAAATACACAACCAAGCAATACTTTTCCATTAAAAATGCCCTTTGGGGATACATTTGGTTTTCTTTTTACATATTTGTGCTCTCCATGTTACACATTCCACATAAATTTGCAGCATAGAGTCTACAAAGTTGCAGGCTCTTTCATGAACTGTAGCTAGTCTTATCTAACCTTGTACAGCTCCTTTCTTCTTCCCACAGTATGGTGCAAATTTCCTGCAAATTAGCACAGCTCACTGGAATCAAGGTTCCACATGAAGCTTCCCTACATCTCAGATTAGATTATCTCCGAGTAAAAGGCAAAAACAAGACCTAAAAGGAGAGACAAAACTTCAGACTGTTCCCTTGTCCTCCTTCCCCTACCCTAAATGTTGAAACCACAAGGTGAAGCCAGGCTTCTTTTCACCTTGAGAACAGAGGTCTGATGCTGCCGAGAGGCCACAGCAGCCCATCCTTTTGGAAAGGGTGGACACTTCTCTCTTTTACTGGTTAGGCCTTTTCTCAATATCTTGGTGTAACTCTTTCAGGAAGAGTAAACCCCAAAATTCAAGTCCCTGCTTCCTCATGCAGTGCTCTAATCACTAGTGCAGATGCAGTGGAATACGATCTGTGGCCACCATCCCCACTGCCATTAAGAGGAAATTGATTGGACGTTTTGGACTGACCTTTGAAAGGTGCCTGCCTTCAATATAGCCAGTGAAGAAAAAAAGGCAATTAATTTATGAACACTGGCTGTCCCTCTTCAAGTCCTCTTGCCTTCGGCTGCATAGCCTATTTTACCAGATGCATTAGATACATTGCATTGAGCCTGTGCACTGCTGCAGAGGGATGGCCAGAAACTTCTGCACGTGTTCCCCCTCAGCTTCTTTTTGTTTGAGTAAAACAACGTCATAGAGATGTTCATGAGAAAGCATCCTCTAAAAATAGACAATGTGATGTCGAACGACAAACATGCTCCTTCAAACCTACTATCTGATTTTCTTGAAAATGACTGACCAGGTTTTGATTTGGCAATCAGCATCCTTTAAATTCTATTCAGGGCAGCAAACCTGCAGTTTGAAAGCCAAAATCTTAAGCAGAAATGCAGCTTATAAAATGCTGAAATTAATAAATATTTCTCAGAAGTTATTTATATATCCACTTATTATTTTTCCTCCTCTGCTTCCATGAAGGTTGTTTTTACATTCCACAGCTCATGTAGGAGGCTATGCAAGAAGTTAGTAATAAAATATTAATGTTGTCGTCCCACAGGACATATTGTTTATACCATCACAGATGCAGTTTACATCTCAGATCAAGAGAGCAATTTTTAAAAACCTCTTTTTAAAGCAGCAATTGGAGTATGATTATAGTTGTCCATAGTAGTTATATCATACAGCAAATTAGGAAATATATGTCAGGACCCATTATTCTAATGGGAGTCTTGTAAGATTTTTAAACAATGTAAGTAGATGCCAGATTTGCAAACTTATGACCTTTTTTGAAACAATACCCTCAGTAGGGAGGAGAGAACAAAAATATTGTTGACTTGAACATGGCTGTCAAGTTAATGCTTCACAGGAACCCACGACACTAATCACCCTTCTTGAATGCAAGTTCTTCCTTTCTTTAGCTCCCTCCTAAGTTATCCCTCAAGCACTCACTAGACCACTGCAGCTGAAAACTGACAAATTTGCTTTCAGTGTCAGCTACCACCATTTCAGTCCTGGCAAGGTACAAAAGAGACAACAGTATACTGCAGATGACACTTTGTTTCTTGCAGTATTTGTAAGAAAACATCTTGTTTTCAATACTAATTAAAACTGAGTAAGATGTTACATATTTATGCTCCAGAAAATGCCCAGTGTGTACAGGGATGAGAACTATAAAAATTATAAAGCAGAGGATTGAAAAGTCTCTATCCTAAATGGCCATTTAAGTAGCACATCTGGAGAAAGACAGCTGCCAAATTTATAGCAATCATCAGCAGCATCATTAACAAGGGAAGCATTGTGAAATGCGAATGGCAATATTTATTTTATGCAACTAAGAGTTTGTCCTAATACTAAATTAAATTACGCACCAAATTAAAGGTAAGATCAAGCTTTACAGTCTTTCAATGGTCTCTACTTACTATCGAAGAGGGAGTTGTCAGACCTAATCTGAAGGGGTGAGTTTATGCAGGTATAAGCTGCAGTCAAGTCAAAGGACATGGGAATGTAGAGTGGGCAAGGGCAGGGAGTAAAGCTCCCTTAGTGCTCTGTGTCTGCAAGCTGAGGATTATTTGAACAGTGATCAAGTGTTCTCAGGAGATGTGTTTTAATTAAATTCTGCTCAGCTAAGAAGTTGGACAAGGACACAATTGTGAACAAAAATCCCTCCTTGATGAGAGATTGAATGCCAGCATCATGAGACCCTCACAGTGTCCCTCAGTATTTCACTTCGGTGGAATAGCAGTAATATTACAGGCTGACAGTGCAGAAGCAAGAACAGTGCCCTTCAGACTGTGCCTACTGATGTTGCCAATGTGCTCATGGAATATGATTTTCCAAGCTGTGGTGTAGTGTGCTCAACTGATCTCACAAATGAGAGGGGCCCAGGATGGCCATGCAGAAATACTTCTAATACCTCAGGAGCTCTTAGCTCTCATAGAGTTTGTGTAGTTCTGGTGAAGACATTTTCTTTCTGACTTGATTTAACAAGTCCATATAATTTTTTTCTTTACAAGGTTCAGCATAATGGGAAAAGAGTAATGCTGTGTATGTTTGTCAGTGATTTAGATGATGGGGCAGAGTGGACCCTCAGCAAGATTGCTGATGATGTAACTCTCTGAGGAGTGCTGAGGGACCTCATCAGGCTGGAGAAATGGGCTGACAGGAACCTCATGAAGTTGAACACAGGAAATGCAAAGTCCTACACCTGGGAAGGAAGACCCTCAAACCCCAGCACGTGCTGGGGGACAGCCAGCTGGAAAGCAGCTTTGTAGAAAAGGACCTGGGAGTCCTGGTGGTCATGAGTCAACAATGTGTCCTTGCAGCAAAAAAAAAAGGTTAATGTTGACCTGGGCTGCATCAGGAAGAGTGATGCCAGCAGGAAGGAGGAGGTGTTCCTGCCCCTGTACTCATCCCTGGTGAGGCCACACCTGGAGTGCTGTTCTGGTCTCCTCAGTACAGGAGTCACGGATGTACTGATGGTGCTCTGAGCAACGTGGTCTAGTGAAAGGTGCTCCAGCCCGTGGCAGAGGGGGCGGAACCAGATGATTCTGAGGTCCCTTCTAACCCAAGCCATATTGAGCTTCTGTGATTCCAGAGAATCCAGTGAAGACAACAGGCAGAAGCTGAAACACAGGAAGTTCCCTTTAAACTTTATGAAACACTTTTTTTTCCTGTGACAGGGACTGAGCACTGGCTCAGGTTGTCCAGAATTGTGGAGTCTCCATGCCTGGAGATACTCAAAAGCCATCTGGACATGGTCCTGGGCAACTGGCTTTAGATGCCCTGGTTTGAGCAGGAGGGGTGCTGTTGTGCAGTGAGCCCCCTAGATCCATGCCACCCTCAACCCTTCTGTGGTTCTGTGATTCCGAGTAAGAATCTCACACAAAAGACAGATCATTACTAAACCAGAGAAGGAAGGAAATACAAGAACATGGCAAGCTAAGAGATGATAAGGGTGAATGAGTCTCAATACAAGTTTGCAGTGGTAAATCTCCACAGAATAAGAGTTTCAAAGACAACAGTGTGTCAAGGAACTATTTATCAGAACTGCAGTGTGACAGGATATTAGCAAAAGTACAGGCAATATAGGAAAAAAAAAATTCAGCAGATCTCCTGTGACTCACAGTCACAAACTGGCAGTATTTTCTGTGAAGTCAAAAACATCTTTTCTTTGCAGAAACAATTCCATGGAAACTCCACTCACCGAGTCTTCTAGATTTGATGTTACCCCACAGGGAGGTAGGCTGTACTGGAAACAAAAGATTCAGAGTATTATTCCAAGATAGAGCTTGTTCTCATGAAGGGAAAAGTTGTTGTTGCCTACAGCAGAGAGAAATTATTTTCAAAGACTTTACAATTACATATGCAAGAATCTGTCTCTGCATTTTCTCAGAAACCTTCATTTACATAGTTCTTTTGCCTTGCTTTCCCACCCCCAAGCTCCCACCTTCTTCTAATGTAATATGTTATTCACTATTTTAGAATTGATGCAGATGAATCATATAATTTACCTGTAAGGTTTTTTGATCAGTCCCTCAGACTGAAATTTCTGTGTAAATGTTGTACAAGTTGTTCAAGAATGAGCTTAACCTTTTCATATCTTCAAAACTATACCAAGAGAGGGAGATTCAGTACTTGGGCTTTACTATGTCTTGCCTGTGTAATATGTCTTAGCTAGAAACTCAGGTCTTGTATCTTGCTTTAATGATCATAACCTTTTGCCACATTTTCAATCCCAGTGGTAATCAATGCCTACATTAGTCATCCACAGCTACCCTAATTAAGGACAAGTCATACACAGGTCCTCAAAAAATGGGAGAGAGAGCAGAGACTGATACACTGTGGTGTAGAGTACACATGGTAAGCAAAAGAGAAATTCTTACTGAAAAATAGTATTTCAAAACAGTAAGTGGTTGGTTTATACTTTGCATAAACTAGTTGAGGTTCCTTCGCTGATTTTCCTGGTTATTTTTCATGTGCCCTGGTTTTGGCTTTGATACAGTTATTTTTCTGCTTCATAGCCGCTACAGTGCTGTGAACTTATTATGAGAATACTGTTAATAACACACTGATGTTTTAGTTGTTGCAAAGTAGTGCTTACCTTAAGTCAAGGGGTTTTCAGTTTCCCATGCTCTGCCAGTGAGGAGGTGGAAAGAAGCTGTGAGGGAGCACAGCTAGGACAGGTGACCCAAACTGGCCAAAGTGGTATTCCCTACCACAGACCATCAGACTCAGTCTATAAACTGAGGGGAGCTGGCTGGGAGCCGATTGCTGCTGGGGAACAGGGTGATGTCAAGTTTATTGTGCATCACTTGTTTCTCTTGGGTTTTATTCCTCTCTCTCTTTCTCTCCTTTTTCACTACTATTATCATTAGCATTATTAATATTACTATTGTGATTTACTGTAATTTCTAATTAAACTGTTCATATCTCAACCCATGAGTTTTACTGTTTTTCTGATTATCTTTCCCATCCCACTGGGGTGTGGGGAGTGGGCAAACATATGCGTGGTATTTAGTTGCTGGTTGGGGTTAAATCATGACAATATGCAATCTGAGTTTCCTGTTTGAGAATATAGTAATTAGGCATCATAAGTTGATGCAGAATTATGTCAATAGAGATTTTGTGACTTTGGTCACAAGGGCCTCACCGTGTCGTAGCACTGGCATAATGAGTGAAGATGACTTGCTCCCCTTTCTTTTTAACTGTTCTCAGGCCATGTCATGGAAATGCAGAATAGGGACGGTGAACAATTTTCTTTCAGCTGAGGAGCGTACTCAGCTCACATTGTGCCAAATACACTGCCTGGCCATAACTGCTGGGATACTGTATGAAAAGGGGCATGGCCTTGAATGTCCCTGCAGGGCAGGAGGCACAGCTGCAGGGCTTTGCTTTCCTCTTGGTGCTGTTGGCTGTGTGCCCTGAGGGTCACTAGGTCCATACCAGCTGGATCTGTGCCTTGGGAGATTGTGGCAAGAGATGATGAGTCTGTGTATCCAAAATGGGCTTTGATTTTGGTGCCTCAGCTTAGTCAAATTGACAGTCTCTTAGGGCACAAACACTAATAGAGTATTTTGGGGAGCTTTTGGTGAAAATCTGTGAACTTTATTGTGGCTTGGTCTCTTGAGCTTGATTAACTACAATTCAGCTAGGTGCACAATAGACATCTACTGGGGAGATTTTGTCCTAACAGCTTACAGACCTGCTTCAGTTATGGCTGTCCAACTCTTTACAGACTGAATGGACAAGATTCTTGTCTGAAAATGTTTAGTCTGGAGTAATTCAGTATATGTGTGTTTTCGAAATATCATTTACATTCAAGATAACATGTTTCAGGTAGTATAATTTTTTTCCTGAGTGTAAAATTTATACTTTCCAGCAAGAGTGAAAATGAAAGAAGAAGCAGCAATAGATAAAATTTAATTAAAATTTAATCTACCCCTACACATCAAGAAATGTTCAGATTCTTCAGTTCTGGGGATTACTTGGTACTGAAGTCACCTGAGTGCATTCAGTCCCCTCTGAGGACTTGCTAATATCTTTTATATGAGTGATGGCATAATTCTGTGCAGAAGAAAATTACTGCTCTGCACTGGGGAGACACTTGATGATTAGGTGATGTTAGTGGCTCAGGAATACTGTGTGTTACTCTTGATTCTGGCAGAGTAACTTATTGATTAAAGTAGATAAACAGACCAAGAACCATTCCTTTAATTTATTCCACTGTGATAAAGTATGCTAGATCTCTTACTGCTTAAATGGTTTATTTAGTAAAAATAAAAAAATACAGTATTTTCAGGTGTAAAAAGTGTGCCTTGTATATTTGATCCCTGGGTAATATGACAAAAATAAGAAACATGATCTTCAGATCCTCTTCTACTTTCCTGTATGTGTACATGAAAAAATATTTTCTTTCTCCGTGGAGAAATGACAAAGAAAAATTTTTATACCAATCTTCATGGAAGAAGATTGTATATTAGAATGTGTAATTATGTGTATTAAAAAAGAAAAATTACTAAACTGCTCAAGAGTTTAGTGAATTTAATATTGATATGAAAACTTCCCCACTCTGAACTTTTGTCTTAGGTGGAGTAGGTAGGCGAGAGTTTTTATTTGTTTCTCAACACAAGCAGTGCAACGAATTCTTCATTTCAGAAAATGTGAAGTAAAAAGCTGTGCTCCTAAGAGCAGCAAGACATTTTAGGCAAGCTTTATCACAATGAGGCTAAAGAAGGTACAAGAACTTGCTCTCTGATTGAGAGAGATGTGAGACCGCATCTGCCCAGAGATGCATGAATTGTGTACCTCTGTCACAGGCGATGCTGCTCCCATCCTCATTTCAAACATTTTACATTGCAGGAGAGAATGGAAAAGCTGTAAAGGAAAATCCTGTCAATGGCAGCATGTTCCCAATCTGAGGTGGATTGCACCTACTGCTCAATAGCTTTTAGCTCTGCACTCTTGAGAATAACGACTCGTCATTGAAAGTGACTTTGATAGTTCTTAATACTGAAAGGTTTTAAAAGCTGGTTAGGATTTTTTATACATTTGCAAAGGAAAAACAGAGATTTGCACAGCCTGTTTATGCAAAAAGTACTTGAAAGAAATATCTACTATGTAATTTACATAATGCTGTTATCACATCAAGACTGGATAAAATATCTCTCAGTGGAAGAGTTGATGAAGACTGTTTTTGGATATGATAATCTCAAAAAAGGATATGATAATCTCAAAAAAGTCTAATCAGATAATAATATTACTTAAACGTAACATGGAATATTATCAGAGGAACAGTTATGAACATCCACTGACATTGCTATGGCAGTTCTGAAAGTATCTGTTCAAAGTTTTTGAACAAAATGTAAACATAATGGTAATGCTGAAATTATACGTAGTCCAAATAAAATAATGCCATTAGTGAAGGAAGGCTTGTGTAATGTTAGGAGGGGTTTGATTTTTAACATTTTTCTAAGGATTTTGTTCTATGTCGGGGAGGTAAGGAAAAGAGAACTAAAGGTTTTAGCTATTGTAGTCAAAAATCCTTGGCAAAAGGCCATTTTATGAACTAGAATTGTCTTTCTAAAGTAGAAAATAAAATATGATAAGCAATTGTGTAGATAAGCACACATAAGCTATGGCTCTGTGTAAGAAATCCATATGGCTCAATATAATATTGTATTATAGATTCCTGGCCATCATCTCCTCTTATCATTACCATTGTGCTAACAGAATGTGTATTGAAATTCCCGTTGAAGTTTGATATGAAATCCTGCTAAAATATGCTAAAAGTAATCCAAATTTCCTATGGTATTATGTTCTTCTGGAAATATGTAGGAGCTTCATTTTATACAAATTGAAACTGTGAAAATGAGAATCTGGGGAGCAAAAAACCAGAATTACTGGTATGTCCTTTTGGACATTAGGGTAATTTATCTTCAGGCAGCCTATGGGACTCACTGGCCAGTCATGTAATCCAGTAGTCTTTTATACTTATATTTCTCCTGCTTTGGTTTATATCTATCTATTCCTTGCTTCTTATGATCTTTATGTTATTCTTTATAGTTGAAGTAAATGCCTTTTTGCTATTCAGAGTTAAATGCTGATCTTTTTCATGGCTATTTGTGGGACTTTTGTATTCATAGTTCCACTACTGTTGTTCAATAGTGGTTTTTTATATATTCACAGCTAATCTGATTCAAAGCCCAGACAACCCACTTGTGGATTATTTATATAATTCAGCAGGCTTTGTATCAGAACCCATGACTGTGGCCTTTATGAAATGTATTGCTCTTCTAGACAGGCTAGTGCTGACCAAAGTTATTTTCGTAGGTGATAGCAACAGTCATGAATGCGTTTGATAACAGGAAAAAGTGTCCCTATGCTATACCACAACAGGACTTCTCGTGGAACTGAAAAGACTGCCTGTTAACATTTAATGGTCCAAGAGGCAGGGAGAATAGAGGGAAGAAAGCAGGAGAAAGGACAGAAGAAAAAAAGAAAGGAGAGAGGTCATACCACAACAGAAGAGAAAAGGAAACTATATTGATTTTTTCAGTGAAAGCCAATATTGTTAGATCTGCTGAGCTGAGAAGGAGATTATATACTCTATTCTAAAATTCATCATTGCATTTTGTTTCTTTACAGAATGCCTGTTCTGTCACCCAAGATAATTTCTAAAATACAGTAAAGTCTACTTTGTAGTAATAAGGAGAGAAAAGTGAAGACTAACATAGTGCCATAATGCAAGTCATTAGACTTAAATGGTGATCTGAAGTCTAGCAAAAATGAGGTTTCTTGCTGCTGAAGATGAGTTTCATTGTGCTCATCTCCTGGGACTGCATGAACTATCACTTATCAGACAGCTGCTAAATGCTCTACTTGAAGTAGATTATAGTTTCCTCTTTCTTTGCTCCAGCTGAGAGTCCTTTAAAGTGCTCTTTGGATTTTTTGGCCTGTTTAAAATTGGTGCTACCTTTGCATCTACACAATTTCTTTCATATGCAGCCATTCGACTTCTCATAAAATGGTGCTTGCATGATATGGGGATGAGGGAGATACAACCATAAGCTTCATTTATGCCCATGTTCACCAACAGAAAGATAATAAACATCCCCTTGTTCTATGTACAGTAGTCATTTATTTGGGAGTAAGCTCTACTTCTAGGAACTACAGATGAACTGCTCATGCACCATGTTTGAAAAATGTTGCTTTTATGTTGCGAATCAGGGGTGGCTTTAGGGGATAAAGCCAGTGATTGTCCCATTTTATTCTTCCTTCCCTGCTAGCAGCACGTGAAACAGCTGAAAACCAGGTGGGGAGTCCTCTTCTTGCGGGAGACCAGACACTCTCATGGGAGACCTAACATTGCCATGACACACTGACAGCTAATTAAAATGTGTGCATGTTATATGAAAATAAGATTCAGGCCATGTTTCTTGGTACTTATTTCTTAGTCTAAAAGTGAGTCAGCCATGTATTCCAGTTCTGTTTTCAGCTCTGACTATTTGTGATCTTGGAATGATCTTTGTCACTCAACAGTGTTGTATTCAGTTTCATGCTTCAAAGTATTACTGGCGGTAAAGAAAATAACTGCTACAATCCGAATTCCTTGGAACAAGGTTAGAAGTGTTCAAGACTTCATATATTGTCGAGAATTAAATAAAGCAGGAAGAAGAATGTGGTACTTTTTACTGGATGTTTTCTCATTTGGCACTGTACCAAACTTCCTTCCTTAATATTTAGTTGAAAAATATCACTTAGATCATAACACTACAGTAATTATAAAAAATTATGTGGCAAGTTTTCATTATATATAACTACATGATTCTCTGTATGCAGATTCAGCAGCAATGAGATGAGAATAATAGAAAAAGAGGTACCTTAAAAGGCTAACTGGGTTTCTCCCATAATCCTTTTCCTAGTCTGAACAGCTATCCCATTGAGTGCCCTGCAGATGGAGCATCTGTGATAATCTGTATTTCTCTAGCACAGAAGTATTTGTGTATTTTCTGACTAGCTTGCAATGGCCAGATCTTTTAGGAAATGAAAGAAGAGGAACAGCAAACAGTTTCTATTATGAAAGAAAGCTGTCCACTGGCATTCATCCTCCTATGCATTTTGTTCAGTAATTCATTTAGTCTGACTATGAATCATCAGACTGACTCCCAGGAAGAAAAAATACCAGATAGCCACTGCATTAATAATACTGATTACAGTTTTCCACTGTATTTCAACATCTGTAGTTTATTCTCTCTGGGGATAAAGTGAAAAAAACAAAACATTTTTTCTCACTTGGTTGTTTTTTGACTACTTTATTGAGCAATGTCTCTGTGAATGCAGATGTGAAGAAAGCATAAAGTTTATGTTAAAAAAATAAGCAAACAAAAAATGGAAAAAAGTGCCATAGTCTGAAGATAGCAAAATGTTTCATCTATTTTTCTGACACATCTTCTATGACAGATTTTAATAAGAGGTAAGTGGTCTAGGATATTTTAAATGAGGAACAGAAGAGATAAATATAATGTGTTTCAGCTGAATACAGGTTAGTGCTGTGCCGTCCTTCAGATATTCTCATAGATAATCCATGTTTATGTGCACATAGACACAATGCATAAGATACAGTTTGGGTAAGCTGATATTTAGGTACAAAAATTACTAATAAGGTGTTAAATGGAATAATAGATTACATGTTTTGGCTTGCATGAATGCATCTGGTTGCAAAGCAATTAGAATTTTCTATTGATTCTGTTTGCTTTATTTGAGATATTACACCCCACAGTAAGAAAATATGTTGAATTAATTTCTTTGTCACTGTATGAGTGCCAGAAAAAGTCCATGGGATAAATATTATTTGACTTCTGTTCATTTAAAAGCAAGTTACTTTATTGGTGTTGAACTTTGAGGGTTTAAGTACTATTAAATTTTCCTGGATTTATTCTGTGGGCTGACTCTCTTTAACAAAACCAGTACAATTTTATTTTTGAAAACTTGACCAAGATGTTGGCAAGAAATCCAGTCTTGGAAAACCTCCAAGCAACTGCATCATTGAGACAGGCATAATAAATGGCTAAGCCCAAACCTGGAAGCTAAAACTCCTTCTTTTTAGTTACAAGTCTGTCTGGACAAGTAACTTCATCCATTAAATTCAGGGATTTTTCAATCTTAAGAATTTTTATAAACTTACAAGACTGATCATGATCAGCCTGTGGGGGTAACTGGGACTTTTGGAGGGGAAAAACACAAAACCCAAAAACCCTTACAGTGAAGATCAAGATAACGCAGAAGCATTGCTTTCTACTCAGTAGTATGTGAAAGTTAAGTCATCCATTTTTTGGTGACCATACTGTTTCCCTAGAATGCAAAATGTTATGTTATAGCCTTTGGAATAAAAGCTGTGGTAAGATTCCCAAGATCCATTTTGGCAGAATTTCTCTCTTTGGGCCAATAATGCACTCATCCATATTGAGAACTGAAATCTTCCTTCTGCCTTGGAGGATTAGAGACTGAGTTGTGCAACTTTTGGTATAATAACTGAGATATCTATATTTTAAAGTTCAGAGCAATATTGATTTGCCATCTAAATTTAAACTTTGTCCCAGTATAAGTACGCATATCTTTTTGTGGCCTTATTTCTGGTTTTTCATATCTTAGATAAAACATGTTTGCTAAAAAAAAAGTAATAGAAGTCACTTAATACTTCAAAGTGATAAGTCAATAATGTTCTTTGGTAAGGCAAATCCATTATTAACAGTCCACACAGAGAAGTTATCTTTAATCTCCTATGTGTGCCCAATCTATATTTATAGAATTAATTTTAACATCATGAAAGTAAAAGCTGATGAAAAATGGAGAGGAAGAAATTAAGTAGAGGTAAAGAATCCATCTCTCTTTTCTGCTGTCTTTCATCTATAAAATAAACCCTAGGATTCACATCCATTTCATTAAAGGTCTTCACTGAGACTTCTTTTCTCCAGGCTAAACAACCCCACCTCCCTCAGCTGCTTCGTGTAAGACTTGAACTCCAAAACTTTCACCAGCTCTGTTGCCCTTCTCTGGAAATGCTCCAGCACCTCTGTTTCTTTCTCTCGGTGAGAGCTGAAGTGGAAGCCAAAAGGAGAACTGGATGCTTGTTGTAGGGGTGGGATCATACGGACTAAGGTTGAGGAGCAGAGTTAAATAATAACATTTTTTAGAAGGTTATGGTGAAGGCAGGCTTCCATTTAATCTACTCTGTTCAGGTTTATTTCCATTCTTTGTGAATTGCCAGTTACTTCTTCAGATCTGACCCCTTTGACAAACATTCTTTACTCTGTGCAGTCTTCAAGTTACATTGTGTGTATTTTTGTTCTCCTCAGATTTCCAAAACACAGTTTGGGAGAATTTATTTTCAAAGCTCAGTTTCAACAGTATTTTTCAAAATGGTTGGCACAGCTTTGATTTATGATTTCCATCGTAACACCTATAGTAAAACAATCTGCTCTTGTTTAAAAACATTCAGTTCTTTCACTTTTACTTTGGCTTACAGCAAGTTACATAAACTGCAGCAGTTTCACCACCTGCTGCCTACACCAGGTGAATTTATGTTAACATTTTAGTTCCGATCAGGAGTGGACTTTTGAAGCAAATCTCCTGTCTGCACCCCGCTTACTAGGCTTTGGTTTGCAAGATAAAGTTGTCTCACAGTGTGTGGCATAGGTTCATCTTAACTGGCACCAAACAGGAGTTGTGTTGCAGGAAAGTACCTTATACCCTTCAGCAGCCAGTGGGCATTCAGCCCATGGGACCAGACAGAGCTAGACTGAGGTAAAAACCTTCTGGAAAACATATGGTATGGACATCTGCTCCTCAGCCTCAACTGCTTCACTCTGTAAAGCTACTCGACTTGTTCAGCACTATTTGCTAATATAGGCACAACCAATATCTGCTCCAGCATTTGCAGAATTCATGCATAAACATGTATTTTGCTGCTCAAATGTAATTTGGGTCATCATGAGCAGATTCCAGCTCCCCATTCCTTCTCAGACTCCATTCCTTATGGGGTTCCCCTTGCTCCAGCCCCAGATCAGACCCTGCCATTGATTTCCTGTACATTTTATTCCATAGTTTTTTCTCAATGCCACAACTACACACTGTCTTCTGGGATGAGCAAAGACTACAGTTTTTATCACTAGGTGCATGCTAGGACTTTGTTTATTACACATTGAGCCACAGTTCATGACTATCAAATGGAAGAACTAAAGTTCTGCATAAAAACCAGAAAATACAAAACTATGGAAGTTGGAAGGAGATTATACTTTCTCTAATTTTAATTTGCTTGTTTTTATTGAACATTATAGCAGATAGTAGAGAATTTAAAGACAAGAGTAAAAACGTAATAATGGCATTCATCAAAAGAAGCATGGGAAAAAGTTCCTAAAAGCACCATAGCGGGAAAAACAAAAGAGAAGAGTTTTCAGTCCATTCTAATGTTAGTGATGGAAAGAGCAGAATGACAGAAATGCATGTTGGAAAAACATTTTTGGTGGTGCTCTGAAGGAGAGACTGCAGGTGAGCTACAGGATTTGGTATGTCAGTGGAAAGAGCATGGAGATCTCTACTGCCTTGGGGCAACTGCAGGAGTCTGGGGAAGTGTTTGACTTTGGCAAAAGGAGCAAAAGAAATAGAGCATGGAGTAAGGAGTGCAACTTAACTCCAAGGGATGGCCATGGGCAGCCATCTCAGCACAAGCTGGCAGAAACGTGACAGGGAGAGCTTTAAAGAGTTTACTGCAGCTTGGAAAATCACTGAGCTGTCTGAAATCAGAGTTGCAAATAGGAGCCTGTTTGCAACGATGCACAGGGCAAACTGAGAATTGTTATTTCTGTCCTTTCTGACCCTGTTTGGAGGCTTTTCTGTTTGAAAGTTAACTATTCTAATTTATATTATTTTTTAATTTACTTTCTTGGTATCAAAGGCCTTCAATATTTGTTAGAAAATTCACTACAGAAGACCTGAGCAGATTAATCTCCAAGTATTGGTTGACTTGAGCTCAGGATTTCTTAGGGGAGGTTTTTGAAAGAGATGAAATATTAGCCACTCTTTTCTTGTGAAAGTACATTACAAATCAGGATATTGCATTGTTTTTCCGGGTGATAAATTATAACTGACAACTAAAGTCCAGGACAAGTCTGGCTTGAGGAGGAGCTGAAAGCCTACTCAGAGTGCCATTTCCAATGGGACCAGTGCTTGCTTGGGACAGGGCTCTAGACCCCACCTGTAGGCTATTCACATTTTTAACCCTGTGACTTGAACTCACTTTAGGTTGTTTGACTGTTGTGCCTGACAGTTTCTTCTGTTGCTGTTTGCAAGCAATAAATGTGTTTATATATACCATCTGCAGTAATTCCAGTGCAGCAAGATGATACTGGTAACTCCCCTGACTTGTACTTGCTCAATAATTTAGTCCAGGTTTGTTTCTAGGAAGCTGGCTATCCAGGTGAGCATCTCGTATTACTGCCTATTGTCAGGGTTACAGGGCTGGCTGCATATCTCCTCCCCTCTCTGAGTTTTCTGAGTGCAATATGAGAGCTGTCCTTGCCTGGAGTACAAGATAGCAAGTCTTGAATATGCAACACTGGCCTGTAAATGAGCATTGGTTTATTTCAACATACCTAATAGAATTCAAATATATGCACTGCATACACTAATGTTAGTTCTTAACTATTAGCAAGTGGGAAGTTAACTGAAGTGATTCCATTTTCTTACGTCTGTGCAGTTAACTCTTGGTTTTAATTAGCATTTTGAAATGTTACCAGAATTCGCTGTCAGGAAAAAGAAAATCTATGTTTACAAACACATTAACATACACAAAACATTGCGCTGTTTATATTAGTATGTTATATAAACAAAAGACTGTCATAGCTGCTGCTAATGCATCATACTGATTTGTGGAGTACTTGCTCATTTCTTGAAAGTAATCAAGTCTTTGGTGAAGGACATGCTGCCTGTGTCCCTGTTTTGTGTCTGGACTGGCCCCAGTGAAATGCCACACAGCCCCTGTGCCCCGGAGGAGGCCCTTGCTGCAGCACAGGAGCTCCTTTCTGCTGCAGAGGGAGACAGATGGCTGGAGTGGGAGTGCACAGCCCTCCAGGGCACAGCCCGGCCACACAGCCAGCCTCTCAGACACAGCACCACTCAACTTTCCCCTTTTCCAGGGTAAAATCAGTGCCACACAGCCAGCCTCTCAGACACAGCACCACTCAACTTTCCCCTTTTCCAGGGTAAAATCAGTGCCATACAGCCAGCCTCTCAAACACAGCATCACTCAACTTTCCCCTTTTCCAGGGTAAAATCAGTGCCACACAGCCAGCCTCTCAGACACAGCACCACTCAACTTTCCCCTTTTCTGGGGTAAAATCAGTGCCATACAGCCAGCCTCTCAGACACAGCATCACTCAACTTTCCCCTTTTCCAGGGTAAAATCAGTGCCATACAGCCAGCCTCTCAGACACAGCACCACTCAACTTTCCCCTTTTCCAGGGTAAAATCAGTGTACCTTTTGCCCTCTGTGTAAGGCATTCTTAAAACATCATACTGCTTCTTTATATTTAAAAATCTTACTGGATAGATGACTTCATTGGGCAAAAGGAACATTAACATTGGTATATTTAAAAGTTATTTGGAAAGGATAGTTTTCCAGAAATTCACCCCTTTTTTTGCATGCTGATTCCTTTCATCTGAAAACTTTTTTTATTTTATGTGCATTGTTCATGAGGGTTTGGTTGTTGTTTTATGATCCCTTAGAGATTCATAAGAATGTGTGTGTTGATGTCTAGAGTGTTCAGAGTGTGACTTAACTGTTGAAGGTAGGAATCAGAGGTAGGTGTGCTAAATATTGCTACAAAGTCTAAAAGAAGGGCAAGTACTCTGATCCCAGATCGCAAACTGTGTTTAACATTACCACAATTAAAAATATATGGATGCCAGTTTGGGTTTAAATGTTTTACCCCATTTTACCCCAAATGTTTTGATTTCTAGGGACTTTGAACCAAAAGAACTGGGGCAAGAAATACTCTGCCTGTAATGGTGCCAAACAATCACCTATTAATATAGATGAAGACCTTACCCAAGTTAATGTGAATCTGAAGAAACTTAAATTCCATGGATGGGAAAAGGAAACTTTGGAAGATACTTTCATTCGCAACACCGGAAAAACAGGTAAATAAGTCAGATTTCATGTTTGGAGTTAAGAGGTCAGAAAAGTGATATAGGACGAACAACCAACCAAGGACTTTTAATGGATCATTTTCATTTAACTTAGCTGGTGCATTCTGAATTTATTTATTAAATAAATAAACAATAAAACAGTGATGACAGTAGAAAAATGAAATAGAAATCACACAAACAAAAATTATGTGCATGGACAGATACAGCCAAAGCAGTCACATCATGACTATCATCCCATCATGGGCACATTGTTGAAGCTAAACAGTAAGTTGGCATTTGCTGTAAAATTATGGTAATTATTGCTACATATCTAGAGTCTGTACTGAGTAGGCAAAAGTTATTTTTTAAAAGTAGGAGTAAATTACCTACTCATCTTAAAGCACTTCATGGATGAGTTGAAGTTACAAAAAACTTAGGTTGGGATTCATCTCACCTACACATAGACACATATAATATAGAAGATTTCATCTGAATTACTCTCATAAACACCTTCTAACAGTCAAAGAAGAGAAATAGGTGCTTTCGTGGTCTGATTTGCCTTACCAATCTTAGAAATATATTTTAGAAAGAAGTGATTTATACCTACAAGTGCCTATTTCTCCCAGCCCTGAAAAAAGTTTATGGTGTCATCTGAATTGTCAGACAAATCTTTTTATGACTCATAAATCCAGGAAAGCAGTAACTAAAAGCTGCTTGTTAGAAGTATAGCACTGTTCTTGGGTTTGGACATAGGTGTGGAAAGGTATCACTGAACAACTTTCTCTGACCTTCTACCAGTTCCAGTGGGACCCCTAGATCAGTCTTTTTGGTTTCGTTTAGTTTGTCTTAGTTCAGTTCAGTTTAGCATCACTGTTCCTAATTTCTGTGCTTAGCTCTGTCATGTACTTCCTGCATACCATTACACAGATCACTTACTTCCCTCTTGCCCTACTAGCTGAGATAAACAGTGCTTTGTTTTTTCAAGATGCCCCTGAGAAAACGTTCTTTAAAATCCTTAAAAGTGAACTGAACTTTTTCTCATCTGCAGCAATCCAGATATTACACGAGGAACTGCCAGGCTTTCTTAAATAATCTTTAAGGTTTTGAGGAGAGGAATGTAGTGAAACTGAACTCCATTAGTGCTCTTCTGTCAAGAAGTCAAGCAGTTCACAGTCACTGGAGATGGGAAAGCCAAAATGTGGGGCTTCAGTCTATCGAACCCTGCTCATTCTCTCCAGAAGACAAATGCTCTGTCCTATCTACAGTTTGTGTACAGCTATGTCCAGCTGAAGACCTGTCATTGCTTTTTCCCATAGGAGACAGTTCCACAGCTAAGGAGTCTTATGTCACAACAGTCCTTCTAGGAACTGGCTAAAATATTCTTCTGTCATGTTGCCTCATGATTTGTATATAGAATTATGGTAAAAATGTGGGGCAGATGTGTGTTTTCCTTTTTGTTAAAAACACAGATGCTTTCAGGAAGGTATGTATTTCAGGAATTTATTTTCTTAAGACAGTCAGCTGGTATCTAGACCAGTGTTTTAGTGCAGTTCCATGTCCAGTTTCAGATAACAAGAAACAAGTGCACTCCTTTAAATTATTTTTTAATGAATTATAGCATGAAATGAAACATTTCTCCATGCTAATAGTGAATTACCCTACTTCTTACTTAGTTTAAGTAACGAATTTCCTGTAAAATTACTTATGAAATACAGAGAAATAAGCATATCGTATTTATCTTCTAGCACCTAATACTGAAATATGAGAGTTATAGATGGCTTGGCTGGCTTTTATACTGACACTCTTTTTTTTTTTCTTTTTCTCAATTTGTTCAGTGGAAATTAACCTGACAAGTGATTATTATGTGAGTGGAGGTGGGTTAGACACCATATTCAAAGCAAGCAAGATCACTTTTCACTGGGGAAAATGCAACGCCTCATCAGACGGATCAGAACATAGCTTAGAAGGACAAAAATTTCCTCTTGAGGTAAAGTACAGAATTGATTTTGATAATTTCAACAATCTGACGTTCTGCAACATTAATACTCTACAAAATTCTTTTGTTTATCTCTCAAGTCTATTTGCAAGTATAACCATTCACTTAAATCCAAATTAACAATAAATGATGCATCTTAAAAGGGCAGCATAAGATATTAGTGGCATTTTGAGAATGTCTAAAATGCATTTTCGCAATCTTCTAAGATGGTATTAGATGTCAGTTCTGCTAATCTGACAAAGCTCCCACTAGAAGTTAAGCTCATACACATTCGGCCCATCATATTGCACATCAGTTCATTGTAAAGTATAGATGGATTTCCCAAAGTCAGGGCTTTGCTGAGAGCCCGTGGGAGCTGCTGGGCCATGCAGAGACAAGGTGTGGCCCGTGTTGCAGGGCTGGAAAGAGCTGGCAGTGGTGAGCCCAGAGCCGGGTGAGCAGGGCCTGGGTGCAGAGCACGGACAGGCAGCCAGGCCACTGTCCCCTGCATGGTTTGGCAGAACGGGTTGCAGCAGCATGGGAGTGGGGTGGAGGAGAAGAGCAGCCCTTGCTGGGATGCACAAAGGCCAAACTTTCTTCCCTCAACATTGTGTCATTTTCCAGTTAGAAAGAGGTAGTTGTGTCAGGCAACTGTCCGGTTCCTCATTCCAAGCATTTTGAACTTCTATGTGAAAGCAAAGCAATAGTGCCAGGGCTGGCCTGTACATGGGGAAGAGTGGCAAACCAGGAGCAGTCCCTGGACAGTGTCATTTCTTTTACCTCATTAGCCACTTAAAAATTCCCAGTCACACTCCATCTGTCTTGGAAAGGCATCACAGAGAATACTCTCTTCCATCATCATCTCTGGGAAAGCTAATAGGAGCAGGTCACTGCCCCATACATGTTGGTCACCCAGCACTGGAGGAGATTTCCCAGCTGCATCTGGAGAAGGAGGTACAACAAAGTCAGTGCTTATGACAGCACTCAGATGTGGGCTCAAAGTGCCTGGTAATCTTGTATTACCAATGCTTCTCCACACTTACCGCAAGGCAGATGCAGAAGGGTTATCTCGACATATTATTTATGTTTTGTCACTGATGTCAAGATTCATCTCACCAACTACTCTAGATCAGGTGTCACATTATCTCAGCTTATTGTATTATCCATGGAAAACATCGTGCTCCTTGAAAGGGTAATTCCTGCATACTTAGTAGTTTTCCAGGAGAGGTTGTTTTTCCATAGCTAATTGTTGATGAATTCTGTTCTGTATCCTCGGATAACTCAAATGAAATAGGTAAAAAATGCCTATATTTGTATTCAAATTTTTTGTTTGCAGGGTTTTTTCCTCTAAATGGAAATATAAGTAATTGTTCAATTCTTAAAAAATTTTGTGTATATAATATTTGAATATATTTTTTATTGCAGATGCAAATCTACTGCTATGACGCAGATCAGTTTACAGATTTTGACGAGGCAGTTAAAGGAAGTGGAAAGTTAAGAGCTTTATCAATTTTGTTTGAGGTAAACAAAATATATCTTTATGTCATTTAATAAGCCTTGAAACACAGCAGATGTTCAAACTGAATTTAACTGGTTCCAATGTGTGATCACTGAGTTACAAAATCGCATGAATCTTTCTAATTTATTCTTGCAGAAAAGCAAATGAGCAAAATACATTTGTTTGTCTTTAAATCATCTATAATTTTGGTGATAAACTGTAACTTTCAATATTTTTTTTTGTGAAGCCTGTACTGTTAAACTATGCAATTTCTTTTTAACAGATTGGACTAGAAGATAATCCAGATTATAATCCAATTATTAATGGAGTAGATAGTGTTAGTCGTTTTGGTAAGTCTGCTTCCATGTTTTATTGATTACTGATTAACTAAATTCTACTTCAGTGTGATTATGGAACTTTTAAGACATTGAGGAGTATGGTTCTATATTGCTCAGTCATGTCTATTTTGTTAGAAATTTTAGAAGTCATCTGGATAGACTGGAGAACTTGACAATCACCAACCGCATGAAATCTAACATAAGGAAGTGCCAGATTCTGCTCCTGGGAAAGGGCAATCCTGGTTATATAAACAAACAAGGGAATGAGAGTCTGAAGAACACCCCTGGAAAAAGATTTGGGGTTTGGTTTAATGGGAAATTGAATATGAGTCAGCCAGGAGGGCCAGGCATGTCCTGGGCTGCATCAGGCACAGCGTGGCCAGACGGGCAAGGGAGGGGATTGTCCTGCTCTGCTCTGAGCTGGGGCGGCCTCACCTCGAGTGCTGGGGGCAGTTCTGGGTGCCTCATTGTAAGAAGGACATCAGCCTGTTAGAGTGCATCCAGAGAAGGGCAACCAAGATTGTGAAAGGTCTTGTAGACAAGACTGACAAGGAATGTCTGAGGTCACTTTGTTCAGCTTGGAGAAGGGTGCCTCACCTCAGTCAAAGACTCCTTTAAGTGGGGCAGCAGAGAGGCATTTGCTGATCTCTGTGGTGACCAGTGATAGGGCATGAGCAAATGGGATGGAGCTGTGTCAAAAGTTCAGACTGGGCATCAGAAAAGGCCCTTCACTGAGATGGTGATCTGTGACTGGAACAGGCTCCCCAGAAAAGTAAGTGGTCATGGCATCAAGCATCTGGATGATGCTCTTAGTCATATCGCTTAGATTTAGGTAGTCCTTTGAGGAGCAAGGAGTTGGACTTGATCATCCTCATGCATTTCTTCCAACTTGAGATGTTTCATGTTTCTCTGCTTTATTTACCACAAGATTATTTGTTACAACAGAAGTGTAAATGAATAAATTTTAAGTTATAACTTAAAATGAGGAACTTTTAACTGTTTAAATGCTAAATACAAATAAATAATGATTTATTATGTAAGTCTTCTTAATCATACATCTCAGGATTTTTATATCTGGTTGGAAGCCAGATAAGACTGTTGTAACTATCCCAGAATGGTCTTACAAGAGTGAGACTGTCAGAATATCAGTATTCAGTAGACTCAGAAAAGAGGAATTTTTTTTTCAGTAGCTCCTGTGTAAATCCTAAAAAATCCAAATACATTGTATTGGTAGTGGTTGCTAATCAGGACACATGAAGTTCAGCATGGTACATGAAGAGATCTGGGCTATGTTTCTAACCCAGTTTTATGGTGTCTTTGCAGAAGAACAAATATGAATGAGCACTGTCTTGAACAGGGATATATTCTTACATCATGTCCATGACTTTAAGGAAACCTTGTCTCAGTTTTCCTTTATTTAATGGGGCTTGAATTTTGTAAAGCTCCTTTAGATCGGTAGGTTGAAAATGTAAAAAGCTGTTTCAAAAGCTTTCAAAACTATGACAGTAAAATCAAGATTTTTTCCTCTGGAAAACAAACACTATTCAAAAAATTTAAAAGGGAGCACCTTTCATAAGTTAGAAAGACAGAGGAGGTGGAAATATAAAGTAGTTAAGATTCATTACTTTTGTGTGTCATCTTCTGTGAAACAAAAAGGAGAACTAGTAATACATCAAGACAGATGCTGTCCTACAGCCTTGGAAGGAGCTGTAAAACTATCAGCAGCAAGATTCAAGATACAGTCACTACATGGCACTTCAACAATGCTTAGAATACAATTTTACTGAATAAAATGCAAAGGAGCTCAGGAAATTCAGGTCATGACTAAATCAAGTTGTTTCTTCTGAAGAAAAATGAATAGCACACAATCTGTCCTTATCTGTGATGTACATAAATTGTCCTTGTCAGTCATATCTGTATTGTGCTTATTTGAATCACAGTTGCTGAGTTCTCAAGCTCTGCAGAGGACCACTCCTGTTCCTTATAGACAAACTTTCTGTTTTTCATCATTCTTTGTAGGTGTTTGATTTTAGAATCTAGGCTGTCAGTCTCATTAAAGGGCATTCTAAACTCCAAAGTTGCAAAATGTATGGCAGCATTCTTGCTTTGAATGAGAAGTTTCATGTCCCCAGCCATCTATATGAAACGGATTTCATTTTTACTGAGGGAGGAATGTGTTAACTAGACACATACCAGATAGCAATGATAGCTTCTGTCTGAAGGTTGATTAACATTTTGACAGGAGAAATGGAAGGATGTGCTTTGCTCGACACTGCTAAATGTTCCCTCATTGTGATACATGAATGAGAGAGAGGGGACGAGTCAGCTCTTAAACCTTAACTCAGTAGAGAAGTCACTGTGGAGAAGAAAAGCATCACTTGTAGTAAACTGTTAATGCAATTTGCTGCTCTCACCAAATTTGTAAGGAAGTATGAAGACAAAGGTCAAAAATCTGTACAGGGCTGAAGAAGTAGCATACCTGTAAAAGCATAAGTTAATGCACAGTCTGAGAATTCATTAGATATTCAGAAATGAATACTTATCGATTAGGGAGAAACTTGAAATTAGTAACTTTAGATTGAAATAAGGTGTATAAGGATCTACACTATTCCAAAGTGTGAAAAGCAGCATTATTTTGGATGCACCAGACAATAAAGCAGATAATTGTCACAGACTGAAAAAGTCTGCCTTGCTGAAGTTGTTACCATTACCATTTATGCCAATTTTTCTTGCTGGACCCTACTGCCATATCAGCAGACACTTGGCTTTCTGTGGATGGGCTTCCAGCAGCCCCTCATGCTTACTGCCAGCTGACAAGGTACCAGGTAAACTGCTGATGTGCTGCAAGATGTGATATTATTTTCACAGAACAATAAACAGAATAGGCATACTGTCCTGGAATACGTCTTTGCATTTTTTGCTGATTTGTGTAAAGCTGTTACAGGTTTCCACTATATTATCACCATTTAAAAAAGAACCCTGATCCAGAGAAATTCTGCTTCTGCAATCATGAGTAATATTAACCCTCAGGTCTAACATGGCAACAGTTCCCCAGTCAGTGACTTTCTGCAGCAGTTTGGATCCTGCAAAAAACTCAACAAATTTATTAAATTCAGTGAGAGTTTGAAGCCATGTCATGAGACCGAGAGCAAAGATTTAATGAACTTTATTTCCTTGAAATTCAAGAGTGAGACAAAGGTTTGGCACCTTGCAGGTAAGCTTATGTTGAGCAAATTCTTGTGAACCAATGTACTAAAATGACTCTATTTGTTACTGGAGTAACTTACTACACCTTCCCAAGTAAACAAAGTTAGGGTTGAGCTATACTTTTTCAAACTAAATAGAAGACTTCATGATTTATTTGTCTGCTAGTCTCTCTGGAGATTAAATTTTGAAAAGTCTCAACAGTAGCGTATTCCTATAATGGTAGCTCTTTTGGACAGTGTGATTTCTATTTAGTAATTGCTTCTGTAGTATTTTAACTGTCTGACTCTATTTTTCTTTTTTATTTTTTCAGGAAAACAGGCTGCCTTAGAACCATTTATTTTGCTGAATCTTTTGCCGAACGCAACAGACAAATATTACACTTATAATGGGTCTCTATCAGCTCCTCCATGCTCTGAAACAGTTGAATGGATTGTGTTTAAAGATACCATAAGTATTTCTGAAAACCAGGTAATTTGTTTAATGTAGTAAAACCAATTATACATAATACCAAAGAAAAGCATTTTCCATGTATATGGTAGAAGCTCATGGCATCCATTGGCAGCCCAAAAAAAAAGCTTTTCTTTTATCTAGTTAGAAGTCTTTCATGCAGCCATTAAATTAGAAAGCATCTATATTAATTGTGTTACCTTCTACTTTTTTTTTTTGCCTATTACTAGAATCTGAGTAATTTCTTGTTTTAAAATAGGGTAAGAACATATTCCAGGCTGTCTGGACTTTGAGCTCAGATAAAGAGGAGTATGAAACACTTTTTTGATATTTCCCCAGCCAAATGGTGGTGCTGGGCAGAGCGTAGCTCGAAAAATACTTGTGGAGTAAACCATTAGATACTCTGATAGTACAGAAGAACACAAGTTCAGTGCCATGCAGTATAATTCAACTGTGAAACTTTATCCAAGATCTTTTCCCCAGAGTCTTTCCCTATTAGCAGAATCCGGTCAATCTTTATGACTTCTAACTTCTTTTTTTCGCCTGCTCTTCTAGTTAGCTGTATTCTGTGAAGTGCTTACAATGCAGCAGTCTGGCTATGTTATGCTGATGGACTACCTGCAAAACAACTTCAGAGAACAGCAATATAAGTTCTTCGGGCAAGTGTTTTCCTCTTACACAGGACAAGAAGAAATTCATGAAGCAGGTACTTACTGAATATTCATTCCTTTCTTCTCAAGTTAAAAGACAATTTTCAGTAAAAGATTCATCCAAGTATGAAGTTACTCATTTTAAATTGTGCAGAAAGTAGCACACTGTGTTATTAGTCATAAATCCATCACTTCAGAGGAAAAAAACAGCAATCATAAAACATGTCAGATTAAATGGAGTGGAAAATTAAATGCTTTGTCTTGACCAAGCATTCGGTGAAGATCACATCAGTTCAAGCTTCCTTACACTGCCATTTTAATGTGTTTCAGACTTCAACAAAGCTGCCTTTTCAGAGACTGCAAGAGAATTTTGTTTTACAAACCCATTTGGTTCTTTATCATGTAGTAGGGATGCTTTTCCAACAAAGTGATGTCACCAAATTATTTTCATGTAGTTTGCTTAGAAATTGATGGATGGAGAGAATTCCAGAAGCCAGATTCTGTTCTCGGTCTTACCTAAAACTTCAGGGAAGTTTGTGAAGGTTATGTGACCAAAAAAGTACATTATGTAATGGGAAACAAGATCTAGCACTAAATATGAAAGTCAATGATTCCTATACTAACAAGCAGAAAGGAATATATAGGAAGCATCTAAACTGGAAGCAGCATGTTGCTACTTGCATGGGAATACCTGTAGATTCTTTAACTGAGTTGCACTGAACTGTGTTTAATCAGATACAAACAGATGACTTAAGCATGTGCCATAGGTGTAGTCCAGATTAGGAGTGTGGTTTCATGCACATACTGTTACATATTTATCTGCACATACATGTATATAGACACACACAAATGCAACTATAGGATTTGTTTAATGTAGAACATTAGGGAAGTATTTATATTTTCACCTCTGTTTTATAATAAATAAAATTTTAAAAGCTTAGGAATCATTAAATTTAAATGTTCAGATGAAAGAGCTGTAACGTGAAGCCAAAGCTTCCAGGAGTCAATAGGCTTATGTATTTCAAGTTTTTATATTGCATAGTAGTCAACAGAAAAAAAGTGATCTTTTTAATCTCTTTAGAGAACACATGAGAAATGCCAAGACTGGTTATTACTCAAATAGATAACTGAAAAATTATTTTGTGTTGTGAAACCTAGAATCCCAATTTTCTCCCATTGCGTTCAGTGTACATTGTCATTAGGCAGTAGAATTAAGTGCTTGATTAATTGCTGTTACTAATACATGGCATTTCTTAAGTAGAACTAGGTTTTCTTAGAAAAGCTAGAAGAATCTTTCTATTCCATTATAAACTAATTCCAGCAAAATATTTTCAGGAATTTTCCCACAGTAATATCCCCAACATTTTTGGTGTACAGGCACTGTCCTCTTAAGGACATGGGAGATGCTTCATTCACCAAGCCTGCCTAGTGATGTATGTAATTTCCCTATGTGATATGTACGTATCAATTTAAGAAGATTAAAATAGCTAATCCTTACAACCATACTTGAGGATTCACCTAAGAAAAGTGTTTTGAAATTGTAATGCTTAATCTCACCAACCTCAGCTGGCATGCAAATCCATTTATAATAGAAATCATTGTTTATTCCTGTAAACCTGAGAACCACTGTGGTGGCTTCTGGGCACATTGGGTGACTTTCCATCTGCTCCACCCTTCTGGTAAGGCCCTGGGAGTAAGGGCAGAAACCTAACTCTTTTTTATCTTCCTGGATTTAGTAGAGGTATAAATAACAATGGGTTCTTAAAATTCAAGACTGATAATATATATTGATAAAAAGTATTCATCAGCCTGTTTTTCCGTGAGAAATACAGCTATGTAAAGTTCAGCAGCTTGGTTAAATTGTCTCGTGAGACATGGGGTCAGGACTCTTGTGTTTGCTCTTTCACGTTCCTCAGTCGACATGACTTCATTATAAATTCTCAGATTCTCAGATTTATCCAGACGTGTGCATGGGACACTTCCACTGGCACAGTCTGCGGGGTGCAGGTGCCCAGGCATTGGCAGTGGTGGGTACAGGGGTGGCCTCTGTCAGGAGAGCCCGGGGCTGCCCCGAGTCAGACACAGACAGTTCCAGCTGCCTCCTGCCCACCCCTCCCAGGGCACTGAGAGCCGGGGTGGTGGCACCTCTGGAAAAGCAAAGCTGCACGGCAGTGAGGAGTGAGGGAATCCCGTGAGAAACCACTCTGTGACACCCAGGTGAGAGAAGGAAGAAGGGGAGGAGGTGCTGCACTGGCGGAGCAGAGATCCCCCTGCAGCCCATGGTGAAACTGTGGTGAAGCAGTCTATCCTGCTGCAGGCTAGGGAACCTCCGTGCAGGAGCAGGCCCCTGGCTGGAGCTGTGTCGTGTGGAGAGGAGCCCAGGCAGGAGCAGATTATCTGTCAGGTCTCTGACCCCAGGGACGACCCACAGTGTAGCAGTCTGTTCCTGAAAGACTGTGTGGAGACTGGAAAAATTCATGAAAGACTATCCTGTGGATGGGATCCCACACTGGAGCAGAGGAACAGCATGAGGAAGGAGCGGCAGAGGCAAAGTGTTACAAGCTGACCACAATTCCCATTCCATATTCCCTTGTACCACTGGGAGTGCAGAGGTGGAAGAGTCAGGGGTGAAGTTCTGCCTGAGAAGCAGGAAAGAGTGGGGAGGTGTTTGTGGGGGTTTTTTTTGTTTCTCACTATCTACTCTATTTTTATTGGTGATAAATTTCCTCAAGTGGAGTCTGTTTTGCCCAGGATGGTGGTTGGCGAGCGATCTCCGTCTTTATCTTGACCCATCAGCTTTTCCATCTTACTTTCTTCCCCTGCCCTGCTGAGGAGCAGAGTGGGCAAGTGACTGGGTGAACACCAGGTGGCCAGCCAAGGTCAACCCAGCACACATCTACTGTGCTGCACCACCTCTATCCCAAAGACAGACTAGATCTGTCTAGATCTCTAGATCAGTGATCTGCAAAGCCCCTGAATATCTTAATATAAATTACTTGATTTCATGGCTTCAACATTTGAAAAGTTGCATTTAAAAGATAATTTCAAACCTAGATTTAGCTAAAAGTAGAAGAAAGCAACAAATGTAGGGGGAAAGAAAGCCAAATTTGGGCAGCTTATAAAGGTCTCCTGGTCAAAAACACAGCCCAGGCAGTTTTTGGCAATGATTTGACTGATGTACCCCAGTGGTTCTCCATGATGCAGTTACATTTAGATGAAAATTTCTTAAGTTACATGCATAACATTTTATTCCACAGAAGAATAAGTAAAGATAGGTGCACTACCATGACATGATATGATATGCAAAACCAGAATCTAAGTATTCACATGAAGAAAGCAGAGATGTGGATTCAAGTCTAGCAGGGGTTTGAGTAGCCCTCTGACTTCCTGTGAATTTTCTGCTATTTTGTATTTTGCTGCTTGTGACTTGTAATCCAGTTTAATATTTGTGGCTTCAGACTAGTAACAGAATTAAGAACTCCCTTTCTTGCCATCTCTTTGCTCAGATTTTCTAAAAGTCAGTATCAGAGCAGAAGTACTTACTTAGGTAAGCTGTCTTGTGGTCTCCTTTCTTTTTCTAGTCTCTGGAGAAGGAAAATGGGAAAAGGCAGGAGCAAAGTACTTCTGTGTTACTGACTGGTAGGAAAGAAAAGGGAACAGCAGGATGATTTATGAAGTGACATTAGAAGAAGGGCAAGAGACAACATTTTGGGAAGAAATGGAGGTGAAATAATTTGTAGATGATTGTCATGTAGCAATATTGTTGGTCATTGCTGAGATGAACATCAAAAGGAGGAGAACAAAAAGGAAGACTTTTTTCTTGGGAAAAAATAGAAGAACTGTCTAGAAAAGGGAAAAGAAAACAAAGAAATAACACTGGAAGCACCACCCTTGTACTTTTAAAAGTTTTATAATACTGCTCTATAAGTCTGAACACAGACAGATTTCAGAACCAAATTCACTCATAAGCAAAAAAGATGAAGGGAGGAAAAAGGACTTTAGAGAAGAGTTTAGAATACAGAGAAGCTTGGTGTTTATATTATTAAAAAAGCATTTTGACAAGAATTTTAAACACCTTTGAAAAAAAACAGCTGAGGAGTCTTTAGGTTCATTTAAAAAGAACGAAATCTGTTTAAATCATCTGTCTTAATGCTTAGAATTGAGAAAGGAATCATCTTTGCTGGTCTAATGATTTCTTTTTGCCATCTGGTGGAAATGGCGAGGAATGACAAATTTTAGGAACGGAATGGAATGTACAAAACATGAGATTTTTTTTTTTTTTTTAAATTTGCTCTTCCTTTGCATCAATTAAATGAATTAAGTGCCATTAATAAAATGGTGTATTGGTTATATAGCACAGTAGATTCAAAACCTGGCAGCAGAATTCAACTAAACTACACAGACTTACACCACCTCTACTATTAGCTTACTCACACAAACACAAAAATTAAAAAAGCCTCGCTGCTTATTTTCCATTGACTATCTCAGACTGAAGCTGCTCAGAACTGCCCACCTTCCCTACGGAACGTGAGAAATGCTTTTTACAAATATTTTGGAGGGGCTTGACTGTCCTCTTGTGTTCAAAAGGCAAAATGCAAAGCTAAAGGACTTTGGAAATGCAGCGGTGTCCCCCAAAGCACTGAGGCATCTTGGTGTTTGCTTCCGTTTAGAGAACTCCAAAGGATCTGCACTTGTTTTTTTAGTTAGCTAAATAGTTTGTTTAACTTGCTTTTTCTAGATGTTCATATGTTGTTCTAAACAGAATATGAGATTTTAAAAATGTCTCCTCATTTATTCCAAATAGGGAATGACTATGTAATTGCTTGTTCAAAAGTCAAGCTAAAAATACAAACCTTAAAATATAAAAACATGAAATCACTACCTGATAATGTAATAATTAGCCTTTTGTCTCTTCTTTAAGTACTATAAAAAGACTCAAACATCCTTGAGGGGAAATTCAGGGGTGATAGTTTTACCTTTAATCATTAAAAACAATCTACTATAGATTAGTCTATTATAGCTAGAGAAAGAGTATGCAGCTCTTCTAGGGCTACTCTGATAGAGCCATAAAGACAGAATTGATGAGATTTTTCCATTCCCACTACAGATATAAGAGTCTTTATGTTTTATCATTTATATTATATTTCTTAGGAACTGGATACTAATATTTCACAAAATGTGGTATAAGAGGCAGGGAGAGGAGACAGACCTCAAATTTACCTGCTTTTGGAAATCTAATGTTAAAATACTGGTTCTGTTTATAATGGCATGGCATCCCAAATATTTTAGTAGGAAGCTAAAAATGAGGCACACAAAAGATTTTCATTAGTTTTCTGAGGAGGTAGGTCAAGATTTTAGTAGAGTCACTTGTACCATTGGCTGTAAACCATATTCTTTCCTCTTTTTTTTCTTCCAGTTTGCAGCTCAGAACCTGAAAATGTTCAGTCTGATCCAAAGAATTATACTAGTCTTCTTGTAACGTGGGAAAGACCTCGCGTTGTATACGACACCACAATTGAGAGATTTGCTGTCTTTTATCAGCAGCTGGATGGAGAAGACCAGACTAAGCACGAGTTTCTGACAGATGGGTATCAGGACTTGGTAACTGTAAACTCTTCAAGTTTCATAAAAAGGGATGATGGTGTAACAACTCACTGTTAATTATCTTGAGGGATTAAACTGTAGCTGGGAGTTGATTGAAGAGAAATTATCTCATTTTTTGGCTGTAAAGCCACAAAGACAATTTAAAAAAAAAAAAAAGTAAAAGCTTCTCTAGTCCAGAACAGGGAAAAAACTTTACAGCTTGCTGCTTTGATTTGCCTATACTTGCCATGACCATGTCAGTCACAGAGCTCCTTAGCCATAAAACCCTTTGTCACTTAACAGTGATCTGTACTTCATTGCTCATGGATGTGAAAGAATAACCTACACAAGCAACTAATGAGATTCAATTCAATCATACTGCTATAAATATTAAGTTACTGATTACGGCTTCATGATATTTTGCTAATGAGATCTGTTCCTCTAACCCTCTTTAAAGACTCATAACTGATCAGACATAATGTTACCTAAACTTGTGTTCAGCACTAAATAGTTATTTGGTTTGGTATCCTCCGTGTAAAAACTCACAAGATTTTTTTTAAGTTTACTGAAAACCACTTGTGACAATAAAATTTAAAAAGCACACATTATTATACTAGAAGAAAGGAGCTTTATGGTTCATAAGAAAATTGTGTTATGAAAACATAAACATTTTCAAATACTTGATACTTATTTGCAAGTAAATTATTAAATGTGTTTTTTCTTTTAGGGGGCAATTCTAAATAATCTGCTGCCCAATACAAGTTATGTTCTTCAGATTGTTGCTGTTTGCTCTAATGGTCTGTATGGAAAATACAGTGACCAAGTCATTGTCGATATGCCTTTAGAGGATGCAGGTAAGTGGTCTTTTAAGTTTAGTGATCACTTTTAGCTGAAAAATCTGTTTTTGAAGAAGTAGTTTGTTTGCAAACCAGTTAAAATGCGTGACTTTCAAATTATGCTAAAATGAAATTTCAAAATCGCTGCAGTTAACCTTCAGCATGTTCCTTGCTAATGATATTTTACATGATGTAATTCCTTGTAAGCATTACCTATAAAAAACTGCATGTTAATTTGTTTAATTCTAAGAATATTCTGAAAAGGACCTACCTGATTTCAAATCTCACAAGTGTATCTTTTAGATTTGTAGGGAAATAAAACCATGTTTGGTATTATTTCTCTATGGTTCAAGCATCCTCTCAAAATTAATTCACACAGCCAAAGTCTTAAGGAATTAAGTAACACAACCACAATATGTGATTTATAAGTCTATATTAATGATTTTGAAATTTGATTTCTTATGAATACTTGGAGTTTGATTTCAAAAGACTTGTGATGATGGAATTCCCTTGCTTCTTAATGCTGCCTCACAAAAAAATCAAAAGACCTAACAAACAAATCTTAATGATTTCACAGCCAGATTTGCTTCTTCTGCCTGCGGGTAAATATGAAATAATTTGAAACTATAGCATGAAGCTTGATCTTGTCCTTAATAATGCCTTAAATTCGCTGTAAGCTTTAGCATCAGATTCAGTTCTTATTAAAGTGAGGGAGAGCTATGTTTTTAATTAAGAACCCTGTAATTAATCATAGAAAAAAATCAAATGCTTTTTGACCATGCTAGGAGCTATTTTTTATCTAAGGGCCTGGATTTTGTTGTTTGTTCATGTATTCTGTGAATTCAGTTTTACACTAATGCGTGTCTATTTAGCTACAGCGAGGTCATTAGTGATGTGCTGAACTTGGGAAAACAGGACAGTTTTTCATTTCAAGAGAGCCACATTCCCTTACAGTGAGAGAGAGTATGATTCTCAATAATCTCCACCACAAGAATTCTGGGCTAATAAGGGTAATAGGCTTGTAATAGTGTGGTTTTGTCTGTAGGAGGAGGACACAGCATTAGGTATAGTACATACACATTTTTAATAAAGATTAACTTGTCTTTCAAACACAGTGTATTAAGAATAATGTATTTTGTGGTCTTAGGCTAATATCTACCAGAATTTTTCTATTTCTCTTTAGTTTTCTATTTCTTTTAGTTTTCTAAAAAGTCCACAACAAGGTTCTGACATTCTGCCTGACATTTCACTCTTCTGTCTACCTTTTATCCATCTCTTAGATAGTATATTCTTCCACTTACTTTCCAGAATTTGCTGGGTTTGTGTTTGAAGATTTTTCTCAGATGAGAGATCATCTACATTACCCACATCCATTTCTACATGGAATGACAAATAAGCAGCATAGTGTTATCATCATTAAACAATAGTTCAACAAACCAAGTCAGTACAGTGCTGCCATCACAGCTGCAAAACCTCCGAAAAAATATATTGCAAAACAAAATCCAGGATAGGTGATACCCAGAGGACAAACCGCCCTGCTGCTGCTGCTGCTGTGTCCCTGCTGTAAAGATGAGCTGCAGAGCAGCCTGCTGTGTTCCTTGGCTCCCTGTGGAAGGCAGGGAGGGAGGCGGGAGCGCTGGGCTGGGCAGGCGCTGTCCCTGCACCTCGGGGCTGAGCAGCCGCTGCTGGGGAACAGACCCAGCACGGGGATGGAGGGTGAGGCAGTGGGCAGCCCCTGCTGGCCAGCAGTGCAGATCCAGGCACCCAGGCTGCATTTCCATCCCTGCCGCGTTTCTGCTGAAGTCACGCAAAACAGGGGTTTGCATTCATTTGGCAGAAGGAAGAGTGAGGGAAATACATACTGGAAAATTAATTTCACCTTCCAGTGTCAGCAGAAATTTCTCTGAGATTTGTATGCTCAGACAAGAGAATGTGGTAGAATAAATGCTGTATTTCAGACTGTGTTATATTTGTTACAATAAGGTCTGATACTCTCAAGCCTTTTTACACAAACCTTTAATTTCTACTTTGATATTTTAAATTTTAAACAATATAAATAAAAAGAGAGTGAAGGTTTTAAATAAAAACTAAATACTAAAATGAATATATGCTTGTTTCACAAGAAAACCCAAAAGTTTCATTGACATGCTTCCTATCTGCAATGGACACAAAGTTATTAAATCTACTTTGGTTCTTTTATTTTGTCACTTCCACAGTGGTACCTCTGAAAGCACTGAATAAAGAAAATCCAAGGAAAAATTCCTCTCATGTAATTAGTATGATTCCTAAGAGTGTAAATTGCTCTATAAATAAGTTGTTTACATGCTGTGTCAACTCTGGATGCAATTTTAAAACAGGAAAAAAACTTCCATTAATTTCTAATATTAATGTTTAATTACATACTTACTTTTACTAATTATTTACATCTGAATTAACTGTTGCATATATTTCAAATACTTTCACATTTAATTTTAATATACTGAATATTAAACAACAGACATGAGAATGTAGATTTGTTCAGTGCAGCTTGCTGATTACAACTATAACATCAAATTGGTTTTGTGATCTGCTTTATAGATCTTGAGGCAAAAGGGGATTTCTTGGAGCTCCTGCTTGGGAATTTATGAAAGAAAAGTTATCTTCACCGTGAAGACATGAAATAAAGTTGACACACATAAAGCATAAATTAATCTTTCATTTTCAAGAATTACTCTGAGTAATCCAGTTTAATTAAGACGAAATTCACTACAGTCACCTCCAGATCAATTAGTCTTCATGTTAAGATCTAAAGCAAGGCATGAGTCATGCAGAGCCATTAGATGGGCCCTTTTCCAGGAAGAATTCTATCCTTGGCGTGGCCACTTCTAATGAGATCTGGTATCTCAGAAAGCTCAGGACCATTGTTTTAGACTTTCCTTTTTTGAGATACTCACAAGAGAGTGTTTCTCATGCCTTCTCCCCACCCAGTCTGGTGCCTCCCTTGTGTGGTTAGCAAGGGCTCTGCAGCTCTGGTGATCCACAGATCCAAGACTCTTGTTCTCAGCAATGCCTTGTAAAAGGACCTCTTTGGGGCCATGCTCTGCCTCAGTTTGTGGAAGCCTCAGGAGCTGTAATGTAATGGCATTGGGCGGGCTACCACAGTGGAGACCTCTGCTCCTTGGGTTTTCCCTGAGCTCTTCAGAACGGCAGCCTTTCTTTGTAAAACAGTGTGTGTGCACGTTAGAATCTTTTCCAGTTAGTCTCCACTTAGTAAAAGCCAACAAATGCACTACTTGATGTAGCTACAAAATCTCCATTGAAAATTTAGGGAATCGTGTACAGAGTATTTCAGTCAGCTTTGATAAAAATCCAATCTTTATTTGCAAATGTTTCACTTGCTATTAGAATTGGATTTCAAATAACTACGTAAATGTGTGCTTTGACTCTCTAGATAATATCTGTATAGAACTGAAGGTTATGCAATAGTTTGTTGTGTAGCTAATACTGGTGGTACTTACATACTTGTGCTGACACAGGAAAGGAAAAATAAGAATATAACTCCTATTCCTTTGTCTAGACTTAGTTGGTGTTTGTCAAAAAACCCCCGAACATGTTGGGATATAGCTCTCAAATGCTGTCTCCTGCCTGGCAGTTCATGCTGTCAGCAATGCTTTGTGGGGGTCTAACTATGCAACTTCTTTGTAACTTGTCTTCGTGATTTTTGTCCTAAAAAGCACTAAGCATATATTAAATGTCTGATTTAGGGGATGCTTTTTTCTAATTTTGTACTGATAAAAGTAGAAATCTGAAAACTAATTTAGTCAAAAGAAAAAGGCTTTACTTTTTTTCTTGTCATGCCATTTATTACGTAAGTCAGTACAGAAGTAAAAAAAGTTTATGTTGTGTGGATTATTCTATGATTATAAATCCCATTGTTTAAAAATATTTTTTAAATATTTGCATTGAACAAATGTAGGGAAATAGTTACCTTTTCTGTATTTGTTCTATCGTTTCTTCATCTGTCATTAAAATGGACTATGAAAAGACCTCTACAGAACTCTCTGATTATTTAATTATTTTATTTTAAAATGTATACTATAGAATAATCAATATGTGGTTCGAGAAAAAAANTGTTGATGCCCCTCCATTGAGAAAACAGCAAGAAACTGCAGTTTCCTGCTGGTGGAATTTGAGAGCATATACCCTTCTATAGACTCTAGCACAATCAGTACAGTTTGTTTTTCTGACTAAGTCTGATTAAAGCTCAACTCAAGAATAGTGACCACAAAAAGAATGGATAGAATTTCTCTGTGTTGAAAAAATTTTTCAGAGAAGTCTGGTGAGTACATAGTACGTGGTATGGGTCTATTGTGGGAAGGCATTCAATCTAATGTCANTCAACCTACATCAATGGGTTGTTTTTTGGAGGGTGTGGCTCTTCACCTTGGATGGGGGATGTTATTATATTTCTGTAATCTCCTGTCAAATCAAAAGCTCAGCAACAGGATTAACAGAACTTCTTTAACTGTGTATCTCTAATACTTTTGACAAATAAATTTTCTATGACCATCTAAATTTCAATAGTCTTTATAAAGTTCCTGAAGATTTACTGGTTTTGTTAATACNTTAAAGCTCAACTCAAGAATAGTGACCACAAAAAGAATGGGTAGAATTTCTCTGTGTTGAAAAAATTTTTCAGAGAAGTCTGTTGAGTACATAGTACGTGGTATGGGTCTATTGTGGGAAGGCATTCAATCTAATGTCAATATTTGATTCATATCATTGAGAAGCCAGGGAATATCATTATCTCGTCCACCCCTTCCTCCCCTCCGCTCCCCTCCCCACCCTGCCCCAGAGCCTCCTAGGCCTCAGGAGTCAGAGGTAAGATAATTTTTTATCTATCTAGCTAATGAAAGGTCAGTTCTGTACTTGGTAATTTATAGATGTTTGTTACTAAAGGCCAATTTGTGAAGATTTTGTGCAGCATTGCTTAGTCAAAATTTGCATGCTATAATCTACAAATAGAACTATATGAGCTTATTAGTTTGATAAACTTGATCTAGTGTATGGTGCATATAGCATATCTCAATTTTTTTTGAAGGGTAGATATGGACAGACCAAAGAAAATACAAATTAAGTCTTAGATCCCCATCTGACAAAAATGAGAAATATAGAGATTATATCTTAATCCTAGTGTTTTGAAGAAACGACATTTGGGAATTGTGGAGGAAATGCAGACATGGGGCTGTGTGTGATGCTATTGTTATAATCACTCTCCAGGCTAAGAGAATGGCATTTTCACCTAGTGCAAATCAGACCTCAGAATATGTGTTAGCACTTGTGTGCAGACAGAGTGTGCTAGAACATGGCTTAGGAGAAAGCCTTAGAGAGACTCAGAATGGGAATGGGACTTTTTGAGGACCAAAGAAGCAGTAAGATGCATTAGTGCTGTGGATGGAGTGTTAGATTTCCTCACTGAAGACCTGTGACAGCTCCTACCAGAGAGCTGGATGTTTGTTTCAACCTGCTTTGAAGCCTCTCTTGCTGACCACCAGCAGAAGTACAACATTGGATTTGGCCAAAAAGAGAGAAAGAAGGCAAGAGACTACCTCTAAATTTGGAGAGAAGGATTTTTAACTGGGTTGTAGGAGATTAATTTCTTCAACCTGTTTCAACTGGTTCTTATTTATGAAAGTTGGGAATGCCTCAAAAGCCTCTAGAGTAGTTCTTCACAGAGCATGCAGTACCTATTTATTAGGGATTTGGGATTTTTCTGGGATATGTTACAAATGGCTTCATGTCTTTACATTAAATCAAGTAGGGTGGGAGTTTGAAAAAGGCTGTAAGCACTGGGAAGGGTGGGTCTCTTTGCTCTGCCCTGATGGAGGCATGCAGCCTGCTGCATACTGAGTATGATGGCATTGCTCTTGCACTAGTACCTAAGCCCAAGCCTGGGTGCACAAAAAAGGAATTTTCTATATGAAAGTTATAGAACAGATTATTTTACAAGTATATCTTCAGAGCAGATTTAATGTAGAGAAATAGTCGATCCCCAGACTTACTGTTTTTCTCTCTTCTGTATTTCTGCATTAAACTGTACTTCTCATTGAGAACTTCCTTGTAAACTTGGCTTTCCCCAGCCAACATGCGGTTCCTCCAAAAGTACAAATCCATTGGTATCAAAATAGAGCCAGACAAAACTGTTGTGGCTGACTGTGTCCTGTCTAGATGAGTGAGCATTGCTACCCTTAGTCCTCAATCCAGGGGGTTGCCATTTCTCCAAACATAATCCATGGTCTCAATAAGCATATTAATTAATCGGTTGAGTCCTTGCAGAATTAAGAATTCTATCTATTTTAAATTGTGGATGATACGGTGTGTATTTTTGTTTTATAGAGGCTGACCTCATTCCTGAACTGAGTGAAGCTGAAGAATATGAGGTATAGCATTCATTTGTTTTTTAAGAGAGTATTTAAAATAAATAATTTTCAACCGGATAGCAATTATATTCTGTGAAAATTTTTAAAACTATGTCACCAATTGAGTGTATTATCTGCATTTATGTATACATATATGTATGTGCATATATAGCCTTTGAGCTATATTTCTCCCTAGATAACTCTCAAGATACCTCAGTATTTCTCTGGGGCTGGAGATACATGGTGAAGTAAAGGATATCACAGAATATTCCTAAATATTTTTTAAAATGGGGCATCAGTTTAAAATCACCCCTCTGTGAAGTCTGACAATTTTTCATTTAGCAGAATCAAAGCTGCAATCCAGTGTTAGGCTTTTTAGTTAAAGAGAAGTTTGATTTGTCCTTGTTTGTGATGGTCTTATCATGTAGTAAATTAAAGTAAGGGGGGACCATAGTTGTGCTGAAGAGTGAGATTCAAGGGTGTCTGCTATCAGTGTGCTATTGGTTGAACCGTTACTCAAAAATTCTTGGAGGGTCATTTGCTTCTTGAACTTTAGGTTGAACTTTTTGTTAGACTTTAAATTACAGCTCTATTTTACAAAATTTTTGATGCTCTTATGATAACCTTTGGAGGCTTCATATTCAGTAACTAGGTTTCTGGTGTCCCAGCAAGGAGAGGTGTAAAAATACCATAATTAAGTTTTTAACAGTCTCTAATACCAGTTTTGCAACATGAACAGTTACTTCAGTAAGACATTTATCACGTAAAATCAAGTAATCCCTCAGAATTTTTAATTTATTGCTTCAGCCTATGACCACAATATTCTCACTGCATGACAAGTGCTTTCAGTCAAATAGACAGCCTGTGCTTACCTGTTTATTTACCCTCTCTTGTATTTGTAGACACTGAGTAACCAGTAATAGTCATTTCTCTGTTGTTGTAAGCTATGTATCTAGATTATGATATTGCATCTCTTAGGTGCCAGTGAACATCAACTGATTTTTAATTGAACCAAGAAAGTTTAAAAGTGCATACATTGCCTTGCAGAAATTAGATCTTTAGAAACAAGGGTCTGTCCAGTCCAGCCTGGGTTTGAAGACACAGTCTTGGTGCTGCTGTCCCTGCATTTTAGGTATTTAGTCCTCAGAACGAAATCCAAACCTGAGAGTCAGGTCTGAGGTACCTTATGTTGTGTGAGTGCTTGAGAGGTTCCTGGTTCAAAGAGGGACTGCAGTGTGAAACCCAGCTCTAGCCCCTGCTCTGGTGAGACTGGGTAAAAGCTCTCAACTCCTGTTTGCTGAGTGCCTCAGTCAATAATGTATTCAGCAGCTCTTTATCTTGGGCATGTTCTTTCAAAGGCTGTTGATTTTTTACATTCTTCTCCCTGCTGTGCCCTGTTCCATGCAGGAATGGGAGATTTACTCAACCTAAACTATAGTGGAAACTGAGGAGTTGTTAGAATGGCAGCTGTGCCTATTTCCTATCTACTGGGTGTTTTCTCTCAGCATTATGCTTTTGAGTAAAAACCGGGGGCATTTCCACCACAGCACCAAGCCAGATCTTCAAAAAAACCAAGAAAGAAACTCTTTTGCAAGAGGCTCTGTGCTGCTCTGTCTCTTAGGGCTGTGTGTGCCTGTCAAATCAAGTCCCTTCAGAAACTGAAAGTATCTCTCAATACAGATTGCAGATTGTGCTGGGACAGGTTCTGTTCTGGTGCAGCTCTGGATGGGGGCACAGCCCAGAGCTGCAGGGGCTGCTGTGTCCAGGTCAAAACAAAAATGCTTGCTGAGCAAGTTAGGTCCTTCGATGTTATGTTTCTTGATTTGGTGCCGGAAAAGCTGGACAGGGGACAAAAACATTTGACCTTAGATCCTCAAGCACTGCCTAAATCCTCATTGCATTCAGGCATGTAATATTTTTTTCTTTTGGATACGTCCTTAAAAGGCAAAACTCCAACGCAGATTTTGCACAAAGTAGTGTTATTCATCATCATTCATGTTCAGAAAACAAAGGGTCATAACAGGACTAGGGGATATGATTCACAACACTTGTGAAACTCTTACAGTCATGCTGAAGATCCTGAAATCTTCTTTTCCAGAAAACTCTGAATATTCAGCAGCATTGAGGACAGGTCATAAATATATTTTACAAATTCTGTTGTTATTACAGTTTAATTACCATCAGGATATTAGTGCAAACCTCTAAGACATTCTGACAGCAAAACCATTTTTTCACTGCTGTGTATACAATATATACTATATATTGCATATATAATTGCATTTTATTAGGAAGGAGTTACAGGCTTTTAATAAAGTAAATAAATACTGTGAGTGATTTTTGCCTCTCAAACACAATTAAAGTTTCATAATATTGAAGAAGTTTTTGGGACACAGCATTTTCCTGGTTTTATTGCCAATAAGTAATATTTTTCAAGATAAAAGAGGATACCTGTTCTTGCAGTTAATACTTTGGTTTAAGGCCAAAGTGTCTTCTCAAGTGTTGTCTTGCTTTACGCCTTCTTGTTTTATGGATCCAGGAAAATGTATTATTACAGTTTTAGTTTTCATTCATGTACGGAGTCTATAAACATTTTTAATTGTCTTCGGCTATGGTATTTTTTTCAAAGGATGAAGTGGATGGAAAGGAAACAGAGGTGGATGAAGAAACTGCAGTGATTCCTAGCACTGACAGTACAGTGAACCAATTGAGGAGAGATTTTCAGGTGATTACATCCAGCTACAGTCAAGAAAAAATGGGAACAAAACCCAGTGAAGCTAAAACAAATATATACTTAACAAGAGAAGAATTACATGGTAAGGATAATGTTTTCAAAGCAGTTTATTATGCTACTTCTCCACCTATTGGTGACATTTCTGAAGAGGAAGATGCTTTTTTGGAATCCCAAACAATTACTGGAATTCCTCCTCAACTCATTGACTCCACCAAAGGCAGAGAAGAAGAATATATATATCTTTCTTCAGGGACCGAGCCAACAAGAATAACCACAACTGGCCACAGTGATGAAGATTTCTTACTGTCTCCTTTTAAACCTCATCAGGAATCTGATGACTTTTGGAGTTCTGTTCCTACCACTTCTTCATCACAGCTGGTTACAGAGGAGACCTCCCAAGAAGATGCCCTTCCTTCAGGAAGCCCAGACATAAGTTTGCATGATGTTCTTTCCCAAGGCTCCGTTAAATATGTTTCAGAAGGTGTAGCACTCTCAAGCTCCGATGAGCCTCCAAAGCATACCCCTTCCACTGATGGAAATTTGTGGTTTCGTAATGCTACAGATCCTACAACTCCATCTGTTGATGCATCGCCTAGCAGGCATTTGTCTCAGACCAGTTACACTGATGCTTATGTAGAGGGATTAAAGCCAACTACAGTGCCCTTTTCAAGCAGCCCAGGGATTTCACGAGACGCTTCAGATGCGGATTTAGAATTGCCACATTATTCTACCTTTGCTTTCTCCTCTGCTGAATTATCACCTCACTCTATCCCTTCAAGCTCTGGAGAATATGGTTCTGCTTCTGCTGCCAGTGAGGTACTCTCTCAGACAACTCAGCCAGTCTATAATGGTGAGATACCTCTTCAACCTTCCTACAGTAGTGAAGTGTTTCCTCTAGTCACCCCTTTATTGTTTGACTCTCAGATGCTCGACACTACCCCTGCTACATCAGATAGTGATGTGACCTTGCATGCTACACCTGTATTTCCCAGTGTTGATGTGTCATTTGAACCCACCCTGTCTTCCTATGATGATGTACCTTTGCTTACATTTTCCTCTGCTTCCTCCAGTAGTAAAATGTTTCACCGTTTGTATACAGTTTCTCAAATGTTTCCACAAAGTGCTACTCCAGCTGTTGCAAGTGATAAGGTGTCCCTGCATGCTTCTTTGACGTTGGCAGAGGGTGATCCATTAATACAGCCAAGCCTTGCTCAATATGCTGATGTGGTGTCACATCAGACCACTCATGCTGCTTCGGAGACACTGATATTTGGTCATAATAGAACTCACATATTTTCTCAAGTTGAACCATCCAGCAGTGATTTCAATATGCATGTACTATCTACAATGTCTGAACTTCCTTATGCTTTGTCTGGTAATGCGGGCTCCCTCCAAAGCTTTACTGTTTCCTATGACTCTGCAGAATTTGTGCATGATTCTGTTGACATATTTCGTCAAGATCCTTTATTTAGCAGCTATAACAATGTACTGGTGCATAAACCTTCTTCTGTAATATCACAAGCTGATACTTTGCTGCAGCCCACGCGCTCTCTGTCTAGTGACACGGATTGGTCTGAAGCATACTCTGGTAGTGAGTCCCTTTTGCCTGATACAGATACTTTGACGGTACTTAACGTTTCTTCCTCTGATTCTGTTGATGAGATTCCATATGAATCATCTGGGTTTAGTGATGTTAATAAGATGCTTCAAAAAGGTGATGTTATAAATGGAGATGAGAGAGAACTGAAAATTTCCTCCTCTTTAAGTGAAATGGCTTCCAGTGCTGAAAGTAAAGTGATACGTGAACTTTCTACATCTGTTTCTAATGATGTTGTAATTGAGCAGAATATGTCTCTGCAAGAAAGCCCACTTCCTGTTTCTAGCACAAAGGGAATCCTTCCAGTCTCTCTTGCTTTTCCCACTACTAAGATATTTGATCATGATATTAGTAAACTTACAGAAAAGCACCTTTCTGTTCAGCCTTTGCATGTTACAACTCCAGCCTTTGATGACACTTTGCTTAAACCTATGCTTAGTGCAAGCTCAGATCAAGCTCTCTCTGTCCCTGCTTATAGCAAAATGTTATCCTCGACTCAGCTGTACTTTTATGAGACCTCAGCTACATTAAATAACGAAGCATTACTGCAGTCCTCCTTCCAATCTTCTGGCGATGGCACTCTGCTTAGCACAGCTGCAGTTGTGCCTAGTGATCCAATATTGGCTGAAAGCTCAAGGGTTCAAAAAGATAGTTCTACAATTGACCAAATATTGCATCAAATGGCACCAGGTTCTGCTACAACTGAAAGCAAGCTGCATTCTACATCTGCACCTTCTGTTGCTGATATGATGTCAAACACTTTTAGTAAGCCCACAGCATCACTTCAAGGTTTCTCTATTTCTTATGCAAGTGAGAAATATGTTTCATCCAGTTTATTTAACAGTGAAGACGTTCAGAAGGTCATGCCTTCGTTGTACAGTAGTGATGTTGCATTCCAGCTGACCAGTTTAGAAAATACAAATGCCTTTCGCCCCCAGACAGCAAATGCTGTAACAACTCCCTTCCTAACAGGTGACACATCATCACATGTAGCTACTCCTGCAGACAGCCATATCTCTTCAAGTGTTTTTGAAAGAAGTGAGGCTGCCAGTGTCTCTTCAAGTTCCACACTTGGTTTTGATCCTGTTCATGTGCCTGCGGTTGTTTCTGGTTCTGATGTGTCCGTTCATCACACTCTTCCTTTACCAAATATACTTACTTCAGTTTCGGCTGTTCCTTCCAAAAGTGAGATCCCTGTAACTTTGAGTAAGTTGCTGGTTCCTTCTAGAGAATCCTCTGGGTTGTCACCCAGTGTCATGTCCAGTACTGATTTGTGGTCTTCTGTAGTTGAGGATGACTATGATGAATATGATGATGGCTTCCCTGTAAGTAACTGCATCTCATGCACTTCCCATAGAGAAGATCAGGATATGGTAGGAGAGGATGAAAATACAAAGGTAAACAATAACAAGGATCAGAGTAACCTAATTATAAGTTCATATTCTGAGAAACCTGAAGAAGAGAAGTTTTCTACTGCTGCATCTGACAGTCAGATAAACCATGCCATGGACAGACGTAATTATACATCCATACCAACTTTGACAGCCAGCGTGATACCTAAGAAGCACAACGACCTGAAAATTTTGGAGAACCACATTCAGACTTCTAGTGTCCAATTGCAAAACACAACAGAATCTAAGTCTTGGGCTGTTTTGACAAGTGATGAAGAAAGTGGTTCTGGCCAAGGTACCTCAGATAGCCTTAATGATAATGAAACCTCAACAGATTTCAGTTTTCCTGACCATAATGAGAGAGACACTGAAGGGGCAGTTGAAGCAGGTAACTCAGAATTAACTCCTGGATCATCACAGTCATCAGCCTCATCTGTTACTAGCGATCACTCACCAGTATTCAACATCTCTGAGGCAGGTTAGTTATGGATAAGGTTACTGAATACCATGGGAAGCTGTGAGGGGATACTTTTGTGCTGTAGAGAATCAGAAGGTTTATCTACAGATAATAAAGGGAGAACATAACAGTGCCAGTGGGGGTGATTAAGGAAGCATTGGGGAATGGGGGCACATACTGAGCTGGTTATCTTGTGAATGCTACTTCTGGCTACTTAAAACTGCTCCTGAAATATTCATTAAGACGATTGATGCTCTGCTTTTGGATAGATGCATACTGTCAGCAGAACTTGAGTGGTGCAAAATCTAAAACCAGAATCAGTGCTAACTTTTTAATTTTAGTTTTAAATGTTTGAGAGGGATTAAGGGTCTCTGTTAAGTTCTCTGTACAAGTGCTGCCCTTATGGAAATACCACCAGAGGAAACCATGCCTCTGCCAGAGGAAACATACCTCTGATATTCTCTTTTAAACTTAGAGCAGCACTTTTTTTTTGGTGTTTTCTAAGAGTTTGAACAAGGAAGAAAATGCTGTTTTGATTCTGATTCATCTGAACTCATAAAAACATTTATTTTTGTTCTGTGTATGCCACTTTCAGATTTCAGTGCAATGCAGAATTTTTGTGCCAGATTTGCATATTCCCAAAGTAAAGCCAGATTATCCTCTACCTATTTATATTTAATGCTATTTTCCTATTTATTCCTCTTAAAGTCAGTGAGAGTATTTGTGACCCATGATTACAAGGATAAAGTCAGAAATCAAAACTGATAATGCATTTCCTTTTTATTTAGAAATGCACTGTGGAAAATCTGAAGTATTCAGACATATTCTTCATTGCTTCTTGTGTTAAATAATTGAAAATCAAGGAATCAAGTCAAAAATAACCTATGATCTTTGAAAAAAACAAACCAACAACAAACAAGGTTGAATTGGTATTTTAGAAAATACATTGAACTTCTGTTATGTACTTGCAACATCTGTAGAGGGCAGTAACATTCAACTAAACCCACTAAGGAATGAAATCCACAAAGCATTGGAAGGTTCCAGCCCAGTCCTACAAATAAATACACAGTTGAATTACATAAGGTTTTATACCTCATGAGCAACAGAATACTAATATGAGAAGGTGGTAAATTGGCACTCAGTATAGTTGGGGGTAGTAGAATGTGAAAAATAGAAAATAAAAATTAAAAGAAAATAGAAAACATTGAAATCACTAGGAGTCCTGACAAGGTAGGTGTTACAAAACTGAATCAATAAGTGAATTAGTTCACCGGTAAGTAGTTACCACTTTGTGTAAAATGCATAACATTTCTGCAAAAATAACATTAATATTTCAAAACCTATCTTATTGGTAGGAATGAGTGTTGCCATAAGATACAAGAGTTTACATAATGGGTGTCATTTGAATTTTACCAATAGTAACTCAGAAAGGATTATAGAGCACTGGAGGAGGAGGAGGAGTACAACAGACTTAGCTTGTCTTCTAGATATTATTGAAAGGCACTCTACAGTATCACTTCATGAGCATTACTTTTTTTCCAACACGTAATGGCAAATACTGGCTTTTAATAAACTGAAAATTCAATTCCAGCGTATCTAACACGATCTCCTGTAAATCAAAGACATATTTGCTTAATTAAATTATATAAAAATAAAACAAAAACAAAAAAGAATCTATCACCTGAGAACTTATTTCTGCGTTGCAGTGGACTTTGCAGAAATTGGTGAAATGTCTTCTTGTTGTGACCATTACAGGAAAAAATTGTCATTTAAAGTTTTCCAAGTCTTGTAGCTGTTGATGAACTAAGATTTTCTCCATAAGACCTCTATGATTACCTAAACCTTTCAGCTTCTTTTGAGAAACTAAGGCAACTTAATAGGAAGAAATATGCAAAGGATCCAAACACATCAGTTATTAGAAATCAAAGAAATGTACTATAGCTGAGATTGCCTCTTCAGCTGCCATCATTGGAGTGATGGCCAAGTAGGCAGGAAACCTCCTGTTACAGGAGAAGTCTGCACTTCATTCCCCATAGGAGGAATCTTAATAGCATGTGGTCATGAAGTTTGAAGGAACCCTGTCATCCCACAGATAGGATTGGATTTTATGCTGTGGATTAGTCCAGAGTTGGATAAGCAAGTCTGACTGTTTCAAAGGGATCGTATTGTGTTTTCTCATGCAGACACATAGTTTTTCTCTGAAATCAATAGGAAGTATCAATTTTAACCTACTCAACAGAAACTTGGAGATTTTTCAGAAGCAACTTTGTGCCTTCAATTACTTTGCCCATTGAGCTGCAGAATTTAAACAGAAGTGATTGATATGGGTATTAAAAGTATTTTGAATTACAACCAAGAAGATATCTGCAAAATCAGAGCCTAGACCTTTTTGCACATAAAGTCCTGAAAGCCTCTAAATGCAAGAAAATGGAAGCAAATAGAGCTGCCTGGAAATCTGTACTGAGTGAAGCCATTTGTTTTTTGACATCCTATTTAGAGCATGTAATTTGCTGTCTTTTTTTTTCTTTCCAGATATAACTCCATTCCTTCCTCCCTTTGTGTAAAAGCTTTTTATTCATGTAGAATTGGTCTCTTGAAATAGCAGTGGAGTGCAGATGTTTTCTATACAGCAAAATTCTGCTCTTATACAGAAAATTCACTGAATTAGGACTGTTCACAAAAGCAGAAAACATTCTAGGGGTTTAATTCTAACAAGTGCAAAAGTGCTTATTTCTGCATTTTAACTCAATTAATGTTCACAGTAAACTGCACAGATTGAAATAAATCCACTTTTTTATGCCAACGTCACAACTTTAAAATGTTTACTTCTTGAGGTATGACCAAAGCTAAAAATACAGTATTGGTGTTGTTGACCATTTTGTTTCCTTCTTTAATAAAATAATAAAATATATTGTTTTGATCTTCATACAGATTCCTATGTCTAAATATTTCTGTCATCTAGCATTATATGCCTCACAGAAATATGAAATCAAAGCAATATCAAAATAATAATTTGATCACTTGTGAAGATGGAGGTGGGAAATTTAATTGTGGCTCCAGTATAGTTGAGAGTGACAATTGGATTCAAAGGAAGCAGGATGTATCCAGAAGGCAATTTACAGAATGGGCAGTGGATAAAAATACAAAAAGCTAAACTGCAGTACAGCAAGCACATAAGGACTATTGCAAGATAATTTTCATATTAACCTATTAGCCAGAGAAGTGATTTGCATTATATGACTAGCAGTTTAATATCAATTCCAGTGCACATTCCAATATTATGTATTCAGATTTCTTAACTCATTTGGCTTTCAGCTAATTAAACTGATTAAAATAAAAAACCTTTCTTCTGAATTTTAACAAAAGTCTGCTATTCTTACAAAGAGAAGTCTCCACTGCTGGAAGGCTGAGTCACATAAGCTTGAACACTTTGCTTTACCCTCTGCTTATCTTCTGTAAGCTGGTTTGCAAATGTATAAACTTTCTGCGGTACATAGTAAAAAATAGAGGTAAGTGATATTAAGTAGGCCCATTATAAGACACATTCACTTGTGCTGTGCATTTCTCAGAATTTAAACATGGACTGTTTCAATTTTCTCTGACTGCAGAGGCAAGTAATATTAGCCATGAGTCTCGTATTGGTCTAGCTGAGAGTCTGGAATCAGAGAAGAAGACAGTTATACCACTTGTGGTCGTATCAGCCCTGACTTTTATCTGTCTAGTGATTCTTGTGGGTATTCTCATTTACTGGAGGTAAGTTGTTTTTTGGTTGATCTCTTTCTCAGTTCTAAAGAGCTCTGATTTGAAAATGTGATTGGCATTATTGAGCTGGTTTACAGGACGGAGTCTGGGTCTTGTCTCTTACCATGCCTTCAAATTGCTCAGTGTCATAAAGATGACAAAATAAGGTGATTTCTGTCCAAAATACTCAACTGCATTTTTTTTAAAAGAGGGTTTAACCACTGCAAATAGTTTATATTAAGAGATCCTAGTAAGCAATAACGTGTGATTGATGCCTAGAAACTAAGTGACTTTACAGAGCACTGGGAAAAGCAAGAGGGAGAAGAAAAATAAATATGGCATGGGGCTATTTACTATCTTTCTAACCTTTCAGCTGTTAAAAAAGGTAGATACCAATTTAGAATGAGACTCTATGGTCCTCAACATGACTATGTAAATAAGCAATTCATATGGCACTGTAGGAGTGTGCTGTACCTGAAATTATGTGGAAGACACAGAAGGGATAGTTTAATGATACTTTAATAGTGTAGCTCCTTGAAGGTCACTTACTGAGTAGCTCTTAAGATGTTCTCTGGTTAAAAAGTCATTCTACTTTGTAATTCTGCTGAACCAAAATTAGCCCCCCAGGCTTTCAAAGCTTTAGTGGATAACTATGAATGTGTTTCATGTGCACACATGTGCTGAGGTTTCCTCATGGACATGTTTCTCTGTGACTTGATAAACTGATAAGCCAGTAAAAATTAAAAAATACGATAAAGAGAATTGATGGTTATAAGAAGTCATAGTAACATAATCAGGAAGAGCAAAAAACTGTATCCACACTGAGAAATAAAACAGACCAGCTAGCACGGCATACAGCTGAAGTCACTTCCCTCACAGAGGATAGATAAAAACAGGGTGGCTGCATTCACATCACTTACTGGGCATGGCCTCCGCCCTGTGCTAACCCCAGACTGTGTCAAGCATTGTATGAAATACTGCAAGTTGGCCTGAACTAAAAATGTACCAGGAACCTCGTCAGCCACGTGGCAGTATGTGGCAATGCTCAAGGCTTTGGCACTCTTCCACTGGTTCTAGTTAAAGTCAGTCTTCCTAGGGACACGTCTGCTTAAGCTCTCAAAACCTTGTACAGCCCTAAGACTTTCTCAAGTGTGCAGGTTATCAGGGAGGAAATGCCGTGGTGGGCTGGAAGGGGGAAATAAGTTGCAAAAACTTCTGTCACTTCAGTGATCGGCGGGAAGCTGATCCTGCTTCTGCTGTGCTAACACATAAACCAGCAGCCAGAAACAGGACCTTGCTCTTACAGGGACTGTATAGACAAGTGGGAAGACTTCCAAACATCTTCCAGATGCCTTCAGAGCTTGTTTCTTCTTCCTTCAGCCCAAATAATCCTGCTTAATCTAAAGTGAAAAAAAGGTGGAGAACCAGTAACTTTGGCCCTTTCCAAACTACTGACTACTGTAATCCCTAGGCTGTGATGTCAGGATTGCACCTCCTGAATTTTCTTCTAGTGTCCTGACGCTGGTTTTCTGTCAGCCTATCAGGGTGTATTCCATATGGGGACAGAACACATTCCATCCCTGAACAGACTAGGCTGGAGAAACTGAGTTCAAGCTTCCTTGGTTTCAAGTGTGCTAGTGAGTCAGACAGCCTTTGCCGTGGTTAAAGACACTTGAACAATGAACCTTGAGAAAGATTTCTTCTGCTTTTCCAAGTGGTAGTTAACTGCCATAAAAATTCCACAAGTCATTTCTTAGTTTATGCTTAGTTGGATAACCATATTCTCCATCCCAGGATTTCCAGCTAACCACTTGTATACTGAGGGTCTTTTCCTGTCATTCATGTTATGCAACATGATTGTTCATATTCATCTTCCAAGAGGTTTCATCCCTGATGCTGAACAGTATTTGAAATCTCTTCTATCTGCCAAAGAAGGCCATGCATTTAAAGACCCAGATTGTACAATGCAGTTCTAGTAATCCTACACTTTACAAGCTTGTTTTTGTCGAATAACATTGTGTTCATTTTGTATTCTTTCTCTGGGAATGAACAATTCTGTAAAGCGGGTCTTTCAAAATAAAACAAAAATCCCGTTAGCAATAATATCTTCTTGACTTGAATCTAATCTTCTCTGTACTTCTTGTGTACTACAAAATAAAATATGGAGCTCTTTTATTGTTAATCCTCAAAATTCTCTTGGCATTATGATAACGCCAGTAACTATTTCTTATTTCAGGGGAATGCAACATAAAGACTATGCATTGTAGGTAGGACTTCGTGGCCCTCTTTCAAAGTTGCCAAAACACTCACCTCTTTTTAAAGTCTGGAAAAAAAATCAGAATATTAACTTCATTGCTGTGCAGATTTTATTAAGCCTGGAAAATATTAGTAGAAAGCCTGTAAGGTTTTTCTAATAGTTAAATTTAGTTTGTTTTGAAATAATTGTTGTGAGATGTTAATGTTTCTTTTTATAATGCACCTCTTTTTTTCCCAATTTGGGCCAATTATTTTCACTTTTTAAAGTTTATCAACATTTAGGTTTACTAGAAGTTATTCTATATTCCTTTTACAAAAGAAGTCCAAAAAAGCATTGGTATATCATAGCTGGTCATATGTGTGAATAGTGCTTTGGGTTGTTTCCATTATTAGCTCCTTATTTGAATATGCAAAAGGTGTGTTATTTGGTTTGAAACCAAGTAACTATCAAGAGCAACAAGTTCCAGTCTCTCAAGGTTAAAGAAAGACAAAATTATTTATTTCTTCACTTTAATGACTTGTATCAGAAAAATAATTCTGTACCATCTGTTGTTTGGGTTTGGGTTTTGGGTTTGTTTTTTTTAAATGAAATTGTTAATCAGCACTTGAGGAAATTGCTCAATCTCTTCACTATCTCATTAGGCACAATTTCAATCTTTTTTTGATAGATATTTATTTCTCTGACAGGGATGAAAACTTCTAATGGCAATATTGTCTAAAGATTGAATAATTACCAGTAGGAAAATACACAATTTTTAACTACTCTGGTTTCGTGTATTTTTTTAAATTCAAGCAATTTTCAAGCAATGTCATTTTCCTTTCATTTCTTCAGCATGATTAAGATTACAGTGGAATAAACAAGGAGATTCTTTGCCCTGTTTAGTGGCCTTGCTGTCCAGATAGACTTTTTTTAATAGCTTTAGAGAGAATTTTCTGTCCAAATCTAAAGTCTATCCATTGCTCTCAGTATCTGTCTACTTTCTGAACTGTTGCAGCAGAGATGCAGCAGGAATACCTGAATGTACTGGCTTTGTTCTTTTCTTGATGGTTTCATTATTACCATTTTGCTTAATTATTCATGTTTGTGCAGATCAATTTTGTAATGTTTGTTGTAAGAAGAGCTTGGAGAATAGTAACATGGTGACAGTTATCAGTGGGAGTTCTACCATTCAAAATTCTTTCACAACAAACGTAGTAAATCATAGTAAAAGACCAATTCTAATAACATGAATCACAAACTGCTAATGCACTTGCAGGTCCATTTGCATTTACAGACATACTGAGTATCAGCTGCCTGTCATGCAGCCTGTTAGACATTTCGTGATAGCAACACTTCAGAAATTACCAACCTGATGACAGCCCACACCATGAGTAGTTATTTGAATTTTAATTTTCCTCTACCACCCCATATCATTGAAACATACCTGTCAGAGAATGCTCATTTTCTTATCCATTATTTGAATTGATGCCTTGAGTCCTGTGATAAGTTTATGGAAACAGAGTTGAGAATCCTCTCTAAGGATCATTAAACTTGCACATGCAGAAACACTAAAACCAGATTTAAATATACAGAGGCCACACTCATCCATCCCTAAAAGAAAAACTTCTCAACAGTGTGGCATCTCATAAATAAACGTGTTAATAAAATCTGACACTTAAAATTCCAGTTGGTAAACACATAAAAATTAATTGCAGCTATTTAAAAATTGAATAATTGGCATCCATTGAGGATCCACTTAAAGATCCTTTGGCTCCATCATATCTTTAAATTATCTGAAAATTTTTTAAAAAATCTAATAAGTGAGAATACCTACTGTCAGATAATCCTGTGAGCTCAAAAGAACTGAAGTTCTCAGAGAATGAAGTAATCACGCCTCCAAGACCATTCTGCGTGAGCAGCAGAAGCAGGGACACATCCTCTCAGGGATGCCTCTGCCTCGCAGAGCTCAGTTCCCTTCCCGGGTGCCTGGGGCAGGAGCCCTGCACACACACACACGCTCTGTGCCTGCCTGGTGACCGTCCCAGCCAAGCTCCGAGCAGTCCCTGCCCCAGGGCAGAAGGAAGCTCACATTCTCAGCCCAGGTCCAGGGGCCCCCGTGGTACAAAATCTGTGTCCCCCACAGTCTGAGGCTTCGTCCTGTAGTTCCGGGTAGTTGCCATTGAAGTATTCATCCAGGTCTAGTATCCCTCCTGTCAGACCCAAGTGCTGCTGCTGCTGCTGTACAGATCCAGAGACTGTAATTAATTCAATGGTTTAGCACTGCCCCCATCTATAAAGTGTGTTTTTGAACAAGTGCAGTGTCTAAATTACAAATTACAGTTTTAGGTTGGAGATCTAAATGCTGTGATGAAAGGTGTAAATTAAATAATCAGGTTATTGAGTGATGGGACCTTTGTCTGGAAGTTTGAAATAGTCATCACTTTTTTCATTAACAACAAGTGATAATTAACGAGATGTGAGTATTAACATTAGATTTAGTCATGAAGGCTTTCAGTGCTGATGCAGAAGCAGATGGAGTGCCTATTTATTAGTCTTATTACAGGTTAAGTCAACTGCTATGAATTTGTCTCCCAAACGTGCTAAGGGTGTAATTTATTTTCAGCCATAATTAACTTGTTAAAGATTAAAAATACATTGGCTCAGTGAGAGATAATGAGTTTATGGCATATTATGAGGAAATTTTAAGTACAGCTTTAGATGTGAAAGTCATTATGCTAATTAAATTCTTTATAGCTCAATCTTTTCTCAAGCAAATAGGTGACAACATTAATCCATAAACCTTACATGTAATGGGTGTTCACAAGCAGTAGACATTTAGGGAGAGGACAGTTTTTGGGTTTGGAGCTTTAGCATCAGACAGGTTGGTATGTTTGGTTGGTGCAGTTCTTAATAAACACAATCCAGCATTCGATGTACCCAGCAGACAGGGCCAGACTTTCCAAAGCGTTTAATGATTTGAAGGCTTTGAAACTTGCTGCATCTCCCAAACATTTCACACAGAGTTCTGATACCAACTTGAGTCTTATGCTAGCACTGAGACAGCCTCTCTCACCTCAGCAGCCACTAACTAATGCTAGAGATGCTTTAAAATTTAGAAGGGTGTTCCCAGGTACCTTAGTGTTCTTGGTCTGCAGCTGAAATTGCCATTTCTAAATAAAACCAAGTACATAACAGATAGTATTGCTCCAAATATCTCATGCAAAGCCAAAGCTTCTCTGTAAACATCACAAATATGCTTTTAGAGAATTCTAGCTGGACTTCAGATTTCATTGTCATGTGAATCACCAGAACTATTTTCCATGCCTTAGTTTTCCCTTTTAGGTAGCTGTCTGCTTTTTCTTGTGTTTTAAGAGAATCTATATTGTACACTGATAGCAAATTCCCAACACATTCTGGGACTATGGGCATGTTTCCCAGAGGCTTAATTCAAATAAGCTTACCAAAGTCTTTATTATCTACATTAATGGTTCTGGAAAGAATGACAACAGCCACATATCCCCTATATATTTCTCAAAGTATCTTCAAAATTTGTTTCTGTTTATAAAAATTATATGAGGGGTTTTATGACTGCAGGGATACAGGAACGCCGCAGAATTTAAAATAAGACTGATTACACAAAGTAACAAACAATCATACAATAGCTTCAGCCAACACCTTTGAAGAAGCAGAATCTTGTAAATATAAAATGAGATTATTATTTTCATTATGCATATATTTCTTTCTAAATTTAATGATTAGTGAATAACATTTCAGAGAGATTAAGTGACCCAAAGTTAAGATTGTTATTAGCATGTCTTATCATATGGAGATTTTTTAATTAAAGAGGCTTTGCAATGCTTACAGCAGCAGTTGCTTATTCATTCCTTTGAATAGCTTGGATTCTTAACAGATGCTATTCCTATTATCTTCACATCTGGATTACAGCACAGATATAAATAACATTGTGGGTCATAGTGAAGGTTGATTCCATTTGTATTCATACTTCAATGATTTTGAAACAGAGCTGGCATCTCCTGAAGTTAGAAATTCCCTTTTGGGAAGCCCTCCTTAGTGAAGGTGTCCTTCAGTGTTGTGATTACATTAGGAAAAGTTGTTTAGCCCCAGTCAGAGTAGTTCCAGAGCCACTGTTTTGGCTGTTACAGAGCGCGTTGTCTTCTATTGCATTTCCACGTCTGCAGTAGCATCTATCGATGAATTACCAGAAGTGATCTCCCACACTGCTCCATCTTCAGGCTAGCATCATCACGTGAAAGGGAACAGTAATTATTTAAGAGAATTTGGATAAGTAAGGAAGACAGTGGCATTTTTTGTACTTGGAGTTGTGCAGCATCTACAGTAGCTCCTGATGCAGAGTTTCTCTTTCAGCTGTCACTATGTCTGATGTGTGCTCTGTCTTCTGCCTCTGGTATAGGTAAAGATGCATGAACTATGTATTATGCTGAGGTAATGTAGTATCTTCATGTTGTATGCATAATTTGGTGATGTGCTGGGGGAATATTTGTATTATAGCAGTAGTATTTGACACTCCATGAAAATTGGTTTTCAAAACCATGATTTTTCTTTCTGACTCAATAATGCCAGAATTCCAAGTCATCTCAGATAATGTTTTGGTGGGTTTTTGTTTGTTTCTTTTTTGTTTTCGTTTATATATATATATATATATATATATTATATTTATTCCTCTCTAGGAAATGTTTCCAGACTGCTCATTTTTATTTAGAAGATAATACATCACCTCGAGTGATTTCTGCTCCCCCAGCTCCAATCTTCCCAGTCTCAGGTATTTCTGGCAACTGTTCTGTGGATTGGTGTTAGCTGTTGGAAGATGCTGCTTTATATGTGTCAATATGAATTCTTCATGTACTATAACATCTGTAAACCAGAGATTTGTAACCTCTTGTACAAGTCTGTGTAAACAGGTACACTTGACATTGGCAGACTGGTGTTATTAATAGTCTCTTCTGTAGGAAACACAGAAGAGAAATCCTCAGCTTACACAGCTGCCTCAAGGATACTCTGTGCCTTGTAGCCATTTGAAGTGTAGCCTCCCTAGAGTGGCTCCTCATGGCATGCTCATCTGAGCTACCCTAAATAGCTTTAGAGGATTACACCAGCAACATATTCTGTTGTATTTCTGCCTTTAATGGGATTTGTCACCTGTGTACAGAACATGTCCTTTTTACCAGCATGAGGATATGCCTCATCTGTCTGCATTTCACTTGCAATTACAGCGTGTTCTTACACTAACATATTTTACTAGCATAATTACTATGGTAAATTACTTCTGTGAACCTCTCATGAAAATAATTCAGAAGTTCAGAATATTATTAGCATCTTTGATTCTATATCCACCACATTTATTTGGAGAAACTGTTTCCTTTCTTTCCTCAAAAAGTATCAGAGGAGCACGTGCAGCCTCATAGCTTTTCCAGTCTGTGTAGAATCAAATAGATTAATTTAATTCATAACTTATTTCAACCCTAAGTAGATTAATCCTGAAGCAGATCCTAAGCCACATTGTCACCTATGAGCCAGGGATATCTTGTTCCACAAGTAATGTTTTTGCAAACTGTGCTGTTACACAAGGAGAGGGATTTCCATGGAAGGACTAAAGGAAGAAAATCAGCCCTTGTGTGAATAACTAGTAAACACATTTAATTAAATAAATCCCAAACATTAGGCTTCCATTGTAACTGAATTTTAGACATCTTCAAATGCATCTTGTATGGATTGCTGTTGTTAGGAGATGCATAACCTTTTACTAAATGGTTGAAAAGCAGAGCTATAGCTTGATTTCAGAAAACATGATTATATATGAATGTCAAGTAGCAATCATTATAGGAAATCTCTCCTTTAATTCTCCATCATTAACTATATTGCATTACAACTGTATAATTTTCTTAAAATTTTTCCTGACCAGCTCACCTCAGGGAGAAAGTGTTTTCCGTTTTCATAATTGCACTTACAGTTATTCCGAGTTCCTAAAAAACATGTTTGGAAGCTGGAGGTTTTCCTTCTGAAATGCTGATAAATATTAAAGAGATTTTTTTTTTTTTAAGCGACTGAAAATACACAAATTCCATTTTATGGAAAAAGCTGCAAGCACTAAGGAAATAATTTTGTTGTGCATGCAACAGATGTCAAGTGAACAGTTACTGTGTTTTCTACTGCACAAGAGTTTCAACAGTGTAATTTTACAATTGCATCTAATTACAATAGAAAAGAGTATAGGGTAGGAAGAGTGTTTTGCAACTGCTAAGTTTAATTCTTATGGCTGTGACCAAAAGCACACTCCACAGATCTCCTTATATATTAAGTTTTGCTTCCATAGAGTTTCATTGGCAGGGATAGGAGAGCTGCAGTTATTCACAGAAAATGCCACGGCACTTCACAGCACAATTCAAAGATGCATTCAAATAATAATGAATTACAGGATAATATTCAGATCCACTATCAAACTCTAAGTATTTTGAAGTGATACCTGACATCCAGATATAAAATACATTCCTGAATTCAGAAGTGATTGAATTGGGAGATTTGCACAGACAGGGAAACAAAACCTAGGATCTATTTCTCCATTACTGCACTCACTCTTTGGGTCATTTACCTTTCCTTCTGGTTTGTGTTTGCATATCATTAGGATAAACTCTTCATGCAAGTTTTCATCTCCAAAGTGTGAAGATTGTGTTACACATTTGTTCAGCTTCTGTTATGCTTGACTGGATAAATTCACTTTTTGTATTCAGATCCAGTCATGTAAGTGGAAGACCAGATGGATCTTAGTACAAATCAACAAATTCTTGGTAACTGAAAGCTAAAATTATTAGGTGGGCTAAATGCTGAACATCTGTTGATGTGAATAACAGGTCCTTGTTCAATGTTGCTGACGTTTTGCTCACATATGAAATAGTGGGGAAATTACAGATTGTGAAATAAACATATTTTTAAACCATGAAAGGCTTTAAAAAAAAAACCAACAAAATTATTCTTCAGAACCAAAACTAAGTGAAATAATGTCATCCTTTAGCAGATAATTAGCAAACAGATGACTTTGTTTACACAGCATATTTGCAGTAAAGAGAAGATTAAAAGTCCCAAAGGTTTTTGATGTGATTCCTGATGCATATTCTACACAAGTGGTTTTTTGTATTTGTCTAAAGTAAAATGGAGTTGTTACATTAATCACATTTATTCCTCGAGAATGTAGATTTTTTCTTTGTGGGTAGCCAAGAAGTCTTAAACATAAATCTTGCATTTAAAACTTGAAGTAGGAAGCCTGATGTGAAAATCTGTGGTCAGTACTGCCACGATCAGACACAAGATTAATATCAATTGGTAATCATAGAATCACAAGGAGAGTGGGGATCTGTACTGAAGATAGTCACTAATGCAGTAAAAGATGAAAATTAATTGCTGTTTCTTTTGGATGCCAGTGCAAACATGCAACTGTCAATTAATATGAAGCTACTGGCATAATGCTACTTTAATTTAGCAGGCTTGGGACTGTGGGGCTTGTCTGTACTGGATCCGAGTTCCAGTGCAACACTAATCAGCGTGAAGCACCCAGACAACTCTGCCTAATCATTCCTACTTTATCAGTATTATTCAGAGCTCTGCTCCCTCCCTTTGAACGTCTTGTAGCAAAGAGCTAATCCTCCCACATCTCCTTGACTTTGCAGGGAATTTTGTGCCTTCGTCTATTTTACAGACAAGCTCAGCATCTTTCAGAATCAGCACCTTGATTTAGGGGGCTTACAGACAGAGCAAGACCTAGAAAGGCATTTTCCTTATCTTCTTTACAAATAATAATTTATCAATGTTCAAGTGTTAGGTAACTAATTTAGAAATGTTAATGGCATCAAAGAATGTTGTAATTTTTTGGGAGTTGTATATCCAAAGTTCATGCCAAGAATTTTATCTCAGGATGTTTTGTGGATTGCCTACATACAAACTTCATTATATGTCACTGGCTTTTTATTCTACATAAATATATTTTTTGTCTTTTCCCACCCCTAAGATGATGTTGGAGCAATTCCAATAAAGCATTTTCCAAAACATGTTGCAGATTTACATGCAAGTAATGGTTTTTCTGAAGAATTTGAGGTATGGCTCTATGATGTCCTCTTTTTCTTAGCACATACAAATAATGTTAAGTTTAAATGCCTGGAAACAAAAACAGGGGCATTACATTCTGACTTGGGTACCAATCTCATGAGTGCATGTAAATGTGAGTGCTTTGAGCCCAGTATGGAGTTTATGTATAAAGCCTAGGGAGATTCCTAAAAGCTAACAGGACTGGAATACAAATGGGTATGTTTATTATTGTGATAAAATACTGAATAATTGTGTGAATAAACTATGCAAAGATAATGCAATGTATATGGTTTATTAGATACAGTGATAGATCTAAAGCTTTTCCAATACTAATGACAATTGAATTTTGCAGAAGCTACCCACATTTGCTTGTCCCATTTACAGAGAAAATAAAATGGAAGTAATAATGAGTACACGTGGCAAGACTTCTGATTAACAGGGGCGCTAATGTAGTCTTCATATGTGGTAGTGAAAGATTTACAGTTCCTTTCCTAAAGTATATGGTTCATAAGAGGTATTTCAAAATGTTGAAACATATGCTCTAATCATATTATGTTGCTATCACCATATGTAACTAATGATCTTCATTGTTTTTCACACTTGTGTATTGCAATCAATTTAAAGATGGATATGTTCTAACTTAATTCACATAAACATTAAAACCCCAAATACTGTAATGAAAGCTGTGCCATTAGCAATTTTTACAAGAAATTTCTAACAAAATCAGTCAGTTGCGATGGAAACAAGTTTTTTAATTGATCTATGTTAATTTAAAATATGATTGTAATATTCCTGTTGCAAAAACAATAATGAAAGTAAAAAATTCAGAGTTTTGCATCTTTAGGTTTTGCTTTTGTTTCCCAAGCTAATGTATTGTGATATAGTGGACCAAAAATTCCATGTCCTTCACATAACCTTCTTCATCAGCATTTCTTCTTCAATTCATTTAACATTCAGAATATGCATTTGATTGTGGGACCAAATTTGTAAATACTTGTGAATGTCCAGGACATATTCATATACCACCCATGTGCATATGCACGGATGGGACTGGGTTCCAGCTCAGCTAGCTGTTAATATGAGCAGATCTTGAAGGACTGGGTGTAAATACAATGGATACTTGTGAAGTCCTTTCACCATTAGTGAGTACAGCAATACAGAAATCAGATTGTTCATTCTAAATTGATCTTTTCCTACAATTTTACTTCTCCTAAATTACAGCAGTGGTCTAAAGACCAAATGTAGTGCATGTCACTGAACTACAGTGGCACCGTCTGACATATTTCATGCTAGTTTTAACTATTACCAAAAAAATCAATGTCCTCATCATTTCTTGGAGATCTTTTTTAGCTTTATGGACTACCCCAGAATTAGTGTCCAGTTCTTTTCTTTGCTGATAGAAAACTTAGACGATTGGGAAAAACTGAAATATAGTAATTGTCTTTGCAGAGTTAGCATACATCTGAAGAGTACAAAGGTGGTTCAGATTTTTTGGGGGGCGGGGGGTAGCAAGTTTTTTTTATATTACTACAAAATAACTCATTTAAAATCTAATTTTAGACTGATAACCACTTATTATACATGTATTTAAGTTGATTACGGTCATTGAAATTAAAATGAATTATAAAAAGGGGTGGGAAACATCATTAGTACTTTTAGTGATGGCAATGTATTTGCCATTTAACAGTGTGGGCCTTATAAATGCTTGAGTTTCCTGTCAGCTAAAGTAATCAATAAAATGAATTTATTTTGTAAGTCTTAGAGAGCTTGTGCCTGTCTTCTCAAGCCTGTCTCTCTCTCTCTTCATAAAATTGTTGAAACTGCTGGCAGCCTGAGTGAGGGCTGTCACTGTCTGTCCCCAGAGTGCTGTGGGGCTGGCTGAACAGCACACAGTCCTGCTTCAGCAGAGGTTTTGCAGCTGAGTGCAAGGAGAGCAAAAACATTCCCCAGAGAAACTAATGCATTTATAAGAACCAATAAAAAGTCCAATGAACTGTTAAATATATAGATAATCTGGCTAAAGTCTGTGATGTTGCTCATATGTACAGGCTTTCACTGGCCTAAGGTCTAACATTAAAGATAGGAAAAGAGATGCCATCATTTTAACTGGGGAAATTACCTCATGTTTCTTTTAGGAGTTTTGTCAAAATATTCAGTTTTGTTGTTATTATGGATATATTGCATGACCATAACTGTTTTCCATATAGTAATTGTAATTTATATAAACACTTATCCATTTGTTCTGTGCTGTGGAATTTGATTTTTTTTACTTTTTTTGCATTCATTCCCTCATTAGACACTGAAAGAGTTTTATCAGGTAAGGAATTATTTCACTGCATTTTTTTTAGCAATGAAGTAGTTGTAAAATATCATAGATAATTGGGTATAAGGTTGTGGTGTTTTTCATGCTTACTTACTGTATTTAAAGACATTTTATGTATCTTAATACTTACTAAAGTATGTCATACTTTTTTTTCAGGAAATCCAGAGCTGTACTGTAGATCTAGGTATTACATCAGACAGCTCTAATCACCCCGACAACAAGAATAAGAATCGATACATAAACATTGTTGCTTGTAAGTAAAAGCATAGCTTGTTGTTTTGTGCAAGAAATAATTATAGACAAATATAGATTTATATGTTATTAGTGGGAGCAAAAATACTTATACACTGAAACCTCCAGCTACTGTTCAGCAAAGTGCTCCTTGGAGAAGAGTTAGCATGAGATTTCACATCTCTTCAAGTTAGGCCTCTGACATTCTGCTGCTTTGATGAGCATGTGTTAGCAAGACACATTTGTGTCTTCTGCCATGACCCAAAGGGAGTTGGGAGATTTCATTATAATGCCATTAGAAAGCCTAAGAAGCTGTGTTTTGATTGTCAAAATTAATCCATCTTTGATTTAAAACAAGGGTGATTTACTGTCTCTATGAGCTTCAAAATCCCTGGATATATTCACTGTCACATATGAACACAAATGTTCTGGTTTTATGTTGTATTGTGCCTGGCAACAATGTAATACAACATCTTCATTAGCCAGTACACTTGTTTTCCCATTGCATCACTCTCCCAGATTTTCCTTCTCTGAAATACATCTATTCAGTTTCGTTAATCTCTCTTTCAAGCTATTGCCTCTGGGGTTTTTTTGATCATTTGGTGGCTCAATAGTTTTTTTTAACTCTCCATAGCATTTCAACTTTGTTCTGATTACAAGAAAGCTCTAAATAAATGTATATCTTCAGCATTCAGTGTCACTAAAGCTTAATAGAAAAAGTGACAAAGTCAGCTGTCTGGCAGAAGACAATGTGAACCAGCAACAAGAAATGCCAGTCCCCTGGGTAAAAATGTCTCTAAAGGGACAAAAACTCAGGGGTTTTCCTCCCACTCTGTGTTTGTGCCTGGTCATACAAAAGGTGCCAGTCCAGGGGCTGTTGTATTAAAGAGCAGTGCAGAGGCAGCTCAGGGCAGCTGAAGCAGCAAGGATTGTCCTGTGTAAGTGACTCAAGTGTAGTTCTGACAATCAGTGCAGCCTACAGAATTCTTCAGCTCACTGCTGATGCTTCAGCATTTTCAAAATCCCATTGCTCTCCAGTGTCCACTCTTTTAACTTGGAAATAAAGTTCCTCAGCACTGGTGCCTGCTGTCATTTTGAGACATCCCACTGTGCAGATTTGGAAGTCATGGCACAGGACTTATGGAAGACCTATACACCTTTACAAGCAGCATTAGGTAGCCATAGGGGAAATATGTCATAGTGCCTAAAATGACCCCAGGTGCTCCTGTTCAGGCCACTAGATTCTGAATCCCTTCAAACTTTGGAATCATTACTTTATTTTTCTGCAAATTAGAATTTTGAATATGATTCATACCTAAGGAAAGGATGTTTGCATATGCGATTGTATTGTCTTATGTATTGTAAGAATACACTTCATTATTTTTACAAGAAAGAATATAATTCTTACCAAAAATTGCTTATTTTCTCCCTTGTTTTACTGCAGATGATCATACTAGGGTTAAATTAGCACAGCTTGCAGAAAAGGATGGAAAACTGACTGATTATATTAATGCCAACTACGTGGATGTAAGTACCTTTTTCTGTCTGCTGGCCTGTCAGTCTGTCATCTGTCAGTCTTTTCTGTAAAAAAAATTAGGTATGGAGATGAATAGATTTAATTCAGAAAAGTGTCACAATATTACAGATTCTGTTAAAAAAAACTTCCGTGGTCTAAGTTAAGGCTACGAAGTTAAAGCAAAGGTAAAATGCCAATTCTTTCTTGAATCTGTCTGGATATTATAGCAGCTGCAGCTTAATGAAGGGCATTTTTAAAGAAAAAATTTCCTGTTACATCTGAGTTATTTTAGAAGTATATCTCATCTGAGTGGTTAATTCTCCCATCTGAGGTAATCTCATGAGAGGAAGAGGCCATTTAGCTGAGAGCCTCACCAAGGTACCATTACCAGTTTTCATTACGTAGTTATTTACATGTGAGTTATGATGATTCATTTTTTAAGCCACTTTTGTAACATGTCTCATAATCACTATCATGTAAATGTTCTGCCTGAACACAGGCATTTGAACATACATATCCTATTTGTTGGAATGATAAATATTGACATAACAGTTGTATTCATATGTCATCTGATACCACAGGGTTTCTGCAATTTTGATAGTTAAAAATTTAAAAGTGCTTAAAAGCTTTTCAAAGTCTTTAAAAATAAATACAGAAAATGTCATGAATACCTCCCAACCTCCTTTTGCTCATGGACAGTGATTTGACAAGTGTCATTTCTTATATTTCAATTTAGGGCTACAACAAGCCAAAAGCCTACATTGCAGCTCAAGGGCCACTAAAATCAACAGCAGAAGATTTCTGGAGAATGATATGGGAACATAACGTAGAAGTTATTGTGATGATAACTAATCTCATTGAGAAAGGAAGGGTAGGAATACCTTTGTCTGTTTTTTATTTCTTTGATGTTGGTAGATCTACCTGTAGCAAACTCACATCTCTTTTAAAAATCTGGTTTTGTCATTTATTGAGCAGAAAGCAATAATTTGTAGTAGTTGCTTGTACTAGGATTGGCTACAGAAGTATAACATTGAGGATTTGTAGAATGAAACTAAAGAAAATACTCAGTAAGTCTTGAAAACACCATGTTCTAACCCCAAAGAGTATCTTATCCTGAAAAAAGGACTTCTTGTAATATAATGTAATTGGACAGACTGTGGACCTTGTGCCACGTTCTGCTACCAATCTGCTTGCCATCATGCTCTTTGTCAGGGTTGCCTTGGACCCTGGAAAGGCGAAGAACATAGTTCAGGTGAACTTTTCTGGATATTCCCTGTCTGCTCCCTGTTAGCATCCCGTGCTACTCACAGTTCCTTTCCTACTCCATGACCAGACACACACTTGTACAGTGGGACAAAGCGAGGTCAAACCCCACACAGGGTGTGTGTTTCTCTGATTAGGTGGTGGGAGTACACGTGTACCCTGGGGCCACATGAGGACACACTGCATCACACTTGGCACACACTGGCAGCAGTGCCTAAAATGAATGTAAATCTTATCATACGACCTATAAAGCATCTCTCAGATGATACAGATGCAGCAATTGCAGACGAGAGCTGCACTGGGAGCACCACTTCATTCGTGACACCACGGTATAAACAAACACTCTTCTACTACTCTTAAAAAGGCTGTTTGACTACCCAGCCACAAGGCTGGACACATCACAGCTCTCTACTGTACATTCTAGCCATACACAGACTCACTCTTACCCTAGCTACCAGATATAAATATACTCCGTCCGTACTATAAATGAATCAGAAGCCACATAAAACTCCACTGACTTGGATGTATTCCTATTTTTCCCATAAATCATTTTATTTTCTTCAGTTTTTAGAGTGTCTATAGAATGGAAGGTTCCATAATATTAGACCCTTTTAACTCTTATAGTATGATTTTAACCTCTTTTTTGGAGTATTCCAAATAAAGACCATCTTTGCACAGCCATCTCTCTATAGCACAAAATAATTGTTATTTGTTCTGCTGCATGGAAGATCATGTCTGTTATAAACTGGGTATATTGACAGTCCCTGTACAGTTTTGTGCTTTACTCTGCTCTTAAATTTGAACATTTCAGCTTACTAGTTTGACATTTTAGAGGGTTTTTTTCTCTATTTTTTATTTGCTTTCTAACAGAGAAAATGTGACCAGTACTGGCCTGCCGAAGGTAGTGAAGAATATGGGAACTTCTTGGTTACTCAGAAGAGTGTTCATGTACTTGCCTATTACACTGTGAGGAATTTTACTCTTAGAAACACCAAGATCAAAAAGGTTTGTGGCATCCTGAAAACAGAGGTGGGCAAAAGGAAGTGTTAAAAGATGCTCAGAATATTTTTAAGGCAGTTGACAACTCTTTCTGCTATGTATGTAAAGCCAAATCCTATAGGTCTCAGCCAGCCAAGATGCTTGTCAGCTTCAGTTAATATGACCAGATGAACAAACTCAGAAAACTGTGGGACCATCAGGGTAAAATCATTCATCACATTGGAGAGCTGATGTGGACTTTGCCTGCTGGGGTAGCAGGACGATACATTTTCAGAAAGAGAGCAACTTGAAGAAACTGTGGTATGAGTTAAATTACCCACCTCAGCTCTTCATTTTCCTTTTTAAAGACAGGCAAATCCAAACTTCATTTTACTGTAACCAGAACCAGCATGCTCTCAGCTCAGCAGGGTGATATTAGTTACTTCGAGGAGGATTCTGGAAACTTAATTTATTCCAGCCACACAAATGTCTAAGACATCTAGTCTCTCAGCCTCCCTGCATAATTAATACATAACATGCAGCATTTACTATCAGTTCATTTATTCTGCCTATTTTAGGAACCAATCTTTGAATGAGATGACCTGCTTTCTGAAGGAATCCCTGCCTCTGAGTTGCCATGGAGGAAGGGAGCTTAGAAAAGCAGCCTACACAAGGCTGCTTACCTTGTAGATCACTAAATCTGGGTGAGATGAATCCTACCCTTTCTGTTCACTCAGCAGAGGAGCAGAGTGGCAGGAGGAGCTGGTGACTCTTGAGAGCAGCTGTAATTTGTTATCCCCCCAGTGCTCTTAATCTTTCTCCATGGCTTTCTAAGAGACACTGTCAGGTCATTTTTCCACTCAGTGGACAAGCTGGTGAGACAGAAGCACTGGCCCTTCCCCTTCTCCTTGAAGGCTGGAATATTCAGAGCCACGCTTTGAACTAACAGGGTAGTACTAGTCCAACAGCTATCAGGTAGGGAAATAAAATAAAGGCAGATGTGGGCTGCTTACAGGTGGAATTGCTTGTTTGTTGCAGGGTTCCCAGAAAGGGAGGTCTAGTGGACGCATCGTGACTCAGTACCACTACACCCAGTGGCCTGACATGGGTGTTCCAGAGTACACGCTGCCCGTCCTCACCTTCGTGCGGAAGGCGTCGCACGCCAAGCGCCACGCCGTCGGGCCTGTTGTGGTTCATTGCAGGTGTGGTTTTTACTGCTGTAAGGTTCACTCCACTTTCGTTTTGCAGAAAAAAAAGCATTTCTCAGTGGTGGGTTAAGCAAAATTTCACTCTTTCATTTAACAATTCCTGATGGAGTAAGATTAATTTCTTAGCTGATGTTCCTATCTGATATTTCTCTCCTTCGTAAGGCCAACTAATCAACTGTCTGTGCCACTTCTGTAAATCTACATAAACAAGATGATGCAGCTCTGCACTGTTCCTTTTCTTTTTTTGCAAAACTGCTTTTACTTCTACTTTTTTTCCACATTTCTGTACTGCTCTCTTGAATGCTATGAGCTTACCAGATACATGTGTGGGGATAATTGTTTCATTTCTGCAAATATATCGTTAGGATGCTTTTGGCTCATGCTTTCTTTGGTGCAGGGATACTCTGTAATCCTACGAGGAGCTCTGTGCACAAGAGAAGACTCACTCTATTCCTGGCTGAACTACAACTCTGCTGTTTTTAACATAACTCTGGGCTCTAGCGGTCATTTGCAATGGAGGAGCATTCTGGGGAACGGTTGAGGTCTGCATGTGCCGCAGTGTGCAGGCAGGTGTTCTGTCAGTGCTCACTAAAACTGGCAGCTCAGGGAAAATTGGTTCCAAAGGGCTTGTAGGGCCTGGAGTGACTTCACAATGCCCATGAAGGACCGGGTTATTGTAAAATATATAAGCAGGTTCTGGTTTTCCACTGTAGTACCTCACCTTTGATGGAACATTTGGAAAGAGAACCTCCTCATGAATTCTGTCCTTCTGGAGCTGACTCTGAGAAAGCCAACAGGTAAAGTCACCTCACAAATGCTGCAAATGAAGATATTTTATTTGTGGGATGATCTAATCTGACTGACATCTGTTTTTAGCTTGGAAAACGAAAATTCTGTATCTTGTTGTTCTGCTTGTATTTACATCCTGCCTGTTCTTGGGAAATTCAAAATGTCAGGTTTGAGATTGCTGAGATATTGGCAATACATTAGGAGTCAATTAAACTGAGTTTTTAAAAAGTGAGCAGTGGTAAGTCGTGTGGCTTCAGTCAGACCTCTCCCTTGGGCCATAGGTATAACTCACCTCTCTCTGTAGGCAGTTTTTTACGGTTTTTAGCTAACCTGACCACATACACTACGGAATTTCAAAAAATCATCTCATGTTTGAAATGTAACTTTTATTTATATTTACAGGCTATATGGAAGACACAAATGATGAGATTTGTGAAACTTATTTTAGTTATTTTTATTTGGTACTTTTCAATGTTTTTTCTTTCATAACGAGTACAGATGGTGTCTGGTAATCTTTGTACTTCTTTGTGTCTAACAGGGCATTAACAACCTGGACCTTTGAATTTCATATCATACTTATTTAGACAGTTTATTTCAGCAATCTAAGCTCACAATACCTATGCTCTGTGTCCCCTCTGTGGCAGAAATGAGATGACAGAATTAGCAGGTATGGACTGAGCTGGATCTGCCCAGAGGGGACCATGCAGGCCCAGCACAGTGCTGCTCTCAAGTTACATGTACAGTACACGTAATGTTCCTATCTTAGAGGGGAATTACAAATTGCTATTTCCTATATATGACTAGATAACAAAAACTGACTCTTTTACTTTCTACCCAGATATTTTATAAAATAAAGTTTTTCTTTAATCTTGTGATATGGCTGGTTTTATACTACATTAATCATAGTTCATAACAGGAATTAGTTGATTAACCCTTACTTCTCCATTTTCTATTTTTAAAAAGGTTTTCAACAATTGCTGGCCATCTTAGCTATGTCTAAAAGCACTAAGGTTTTTTCTTTTACGGATAACTCTCAACAGTTCTGCCATTTCCTGGGGTTTATCTTTGAAATCTCCTGTAATGTAGTGGGTGGCATAATACAATTTTTGCTTTAAGGTGGGGTTTTGACATAGAAGAATTTGAACACATTAAGTGTGCCCAAATGGTGACATATACCACCTTTTCTCTATATATTTGGCAAAGTATCCTGAGAAATATCAGAAGCCTGAAAATTGCAGACCTGCAGGAAACCCCTTAGTTCTAGTTCAGCCAATAGTTTAAAAATCATTTGAGAAAATAATCTTTAGGTCTATTCTTGCACAAAGAAAAAGATTACTATCAGCCTTGAACCTTTAACAAAGTATATGGTATAATAAATTCATTTGTAGAGGGAAATCTTCCCTATGCAGCAGTTTGTTGAAAAAACTGTGTATGGAACAGTTCTTTCCATTAGTGTTTTACTTCAGGCTCAAGACAATTTTTTTGTTTTATAGTGCTGGTGTTGGAAGGACAGGCACATACATAGTGTTAGACAGCATGCTGCAGCAGATTCAGCATGAAGGGACAGTCAACATATTTGGATTCTTAAAACACATACGTACCCAAAGGAACTACCTGGTGCAGACTGAGGTAAGGATAAAATATAAATAGCATGAGACTTTTACAAACTATTTCTGTTTACAGGAGGAGAGATGATGCAGTCCTCTTTTTGGCACCACCAGACAGACAGAAACCAGTCACCAGACTGGATGGGATTTTCCCTTTTGCTTTCCTTGGTTTTACAGAGACATCCTTCTAGGCATGCTTAGAGCAGTGCACTAGAAATTACCTCTCTGGCCTCTTGACTGTTTATTAAGGAGGACTCAGAAGGAAGCCTGTATAAATCATGTTTCTCACAGTAATGCTTTCTTGGCAGGACTTGTATTTTTGTCACGGAGTTTTTTGAGGAAGCACCATTGTCAGGCATTCAGATCTTCACTGAACCTCATCAAAAAGTTTATATTAGGCAATAAAATATGGGGAAAAAGCTGTTTCAGACAGAAAATTATATACAGATGCTTTAAACTGAAGATTATATGTAGAATATTGAAAGACCAAGAGAAAACAATAAGGGCAACAGCCGGGCGTTTGGAAGTCTATTTCAGGTTTCAGGAACAGGTGTTTTGATTCCCCAGTGCCTTTCAATAAAAAAAAAGTTAATCAACAGCTAGGGCACTTGTTCCAAAGGATGTGAGAGAAAATAGAGGATAACAGTAGGAGCTATGGGGAGGACTGGCTTGAAAATTTGACTTAAGGCTGTGCTTGCATTTTTTACTGTATTTTGTTAATGCGAGATATCACAGGTAGTGAGGATTTGGTAATATATCACATATATGTGTGTGTATGTATGTTTTGCAAGTGTAATTGTCAGTTGTGCTTGTGAATGTGTACTGTCACTGCAGAGGGACAGCTTTTGCTGTAGAGGATCACATTTGAGAAAACCCCTGTGAAAAAATACTGACCACATCAGAAGTGGCAGCTTAACCAGAGGTATCCAGAGGAATCTGAAAATCATGAGAGCTCAGAGTTTCACTTTTGTTTTCCTAGGAGCAATACATCTTCATTCATGATGCCCTGGTGGAAGCAATACTCAGTAAAGAAACAGAAGTCCTTGAGACTCACATTCATGCCTATGTTAATGCTCTCTTGATACCTGGACCAACAGGAAAGACCAGACTGGAGAAACAGTTCAAGGTGAGATCTCTGAGATAGTAGTGTGAAAAGCCTTAGGTTTGTAAACCTGAATGACTTAAAAGCACGTATCTCAACCCAAATTTCATCAGCTTTCTCTACCTAAAATTTAACTGTTGAGCCTAAATTCAGATTAAACTTTACTGAACAAATGCAATCAGTTGGGACAGAAGAATTATTTTCATACTCTTAACCAGGGAATCCAGCAAAAAAATCCACAAAAAAAGAGATCATAAGAAATAAGACAGTAAATAGATTTTGGAAAATCTAACTACATGCCTTTGCAGAAAGATCTCAAAGGTAAAGAAATCTGGAAAGATACTTTCTGGCAAATATGTCATGAGCTATATTGATCAATCAGTGTATTCCCCTCAGTGTACAGAACTGGCTAGATCACAGACTTCACCTTCAAAGATAGGCTTATTGATCTAGGATTCAAGAATAATTTGAACTGCTAAGAACAGTGAAGAAAAAATATTCTGGTGACTTGCTAAGTAGTTTAGACAGATAACTAGATAACTACAGTTAAGAGAGACAGCAAACCTGCAATATATGCACCCTTCTGCTTAATGCAGCTTATGAAGGAATGGCTTTTCTACAGTTACCTGACTTTTTTTTAAACTTCATTGTTCCAGTTACTGAGCCAGTCTAACACACAGCAGTGTGATTATTCGACTGCACTCAAACAGTGTAACAGGGAAAAGAACCGAACCTCATCTATCATTCCTGGTAAGCTTGTTCAAATCCTCTACAAGAACTGAAGGCATCTGCATTGGTTTGGAGCAATGTTCTGTAAAGTACTTGTAGTGAATAAGTGATGTAAGAATTACGCATAGGAAAACAAAATAGATGGCTGGATAGCACTTTATCCTGATTGATGGAGCTCAGTGTTACCATTACTGTGAGATGTGAGATAATTGCTATAGTATTTTAAGAGTCATTGCAACATATTTATGAATTCATAATTTTTTACAGTGGAAAGATCTAGAGTGGGTATCTCATCACTATCTGGTGAAGGCACAGACTACATCAATGCTTCCTATATTATGGTAAGTCAGTTAATATATTGGTGAAAAACAATGCACAGCTGTTTCCAGAGCTGCCATGTGGCTGAGTTAGGGTGGCACAATCCTGATTTTGAAAGCTGCTTTCTTCCATTATTCACTCTGCTTGAAAGAGTTACTTCCCCCAGGAAGTACTATAGCCATTATTACTTGTTTTAAGTTTGGTTAAGTGCATTGCATTTTAACAATCTGTAGAAACAGGAATCACATCATAGTTTTAAAAACTGGTAAAGCTAAATGCCACCTGTGGGAAGATCTTTTGAGATGAACTAAATGTGTTAAAGAACAAGTTAATTTTAAAGGCTGCACTCTGGTTTGCCATCCTACCTGCTCATCTTACAGAGCTTTTGCAACTGGCATAGCCTAAGATACCACAGTTCATCAGCTTTCCCTTATCTTTTTGTTCTCTGGGTTTTCTTCAACTCTTTCCCCTTTCAATAGCTGAGAGGGAGGAATAAATGCCTCCTGGACATTCAGGAAAGAGATGGGAAAGCTCTCTGCCATGGTATGTGTACGTGATCTTTCAGGTACATTACTGCATAGGAGCTCTTTTGTGGTAGGAGGTTGATCTGAGATATCTGTATAAATTAAGAAACTGCTTGGGATTTTTGCAGCTCTCTCAAGAATTCTTTTACTTGTTTCAGGTAGTCAGTAATTTTTATTATGAATTGGCTCTTTGAATCTCCACCTCTTTTGTCCTTTTCTATATCAATTTTTTTTTAAGTATATAAAAATTGTTTCAGTGTAATTGAATTTATTTTTTTCCCATGGAAAATACTTCAATGGAAGTTTTATATTTTTCTAATATTTGCAGGAAGCTAAAGAAGGAATAAGTGAGCAATGTATTTTTTAGGTTCTTGCTCTGTCCACTAGAAGCTTCCTTTAAGCATTAATATTTGGGCAGCAATTCTGAGTCTGTCTTTTTTTTTTTTTTTTTTTTTTTTTTTTTTTTTTTTTTTTAGGGTTATTATCAAAGTAATGAGTTCATTATTACTCAGCATCCCTTACTACACACTATCAAGGATTTCTGGAGAATGATATGGGACCATAATGCCCAGTTAATAGTCATGCTTCCTGATAGCCAGAATATGGTGAGTTCTGTGTCTGATTGTTATGAGTTTATGTATGAATTTTATTAGTATTACCATTTTGAAATACGCAGGATATGAGAAAATATCTTGGATTCTGCAAAACACAGTTAAAAATTAGTAATACCAAACTGAGTGTAAAATCCCCTAGTCATCTAGGAGAAATCTAGAAATCCTTGTCTAGGCAGATTGTGATTGGGATGAAAAAGTATTGAATCAGTCCTGTACAATTTATAAAATGAGCCAAACAGCACAAGTAACCCTTACGCAAGGTTAGTTTTTGCTCCACAACTTCTTAGTTGCAATATGGCTTCTTAGCCATTATTGGGTAGGGCAGAAGAGTGAGGTTGTTTCTCACACAGCAGCAGCTGGTGGGAGCTGGGCAGGGCCAGGAGCACCAGTGGCCAAGCACTGTGAGAGAAGCCCCTGGGGAGCCTGCGCGGGCAGGAGGGTGCCAGCAGGGCGGGCACGCCGGGGCTGGCCGGGGCAGCAGTTCCTGCAGGGGCTGGGCAGGAAGGGCACCGAGGCCCTGCCAGCCTGGCCAGGGAGCAGTGGCACCCACCCAGCAGAGAGCCATGGCCTCTCCGAGCTCTGCGTGCCCCACAGCTGGAATCCACCACAGCTGGAATCCACCCCACCTTCCCGAAACACACACAAGGGGCAGGCAGGACTCATGACAAGGAGCATTCCTTATCCATCTGACCATTTTGGTTATTCAAACTGTTATAGGATTTCCTTAAAAAAACCCATCTCTCTTCGTTTCTGTTGTCAAACAGAAAGGATGCTCCCATGAGAACTTTTTTCTGCACTTTCAGATAATGCCAGGACCACACATATGTTACAGCACACCAGCTAAGTTTATCCTATGGCCATGGGCTATGCAGAGCACAGCACAACCTGAAGGCCAGGCTGGATGTGGGGCACAAGGTAGCACTGCAGGTTCACTGCTATGTGGGTCCACAGGGTACATTGGTCTTCTGGTCAGGATCACTACAGAGGTGTTTGAAAGTCATTATTTTGCCATTGTTGAACCACTCAACATTTGATTTGACAATTTAAATCTAGATTACTAGATTGATTATATATGTGACATATTATTTATTATGTTAGATTTTGTATTTTAAGAGCTCAACATTACTTACTTTTATGTCTCCATGTTTTTTTCGTGGAGGCTGAAGATGAATTTGTGTACTGGCCAAACAAAGACGAGCCTATAAACTGTGAGAGTTTCAAAGTCACTATGATAGCTGAAGAACACAAGTGTCTGTCTAACGAGGAGAAGCTCATAATCCAGGACTTCATTTTAGAAGCTACACAGGTAATATTGTCATAAACATATAACTCAGGACTTGATTTGTTAAAGGTAATGCCCACATTTTGTTATATTTTCAGTGGTAAATGACTAAAAAAAAATTCCATGCTCTAGAAACATCTATGGAGAGAGTAACATCTATAAGGTAATATGATGACAAAGGGAATAGGGTAGTCCAACTTCCACAGCAGTGGGGTTCTGCATCTGGAGGCTGGAGCTGGAACAAGGTGAAGGAAAAGAATAAAGTAAGTCAGTCTTCTGCAAAATTGATTTATGGGTTTTTTTGTTTGTTTTTTTTTTAATCATTTAGGATGACTATGTGCTTGAAGTGAGGCATTTTCAGTGTCCAAAATGGCCAAATCCTGATAGTCCTATTAGTAAAACTTTTGAACTGATCAGCATCATCAAAGAGGAAGCTTCCAACCGTGATGGGCCCATGATTGTACATGATGAGTAAGAACTGCACTTTTCTGTTTGTTTTGATGTTTTTCTGTAGAACAATCCTTTCACTGAGTAAAACCTGCAGAAACAAGGCACAAAGTCTGCACTTAACAGTAGCGGTAATGCTTCTGTTCCAGCTGCATCAACAAGAGAAACATTTTTATTTTATCATATTTCATTTCAGTTTTATCATTTTGATACTCTGGATGGTTATCAGGTAGGTTGCTGGAGAGGAAATCAGTTAAGACTTCATTGTCTTTCACTGAAAGAATTAACTGTTCAGATGAGGCAACTTGCCCTTCTCCAGCTGTTCAATAATGGCAAAAAATAACAAAATGTTGAAACACTGAAGGACCTAAGGCCTTCAGGATTTGGTTAGTAGGGGGTTGTAGAGAAATAACTCTAAGAAACTGTAGCCAGGTGCCATGAAAGTTTATTTAAGCCCATTCTGGGCAGACCTGCTTCAGATATTGTAAAGATCACACGACAGAAATTCGTCTTGCCAGTTTGCCCCAGAATTTGTAATTTCTCCAGCTGTAAAACCTGATCCAGTTTCTAGTTTTGTTTTGTTTTGTTTTACTTTACAAAGGCATGGAGGGGTGACAGCAGGCACTTTCTGTGCATTAACAACTCTGATGCATCAACTGGAAAATGAGAATTCAGTGGATGTTTACCACGTAGCAAAGATGGTAAATCTGATGAGGCCTGGAGTCTTTACAGACATTGTAAGTAATAATGTGCACCTTTTTTTCCTGTGTGTGACATTATTAGCATGCTTAGATCCTAGGGCAACATTACTGAACTATTCACATCTTAGTTTCTGCATGAATTAATGAAAGCTGACTTCCAGGGGTGCTGTAGAAAAAGAAATCTTCCTGGAAAGAATTCAGATTTTTAAAAATGAGAAAAAAGCCAACAGACAAACAGTAACCCTAATCACGTCCCCAAATTTGCAATTGAATTTAACAAGGATCAGATTCAGATCAGATTCAGATTCAGATTCAAGATACCACTTTCTCCCCTACCTGTGCTGTGGTCCCTAGTGACATGCTTTACATTGTGTACAGGGGGAGCCATTAGTCAGAAAATAATAAAGCTGCTAAGTAACGCAATAAATTCTGGAGCACAGTACATTAACAGACTGACACATCAGCTGTTAATTAATTTTGAGTAACAGTGTCACAAGATAAATGTTTCTGTCAACCTCCTGAGTGTATTCTCTTCTCTTCTCCAGGAACAGTACCAGTTTCTGTACAAAGCTATCCTCAGCCTTGTCAGCACAAGACAAGAAGAAAACCCCTCAGCGTCTATGGACAGTAATGGCTCAGCTTTACCTGATGGAAATGCAGCTGAAAGTTTAGAATCTTTAGTTTAATTAACACATCAAATTAAACATACACATCACTACATCACACCAATCACACCTGGAGTTTACCATTATTATTTCAGTTTTATTTGGGTGGGGGGAATCTGTTCAGTCAGTATATATATAATCAGATCCCAACCCTTGTTCAAACCAAGTCATTTCTGTTATATACAACTTTACTGTGGAACTTTTATCATTAACAATGCGTGCCTTTTCTCGAAAGATTTCTTGTAATACGTTGTTACATCTGGACTAACTTGATTGACTTTTACAGTGTTTCTAATAATTGAATTGTGGTATGTTTTTTCAGTATTAGTTTTTTTGATTTATCTGGCTTTACTTTTAACTTAAAATTACTGTATTTATAGATGTTAGGGAATCCTCAACTACAAACATGTCATGGGTTTAGTATTTGGTTTATTCGCTGTATTTATAACAATTTACATTTGCTAGAAATGCAACTTTTAATATAGTAGAATGTAAATAAAATACTGTTCTACATAACATTCAACATTTTAAGACTTCAATTAGACATTTAGAATAGTAATCTGATACTTACTGTAAATACTGCTACTTCTGTAGTGATCCATGGACCAAATTTATATTTATAATTGTAGATTTTTATATTTTACTACAGAGTCAGTTTTCTAGTTCTGTGTAATTGCCTTGTTAAATGATGTAGTCAGTATGTTTTTATTTTAACAAAGTCTTCTGAGATATAATTGTGCATCTTAAGCAATTTACCTTCATATAACTGCATGTGATTTTAACTTTTTGTGGGAACTAGAAATCATTTGTTTTGAAATGAAAAGTTTTTATGAGAATAACACTGTACTTGGCATTGTTAAATTGTTTTTACCCTGGTATTGCAAAAAATAAATATAAATATTCCAGTCTGTGCTTAGTAGTCTTCCATGTACAGTAAACAGTCTTCAGTGCCATGCAGGAGAGCTTTCACTTACAAGAACAAGGATTTAAGGCTGATCTGCAGACAGCTGCTCTTCCCATGGAATCTGCGAGTTCAGGAGACACTTATAGAAAATTATTGTTTTTTAGTCTCTACTCCACTCCTACCCATACCTAGAGTGTCCACATTAGCTCCTTTTTTAGTGTCCCCTCCCGCATCTCCCAGTCTGGTCACCCCGGTGTTAATGGGCTGTCCCAGGTGTCCCAATGGCCTGAGCTGGCCCCTCCCAGGACACCTCCCTGCTGGCTTGGCTTCAGGTCATTGATTCAGCTGCTGAGCTCTTTGCTGCCTCCTTTGGCAAGGCAGCAGCCAAACTTGGGCAGCAATAAAGCAAGAAATCTCCGCAGGAACAAAAGCAAAGTGTTTCGAGTTGGCCTCAATCATTTTCTGTAACCTTCAGAACTGGCAAGAAAAGAGACTGCTTGTACTGAAGGTTGCACCACCGAGGGGCTGGAGGAGCCCAGAGCAGAGTAAGATATTTGTTTAAAACTAGCATGGGCAGCGAGACCAACCATTTTCTCACTTTATACAGGATATACAGTTGCTGTGTAGAAATATTGAGAGCAAAAATACTGTTCTGGAGTAGAATGCACAGAAAATAATGGACCGTATCTGGGATGAAAACTAAGCATGGGAAAAGACAGGCCTGATGTGGGCTTGGAGATTTTAGTTGACCGATTCCTAGAGCAGGCATGTGTAAGGGAGCTCAGTGTGTCAGCAGATAAATCTAGACCCCCTCAGCAGTGTGGGATTGAAGATAGGTGGAGCTGCAACAAAACCAAAATAAATTTCGATTTAGAGGACTCTAACCAGCAGAATCTTTAAGGATCTTCATACTGTTGATACATGAAATGAGCATGGAGGTCCTAGACAAGGAGACAGACTGGCACAGAATGTCAAATTAGCTAGCAGTAAGGCAGACATTTTCATGCTCTTGTCCTCTTTTATTACAAGAAAAATAATCATATAGACAAAACAATGTATCAGAGAATCGCAGGGATGGTGTAAGGTTGGAAGGGACCACTGGAGGTCATCTAGTCCATGTAACATAGGGAGGTTTTGTAAAACTGTGTTAAAATATTAAAGTGCTTGAATTCTCTTTTACTTTTGACACTTTCTTTAAAACCACAGCAGTGCTGTCCCAGAGGTTATGGAGTGGTTGAGTCCATTGGACTCAGGTTTCGCCTCCTCCATCCACCAGAGCTGCATGCAGGATGATTCTCCTGTCAGCCCACTGGCCCTGTGCAGGTCCAGCCAGGGAACATGCAGTGCACATGCTCCACACAGGGAGACACATGTGCATGCACACACACACAAGATGGTAGAAATAGGATTCATGACACAGAGAATAGGACTAGATTTTAGAAGCAGGCAGGACAAAGGGCCATGGGTAGGCACAGAGCATGAATGGGTAAAGGTACTGGCCAGCAGCCAGCACATACGTATGCCAGCACCTTTTACTCCTCTCCTTGTTCCTGTGCTTATTACTTCCATGTTCTCCTTAGTGCCTCTGTTTCTCCAACCTTTTCTATGTCTTTGCAGATAAAAAAAGTTCTTACCTAATTACTTCTCATGGGTCTTAGCTTTGTTACCCCATACCCAAGTGCGAAACCTCGGATGCTGCTGCTTAGATCATCTCAGCCATAATGGGGTTACCAACTTCCCTGGTATTTCTCACCTCACAAGCTTTTCTTTCCAAGAGGTCTCCATCAGAGCTTGGCCTCCCCTCACACAACTCGCCATGAACTGCCTGTGTAGCACCACGAGATTTCATGGCACAGCCCCTAACTCCTGTCAGCTGCTCGCTCCTGCTCTCTCCAGCAAGTTTCTCAGGATCTGTGCAGGTGGCTCAGCCGTGGGCCAGGAGTGCCAGCCATGTGCCTGCAGATACAAGTATTCATTTCTTTAGTTCAAAGCCATAATTAGTTCATCCAATAATTCAGAAGGAACCTACTTTTCTGGGCCAAAACATCTTTCTTCAGGTTTTACAGCTTTTTTTTTTATCCTGTGGTCCTTGCCATGGCTGCATATTTGCTAATTCTGAAGTTCAGGAAGAACAGGCCAATAAGAATCATAAAATGTGCAAGCAAACATGCAATGTATCCCTAGCAGAGTTAAATGCCTTTGAAGAATAGGATCTAGAACTATTTTCTTATTTAATTTCTGGAGTTGGGGGGTTGACAGGAATTAAAAATGTACATAACAGGCGGATTGCCCCAAATGATGCACATTTTTGTAATTACATATACACATTTTTCAGTGTTCAGGCACAAATTTGGTGCATACAAAGGTGTGTAATGGTTGTGCTTTGAGAAAGGGATTATCTTCTTTTTCAGGTGGCCTGAGGGTTCCTTACTTCTTCCTTAAAGCACTCAGATTTGCTGACACACTCCATTTGCACATCTAGGCTAAAATGGACAGCAATATTATATACTTCCCCCTTCTCATTCAAAAATTATACAAACAGTTTTTGATACCTTAATCTCCAGGGGTGTGCATACCAGAGAGGTTAATTGTGATCTTATGGCCATTTGCAAACCATATTCCATATGCTTATTAGCAGATACTGTACTTCTGCACTTCACCCCATTAGCACAACAAGAGAAAGTGTAGTCCTTGTGTGCTATATTCAGCCTTTTCTTCTGGAAAATTGGCTTGTTGTCTCACATACCAAATAAAAAGCATGAAGTTATCTTCCACTAATGTATTTACAGTTTAATATAGTTGTATATGCAAAGTAATTTTTAGGCCAATTAATTGTTTTTTCAAGCATCTATGGACCAAAAGCAAAAAAGGAATCCTCCTTTCTAAATTCCCATCTTGATATAACTGTTCCTTTCAACCTCAATGTTTTGCAGACATTTTAAAATTGTAATCCAAGGAATCAGCTGTCATTCAAGGTTTCTTCCAGAGATGTTTGTAATCACATTCATCATCTTAGCATGCTGTCAAGTTATTTAAAACATAAGTGCTTAAGATAATCTCTTTACTCACACATATTGGTTCTGATCTAGAAAAAAAAAATAAGAATCATAAAATAATCTTCTATAATCTTCAACTGTGATGGATTACAGATTTTAATAAATGCGTGTCAGTTCCTCTCTCAGACAAAGGCCATATTCTAATTAATTTTTTTCTTGTAATCCAAGCTACAGACTCAAAAGACATATAGCCTGCCTTTTCAAACTGGGTCAAGTGTGGAGAAGACGTTATGTATCTCCAGCAAGAAGTAAGATATTAATAAACAACATCAGGTTAAGATTTTTTCTTTAAAAAGCTGTAAGTCATGTGTGACAAGGAAAACTTAATTAGTGATCTTCCTCCTAAGAAATCATAAAAGAGTTGAGAGTTTAAAAAAAAAAAAAAAGAAAACAAGTAATTTATTATCACCAACTTTTTAGTGATTGTGATGTGGAGATTTAATACCTATGGAAAAGCTTTACAAGAATCAGCAGTAAGTGATGAACAGAAATCATAAAAACTCATCACTATCAGTACAACAACAAATTAGCTAAAGACATTAGTATGGACTTCAAAAATCCATTGACAAAACCTGTTAGCAAGGTTTTATCACAGCGCTTTACCTGGCTTTACAGTTCTTTGCTATGTCCTAGGATAATGTGTGTAATTTCAGACAGGTGGAAATTCTCTGTGGTAAATGCTTACTTCAAGATGAGTTTAGCAAAGTTAAACCCATTTCTCTCTCATTCTGAAGCATAAACAAAGCAGGGCTGAGGAGAAATATGGTCTTGTTGGGGTTAAAAACAGAAACAAAGGCCCCATTACTACCCTGAGTCTGAGGTATCATAGGTTACGGCCTTAGTTTTCATTACTTCCCTGCAGCAAGGCCCATGTCTGACCATCCACTTCTCACAGGTTTGTGCTTGGTGGATTAGGGTTTCAAAGGGAGAAGGAGGAAGAGAAACCTCTCTCAAAATATTTGGGCACATTATGTCTGACTCCCCTCCATTTCCAAATTGCATTCTTTCCTTTTGAAGGAAAGTGAGGGGAAAAAACCCCTTCTTATGGAATGGAATTCTTATGGCTTATGGAATTAATTTCCTTGTTTCAGGAAAGTCACAACCTGTACACAGTAGTTTAGTAAGAATATATTTGAGATGGTCTGATTTGCCTTGTTAAATTCTGCTAGACACTCATATCTACATGTCTTTTTTTCTCCCTCTCCTCTTCTTAGTTTTCCAGCCTAATCACAACCACTAGAGCCCATTTCCCACGCCCCCCACCCCTCCCCATAACAGCTATTTTGCTGTGAGCTTACACCCTTTCCTGGCAGTGTCGCTTTTGTACTCCAGTCCCTCCAAAGGATATAATTCTCACCTGTAGGAATATCTGAGGCTGGGAGTGTGCAAAGCACAGAAGCAAAGAAGACAGTCTGAGTGTCATGGGGCTCAAGCACCTCCATCTCAGAAAGAAACTGTGATCTTACAGGTCATGAAGTCATAAGCATAAATGCCAAATTGAAAAAATGAGAGACACACAGTGAAACAATCTGTTCCTTGAAGCCTGATGTGATTAAAGAGTTGAAGAACCTTCCAGCAGAGGCAGTGATAGAAGCCATGTACTCAGCTGAGCAAGGTCCTCAAGCTGAGACAGGCTGTGAAACACCAAGGTTTCATGCCTTCTTGGGGCACGGGGAGATATCATACATCTACTCTTCTGTAGCTTACAACTTCAGTAGTTGTCCTTGTGCCCAAGAAAAAAACGTGCTAAAAAACCCCAAATCTCTTAAGATTATAGCTGAAAATTATCTAGATACAGATATATCTATATATATATTTGTATATAAATATATAGATGGGCATGTTTAAACAATCCTTGAAGCCTTCTCCCATGAGTCTAGCAAGACGTATGCAACTGTATTTCATGCACATAAAAAAGTCCATGTGTAGGTATCCTTTCAATATAACCATCTATGTGAAAAACCAAATCCCAGGTACATCTTATTATTAGACTGTAAAGATGACATGACAACAAAACAGAGGATTTCAGATTTATTTTTCAAGCAATCCCATATGTAAGATACAATTATCTTTCCAGTAATATGCAAAGAGAACTGAGAATTATAATCTTCATAAAAAAAGATAAGCAATAGATTCATTTAAGTCTAAACGTGGAAAACAAAATGCAGCATTGCACTGGGAAATAGAAATATATTCCAATATAAAATGTTTCAAAAATAGTAGCAGTGTTTCTTGAAGAAAACACTGCACTGCTCATTCTTTAGTGCTCCAAAAATATTAGACACTTTTTAAAAATTCTGATTTTCATCTCATACTGCATTTCCAAGGTAGAAAAGCAAGTATGGTGCATGCATATATACAGAGGCACAACTCTGTGGTTGTGTATTTGTGGGCTAAGGTAGGGAACAGAGAATTCTCAAGTAAAATCCTGGTCTCACCAAAAACTGTACTGGAAGGGACCAGGAGATACCAGTACAACTTTAACCCTTAGTTGTAGGCCATTAATCTACCTGGAGAAGGAAGAGGCAGCAGAGAGCAGAACATTCATTGCAGGCTCCATCCTTACCCCAGCTGCATATATCAGCCAGACAACAGACCTACAGCCTGTAAGGTCAGAGGGAAAAAAAACAACTTTGTGGAGACAGGATTTTGAGTGATATATGCATGGCACTGTAACAGTATCCATATTTGACATTACATTACAAAAGCATTGGTTCAATATAAAAAGTCCTTCTCTTTCACAGTAACACTCTGCCCTTCATTCTCCCTCCTCCCTTCGGCTCCTTTCACCTAACTCTGTTGCAGTTGCTACTTCATTGCACATGCACAAAGAAAATCCAAATCCTGAGTAGCAAAACTTGGAGATCAAAACTTGAATTATTGTTATGGCTGCTTTTCCTACCATGCAAAACAACGCCTGGAATTCCAGCATCTCGGAGCTGTGATTGCAGCACTGGTTCTCAGGGAGGAAAAGGCTGTGTGTTTATCAGCAAAGTGCGTTTGTGAGCAAAGCTGAAAGCAGACAGCTTCCTGCATCAGCATCCAGCTTTAGAAAAGGGAAGCTCTAGGCAGCTGCACAGGTACCAGTGCAAATACAACCTGCCCACAGCGTTACACCTCCCAGACCTGACTGGTGAAGTCTAAGCCATTGCAAGGTGGTGTAGAAATCCCTAAGCAAAAGCCAGAGAAGCAGCCCTGAAAGGAAAGGAGGCAGTTGGTGCTATGTTACAGAGAAGCTGCACTTGGGCTAAAGCTCAGTTCTGGACTGATGTGGCTAAACTGCAGCTAGAGCAGGGCTGACACATCAGTCAGCACAGCACTCAGCAGCAAATGGGCTGGTAAGCTGGCAAACAACATCAGTCTAAAGTGGCACTGTACTGAGTAGTAGGCATAGGTTCCCAAGTGAACGCTTCAAAACCTTGATAGCAGAAGGACAGAAGTTAACTCAAAAAGTGGCAATTTAAACCTCTAAACCTAGGGCATTTCAAAGCTGCATATACTACACAATGTATTCCCTTTGTAACAGTACTTAACCTAGATGAGGCATGCAGTGTAAGTGGGAAGAGTAAACATGTCATTTGGAGCGTCTTCTAAACACATTAATTGCTTTGTATTTCAGATTGCCCTTCCTAGCTGCACAGCTAAACGTTAATGTGTTCTCTCCACAGCACAAGGCAACATGTAACAGCAGGTATTTCAATATATTGCAACCAGCTTCCACTCCATAATAAGAATGGGGGTGGGAGGAAGCTTGCTTTAAGCTTCCTCCCTCCTCCAACTAATTTAAATTTACATTCATTATAAAGTGATTAAAAATATTAAGATCTAGTTTCAAATGTTTAAGAACTGAACATTTTCAAGATTTAACAGGATCTTATTAGCTAGTAGTGCAGAATTTCTAAGCTATTTTTTGCATACTGTTATTGTGAAAACATTCATGAATATTGCTAAAGTGAAAGGGACAACCAGACTTAAAATTTAAGTATCATTTTCATCTCAGTTTTTTTGAAAAACTATTTTTACCACATGGACAATCAAACTTCATCAATGGAGTTCATTACCCAGACTCTACCACTACAAAATAATCCACTAATAGATTTTTCTTTCAGCTTAAATTTGTCATAATAATAACCCTATACACTTAGAAGATAAACTCTAATAACAAAAAAAAGCCCTTCTGAGATATTTTAGAAAATATATAGGGAAAGATCTGATTGATGCTGAAACATATACATGAAGGATTAACAACTTAAAGAGGAAAATATCACAATTTGTGAGTATCTACAGTTTCTACATCAAAGCCAGGTGGAAGGTTTTATGGAAGGCAACATTTGCATAGGAAATGGCAGGTGCTGCCTTTAGCTGGTCCAAACTGAGCTTCTAAAAGGGGAGGTGGGAGAAGGAAAAAAGCCAAAACCTGCTAAGATGCACTGCTTTCAGTTACTGTTTGATAACGCTGCGAGTGCTGTACACAATGCCTTCTGCCCGAACACGTTCAAGTATTGGCCCATAAACATTCTTTGTCAGAGGTATGACCATGCCTTTGGCGGTTATCTCACCTGAAATAAAGGCAGTAAAAGAACAGAGTTAGTGCTCCACTGGGTTTACTGGAAAGGCTTTGGTAGCTCACAGTGGGGCTTCTGTGGGTAAGGTGAGGGCTGCTGTGCTGGACACAGCCAGATCCAGGTGCAGGGAACCACTGAGTCCCTCAGCCATGGGTCAGGCACCTCAGGGAATATTTATTTAGGAAAGGGCAAGGTGCTGAACAGCAGTGGCGAAAGAAGTGTGAGAAACAGCCCCACAACACCAGTGCCAGAGAAGGGGAGGGTGGAGGTGCATCAGGCACTGCAGCAGAGTTTTCCCTGCAGCTCATGGTGGAGATCTAGCTGGAGGAGAGGAAAAGCATGAGGAAGGAGCAGCAGAGACAAGCTGTCATGGACTGATCACAGGCCCCTGTTCCCAGCCCCCTGTGCTACTCAGGAGAGAGGGAAAAGGCTGAGAAGTGAACAGAGAGTGAATTTGAGCCTGGGAAAGTGGAGCAGGGAGAAAGATGTTCGTTTAGTTTTTCTCTTTTTTTACATTATCCAAACCTGTTTTAATAGAAAATAAAGTAAATTCATTTTTCCCCCAAGCTGAGCCTGTTTTGCTTATTACAGTAACTGGTAAGTGATCTCCCTATCTTTATCTCAAATTATGAGCTTTTACATCTTGTTTTCTTCCCCTGTTGAGGAGGAGTGAAAGAATAGCTGAGTGGACATCCAGCAACCAGCCAAGGGGAACCCAGCACAGATGCAAAGAACAATATGCAAATTACATAAATTTTCATTTTTAAAAGTTTTGCATATATTTACACATGCAGATTTTAAAATCCTGGAATTGTGTTCTCACACAGCATCAGTACTGTACCAAAGAATATGGAAAAGAAGTTTGAAACACACAGTGGTATACAGAGCTTGGACTTAATTAATAGAACTGTGAAACTGCAGTTTGGTGAAAAGTATCTTAACTTCAAAAGTGTGAGTTACTGGGTTTTTTAAAAAAAGAACAACAACAACAACAAAAAGTAGCAGTGGAAGTCGCTAGTTTATTCAGCACAGGTATATGTTCACTGTGGCCTAATCAACTATAATTTATCATGCTAAAGGTTTCCTCTAAACTAGTGTAACATTTAATATTAAATTACTTAAAAATCTTTGTGGATTAAGCAGTAAATTAAGAGTTGTCACTGAACATCTCAACACCCAAACATGCAGATTAAAAATTCCTGTAAAGAAGACAGGAAGAGTCTGACAAATTTTAAAAAATATATATATAAGCATACTTCAGAAACACTACATATTTACTTTCTACAGGCAGAAAGATACACAGGATTGAAATACAGTTCCTGAAGTTGGAATAGCCACTTACCATCTAGAACCATTTTAGCAGCAATAGCCGCGGGGTATCCTACTGTTTTAGCCATTGCAGAATATCCTTTGTTATCCCCATAGACAACCAGATCAATAAATTTGTCTTCCAAATGACCAGAAGGATGCCTGAGACCTATTTCACTTCTCATAACAATCATATCTCTCTCTCCAGTGCCTAAGAGAAAAGCACACAAACTATTCATTACTTGTATTTCAGTCACATCAAGATGAGGTTCCTGAGGAGCCAGGTACTAGACATTCACAGCATGGGTATCTGGGAAGTGACTGAAGGCAAGGACTAGTAAGGAGGATAAGATAATACTAAGATCAAACTAAAAGTGTAACAGGGAAAGAAAAGGATAAGTTGGGGAAGTAGGGAATGTCACAATACATTAAAAAATGTATCATGAAGGTTTATTAATGAAGATGAGCAAACTAATCCAACTAAGGCTTGTAAAAGATACTGCCTTGTTCCATTCAGAGCCATGAAAAAGAATTTCTCACATACCAAAGGGCAGCTTCTTCTCCATGTGCTTTGCAAGAGCCCCTACAATGGAATCTGCTGCTGGAACTGGTTCATCTCCCAATAAACCTAACCTGGCAGAAGAAATGAGAAAGGCTTATATCATTGCCTATCAACAGTTTCACCTCTGGTTTTTAATTTCCAGTTGTTCAGCATACCAATTTAACAGTCTCAACATGAACCAAAATGGTTAGAATTGCAAACATTTCTTCGTTTTTTTAACTTTAAAAATCATTGTAACATTTTACCATTCCACTGCTTCCAGCTGACTTTTGTCCTTCTCCAGTTTGCTAAATACAGCTGCTTTAAGAACATGGTGCTCAGCAGGTGACTTAATTCCAACCAGTTTGCACATAAGCTCTTTCTGTGTTAAAACAAAAAAGGTTCATGAAGGCCTGACATCTGTTCCCACTCCATCTCAATCAAGGTTTTGAGAACCAACTGCTCCACTAAGATCAGTTAAAATTCAGGACTTCTGAGAAGACAGGTTATGTGTACAGGGAAAGTGAGAAAGTTTGAGAATTTTAATCACAGCAGGTGAAAATAGGGCTCATCTTTTCCAAAAAGACTTTGTACCCTACCCCTCAGCTGCTTCCCCCTACAGTTTAGTCCTATCCCTTCCTCTGGCAGCAAAGAAAGAACATAGAAACCTGCATAAACAAGGAACACTAGGAGAATGTTAGGATGAAAGAGAAGCCACCTGGAGACTGACAGAGTCAAAAACTTAGAGACAGGATATCTTTCAGTTGGTCTAGAAATGGAGAATGCCCCTTTCAAAAGGAAGAAAACAGACTGATGAGATGAACAAGGCTCTGGCAATCCTGGGAGTATTACCAAAAAACTTTGTCATGATATTTGGGCATATGTGAAGGCCATTTTGTGCTACCTAGATGCTAATTATTTCTTGCTTCATTCACAGCAAGGTGGATAATAAAGAGAACTACAAGCAAGATATGAAACAAGAAAGAACTGCAGAGTCTATTTAGAGCTCAGCTTAGCCCATATCTTCTACTTTCCCGGCAGAGTAGATAAAGGGAAAATATCAAGATGTAAAAACATCGCTAAAAAATGTTTCCAGTGAGAATAATGAATTAATAGTTATTTCTACAGATTACATAGCACTGTATACTTATCACTGAGGCTTGAAGAACTGGAAATTCCAGCCATCTTTACAAAGAAAACTTGAAAATATCAACCCTAAAATTGAAAGTACACAAAAATAATCTCAAAATTAAAAAAAAGTAAGTCCCATATGGCTGCCCAGAAACTCCTGGAGTTTGCTCATCTTCCCAATACTATATGTTAGTCAGAGACAAGCAAGACTGTGCCCTTTTCACCTTCTGCTTTCTTGGTTCTAAGAACACTTAAGACATCCTTAACTGGAAATAATGACATCATCAGAAAAATACTGTATTGTCCCCAGACCATCACACAGCACAAGCTGTTTTCTCCAGATTAATGCTTTAAAAAGCACAAATAAGAAGACATCTGAGTTTTGCTCATCTGAGTAATAAACAGTTATTCTTTCTTTCTTCCCTTTTGTGTTTGCAAAAGGGAAGAAAATATTCTCAGAAGACAGAGAAACAGACCTGTCAAGTAATAAGTCATTTGTCAATCCAGCTCTCTTCACCCCATATTGAAATATGAAATTCCCTGTTTGTCCACAGAGACAACCAAAATGTTGATTGTCAAATGTAACATCAGTCATGCCTTGACTGAGATAAAGATGAAGTGAGGCAACCAAAATCCAGACAGAAAAGCAACATAATAGAAGACAAAAAAAAATGCTTGTACAGAATTTTAATAGAAAAAAAGATTTTAATATACTCCTTTATGCATAATCTCTTACTTCTTGATGCCCTAAAAAATAATTTTGCACTGCAGATCATGAGCCTGTAGCAATATGCACACTGCAAACTCAGAGCACTGTGGACTAGACTGTGACTAACAAAAAACATAAGACAATTCATAAAAACATGGCCATGGCTTTGTCTAGCTGAGTCCTGAAAGCATCCAATGATAGACACTCCAGAATCTATCAGGGAACCTGTTCCAGCATCTTATCACAATCCTACTGAAGAAAATCTTCCTAATTTCCAGGAGAAAAAAAATCTAAGATCAGGATGCAATACTTTGCTAAGTACAGGCAAGTCTAGCAATAAGAAAACCATCAATAAAAAGAGCAAAGAAGGCAGATTAATCAGAATAACTCACCCAGGTTAGAGGTGGCGTAGCTGAGCTTAGCAAAGGATGAGGATCTGGGTTAATTAATCCTAGTTTTACAAAGCCTCCCATAGTTCTGGAGTATCCCTGAAATGAAAGAATAACACCATTAAATACAATAATCACTTGAAACTGAGGTATTTCTCCTTGGTTTTAATGTAGTGATAGACACAACCATGGCAGTGTTAAGTATTATTCTCTTGGGAAGTCAGCCACAATAACCTGATGCCGGCGAGATTACTGCCACAGAGTGTTTTCCCCAGCCCCTCTCCACCCCTTCCCTACTTTTCAATATCTTTTTTAATGGCTTATTCTGACATCAATACTTCCATGGCAAGTACCATTGGCTCCTGAGATCAAAGGGCTCAGCTGGCCAGCAGTAGCTGAAACCCCAGCCCATCACTGCAGACAGGGCTGTATCAGCCAGCTGGCCCATAAACGAATTACCCAATACAGACAGCACAAAGCAGAGCTCTGCTCACCCAGTTCCACACCACTGGGATTGTGTGGACATCACATAGGCTGACTTTAAAGATAAGAATCCTGGATGTTTGATTCTCATCTTCAGGAATATCAGACAAACAAACAGCAGTAGAATCGTATTTAAAAGGAACTGCAAAGGTTGCATTAGGCTGCGTAACAAAAGCAGTCTCAGCTGATTTCTGCTTACTTTTGTTTGTGTCCCATTAACATTCCCACACAGCTGCTGCATACCTGAGAGCACTTACATGCAAGTGACTAGAAACATTAAAAAAGCAGAATGGATGAAATAAAGCACCTGAAAGAAGGCTAATTAAATTAAGAGCCACTTCCACTGAGCACTAGGTTATCAGCTCAGATGGCCTTGCAGTGAGATCCTTCTCTGTGACACCTCTTTTTAAACTGACTCCATTAGCTATCTAAACTTAATCTCTAAAAGACACTTTTAGGAGATGATTGGCTGCTCAGTGAACAGATAGCTTTCTGCTCTGCAGCACAGCAGCATGTGCAAAGGGCTGACACTAACTTCTGCCCTGCTCAGCGCTCTGTGCTGGCATGGCAAACCCTTCCGCACAACCCTACCAACATCACCCCAGCCCAAAGTGCTGGCCCTGCTCTGGGGGCTAAGAAAACAGCACTGACCACAGAAGCAGAATTCTTGCAGCACACTGACAACCACTTGGCATGTCACCCTGACCTTTTTGCAGTTCCTTGTGCTAACACATACAAAAGAAGAAAGTTTTACCAGGCACCAAATGGAAGAACAGACATTGTCATATTAGGATTTCATGATGAGATAGACACCTCACACATATTTTTACGTTCTGAAAAAGAGATTGTATCTAGACTGACAAAAAGAGAGCTATTTGAATTTATAACCCTTTTTCCCACATGCTGGCCATCCATCTTCTATGCCTTCATCTAAGCAAGCCTCCCTCCCTCCCAGAAATATGGAAAAAATCCTGTTGTATTCCAACAGAGGAATTAAGACAAAATCACTTTCTCAAGCTATGGACAAATAACAACTTAAACCCTGACATTAACCTTAACAGAGATAATACAACATCCATAAAAGCTTTTTCAAGTCTTCAATATAGTTTTAGGTTTATTCCTTCTTAATGTATATTGACTGAAAAAAAGAAAAGAAATTCTGAAAGAAAAAAAATATTTTCTTTTGATTCTGCTTTGTACACCTAACAAATGAAAGGAAAAGAGTTGATCAGGTAGAAGGAAAACACATTTATCTCTTAACATTTTACTTAGCTGACCAAAATTATAAAGCTTCTCAAATTAAAGATTTCTAGTTACTTAATGAGAAACTTTCTCAGATTGATGGAAAATAATAATTTTCTGTAAGATTTTTACATTATGTTTTTCATGGGAATATAAGAAAATGGAATTATTTAATTTTTAAAAGTCTTCTATTGATCTGACACCAGATACAGAGCCAGACTAAAAAGAGGAAACACAGACTATGCAAGACAACTGACCAACTGTCTAAAACAAATAAAACTGTTTTTCCATTTTGCAACAAATACGTGTTAAATACAGCAAGTAAAGCTACATTTAAAAAAAATAGATAGGTGCTTTCTGTTATCTAGGAGCTGGGATAGTGGGAAGCTTAAATAGCAAGTGCAGAGCTATGAAAGGCTGAGTTTTAAATACACAGTTTTCTTGAAATTACAACATTCATCTCTTGAGGAAAACAGTAATCACTAACGATAACACCAACAACTTACTTTGTATCTTAAGGTACCTCTCAGTAAAGTGCGAGCTGTCTGAATACCATATGGCTCAGCATATTTTGTGCTGTCTCTGTTAGGAAAACCTTCAAGGTTTAACCCTGGGAAAAAGTCCATTGGAGTGACAGAATCCAGTAACGCTCCACCAGGTGGAATATTGATAATCTAAAGTTTGTGAAAGAACAGCAAATATTATTTTGGCACAGTCTCATTCAACTTGTTTTAGAACAGAAAAGATAAAGTATGCTCCAAAACAGGAAAAACATGTTTGGTCTTCCAAGTGCAAATAAAGACCCAATCTAAATAAAGCAGTTGCCCAAGCCATTTAATCATATGTGATACAGGAGGAGCATGCATTGTGTCAGCCATTACTAATCAAAGGGCTAAAACAAGCCATGTTCTTCTCAGACAAACTGTTAATTCCTGCTGCTCTTATATTAAAGTGGCAGGTTCCCATTTCCCTTACATTAATGTCATTTTGGAGCATGTCCCAAACTCCACCAGTGTGAAGGGAGATTCTGCCCATGAGCTCCTTACTTTTTCGTCAAATAATTTATTACCTTGTTTAGGTTTTGTTTAGGTTTTTATATATGGGAGAGAAGGAAAATATGAATAGAATGATGTGTGTTTGTTCATTTTTTTTAAAGATTAAAGTAAATCAAGTGATATCACACGGATATAAAATTACTGCCGATGTGTATCTTTTCTTGAGGCTACAAAGCACAGAGAGAACGCACCATTGAAGGAACACAAAAAAAAATGGGGGACTAGTTCTATTATCATTCCCAGCCACAGCCTTGAACCCTGCTTCCTTCAAGCAGCTAAAGCCTAGATCTGCTATGCAGCATCAATACAAACTCATTTTCTGACTGCTGAGCAAAGGGACGAGCTTTACTTATATAAGAAATACTAAAGCAGTGAAGCCTGCAGCAATGCCAAAAGATCTTGTTGTGTTTGCCAGGCAAGACGGGTGTGTGAAAGAGTCCTACACAATGGTCTAAGACATAAGTATTTAGTGGCAAGGAGGAAAAATTGCAGAATTTACCGAAAAGCTTACCGAGTCCTCTCGTAATGAATCATTCATATGCATGATCTAATTTTCCCTAGCAATGGGTGAACCAGATCAGAATTAAGTCAGAAATATTTTAAAATTTTCCAAGAACCTTTTTTATCTGAAACTTCTATTTTGTTGCTTTTTAAATAATGATCCAATGTAAAATCCCTGAATTTCTCCCTTCTTACTTCCATAAGAACAGAAGAGCACCAAAATGTCATGATAAAATACTCTGGAAGATTAGATTTCAAAAGATTTCTAAGTTTTGCAGGTCAAAGAGTTTTAGATAATTAGCTAAACTTTACAGTGGTTATACAAGGCAGTCTCCTTGACAATTGCAGTAACTACTCTGAGCAAGTGGCAGTGGAAATAGATAGTCCTGAAAAGCAGAAATGTGATAATGGCTTGCAATAGCTTTGCACAAATCAATTACAATGTTTCCATAAAACAGAAGCAGTGACATTTGTGAGGTTAAGTCTAACGACTCCTGCACAAGCAGAAAAACAGAGCTTGTGCAAAATACACCAAAAAGCATTTCACAAAACCCACTCAGTTGGTTATTTGTATTACACACTCCCAAAAGAAAAGGGAATCAAGAGTTCTACTATGCACCGTGCAAGAAGAGAATGAAGCTGTTTGGTTTACGAACACAACTAGACAGAAAAGCACTCTCACCTTTGTTTCACAGGGCCAAAGACAGGGCAATTAAGTGGCAAAAGCAACACCCAACAGGAATGGAAGCTGAACCCAGAAAAATCAACTCCAATCCAGAGCTTTAGCCATTAGAACAAATCCCTTCCTGGCAATCAGTTTCCACACAGTAAGTAAGAATTAAGCTGGCAGTGGCCAGGCATCACCATGCTCCAAAAATAGGACTAAGTAATTTATGCAACTGGCTTGGGCAACTGACTGCCACTGGCTTGAAAGTAAATACAGCATCTTACAAGTCCCAATTCCTTCCTTAGCCAAATACCACCTTTTTTGTCTGGTTTTAAATGAAAATGTTCGCATTACTTCACCTCTCCATCTTTTAAATACGTAGCAGGCTGAACTGTATTCAGCAACACTCCTTGTGGACTCCAGCTGAACTTGTATCTCAGAGGATTGTCAGAGTGCTCTGGAGCTGGTAGGCCACCACAGAAAGAAGTGTATGATATAACCTGTTAGATTTATTCACAGGAAAGAAACAGTGAAGAAAAGACACATCAGGATGCATACAGATCCACCCTGCAGAATCCCCCACAGTTCTTAAAATTTCTGTTGACATTATCCCCCAAAATGAGCCAGATCAGAAGAATCTACAGTGGGGAGGGGAAAACTTTACAGGCACTGCTTGTAAAGGAGAGGAAACCAAAAGATTCACTGGGGCAAGGCCATCTTAGCTGATGGTCTCACCAAGTGAATTAGTAGCTATGAAATTCAAAGCATCAGAAAAAGTAAAATGTCCAGAGTCCATTACACATCAGTGATGTGCTCAACACCTGCATGGTGTTGAAAGCACAACTTTACTAATTTAATCTTGGCAGAACTACACCCTGCCCAGTAACCTTACCGTAGCACCAACTTCCTTGGCCTTGTCAATGCATTCCATCGCCAACATGTGGTCCAGACCAGGATCCAAACCCATTTCACTGACCACTGTAATACCAGCAGCTTCTACACTAAAAATCACAGAAATACAGAGCCATCAGAATATTCACTATTACTGGCCTTTTATTCTGTAAATCTGTTCAACAAAGGCCCAGTGAACCTTTCCCAACACAGTAAATTTTGGGCTTGTGGGAAAAAAGAAGCAGACATTAAAACCTGAACAGTGACATCATCTAAGAGCCTTCCAGCCTTTGTTTCTCTTACTTCTCTGAAACACCTAGATGCTGGTGGAAAAAGAAATTTCTACCAGCTACTCCGTATCCCACAGTCTCCGGTACAGTGCTATATTGCAGGAAGGTAGTAATGCAGAGGGCAGCACAGAGATAGAAATAATTGCCCTTAAGAGCTCCTACAAGAGAGATTAAAAGGCCTACTTCCCAAATTATACAAGTATTTGGGGTTTTTTTTCCTAATAGTTGCCTATAGTCCCAGAGGAGTTCACTTATCACCACAAACTTATTTTATTATCAAAATCAGTTTGTCTTTTGACAAATGAGAAGAGCCCTTTTAAAATTTCTTTTTTCCTGATAAAAAAATTACTTCAGTAAGAATGGTAGGAGCGGCCCCCAAATATCCCTCACTTTGTGCAACATTGGTTCTCTACCTGTCTAGCTTTTTCTGTTTTATCTTTTGTAAAGACACAGCATGAACAATTCTCACTTCACTTGAATGCACTTCAGATTTTCCAGTACTGTGACTGAGAGGAGCACCTAGATGAAGCTTCATGCTCAAAACAACTTCCAAGCATATAACAAGTAAAACAACAGAAACATTAGAGTAGTTAGAGTTGTCACCAATTTGAAAATAATACAGTGGGCGTATCCAAAAGAAGAGCATGAAGGAGGAGATTACTGTAGATGCAATAAGCCAAGAATAAGTTTTTATTAGGGGAAGGCAAAGGATGACAAACAAGCTTGCTGGTAGAATAGGACAGCCCAACTACTCAGTTTGAATATCAGCCCAGCTCAAACATGTTAACAGGTCTGAGGGAAAAGGAAGAGGCACATTAACATTTAATAGTTTGATGCAGGCAGAAAAATACATTCCATTATTTAGAGCATTAGTCTCACCAGGTTAGGATATGCACTCATTCCTCCACTCTGCCACATGCACCTTTGGGAAAGTTACTTGGTCCTCAGTCACAGAAAGGGAAGCAGAAGGAATGCAGACAGTGTTGCAGGTGTAACAGACTGCAAAATATTCAGATAATGCACTAAAGAGGGAAGCAACACCAGGGAGATGCTGTTTTCACACCTACCTCTCCTGAAGTTCTTTCATGGCTGGTGTTAAGTAGCTGGCTGTTACCAAGTTCACTTTGTTGTCAATACATTTCTTAGCAACAAAAGGATGTGCTGAATAAGGCAGCAAACTACAAATGAAGGAGAATCATGCAACATCAAAATTCAACCAGTTACTTATTCTGTCACTGGAAAGATGCTCGAAGGTTTTTGAATGCCTACAGCAGAGCTCAAGTAATAGCTCAAAACAAATATACCTGCCTTGCCCTGAGCAGTTTCATACCTATGAAAGCGAAACACTACCCTATCAGGACAGCATTGTTGTATGCACTCAGAACAGGGCACTGAACAATAGGGGAGTCATTCTTGAGACAGCATCTTTTGTCACACTTCTCTGTAAACCACTAACCACTGACCTATTTCCAAAGACATCTTCTAAACAAGCATGCTAGAGGTTTAGGAGATGCAAAACTGCAAAACCGTCCTTGAGAAAGCTTGCATTACAAAGATCTTGGTGAAGTATGCTCTACATGGAATGGAAACAACATTCATGACACCCGTGGCAGAAGAAAAAAAATGGCAAGGACTATGACTACTACTTCACTGTATCAATATCTGGAATGAGTTCTTTCTTAATGGGATATTCAGGAGAAACTACCAAGATTTGAAGGTCTGAATTTTGACTCCTCTTGTGAACTTGCGAATTTGATCCCAGGGACGCATATGCTTGCAACTGGCCTTTCATACTAACAATGGAGTCTGCCTAACCAGTGAACACTTCTGAAGAAGTCAAAACCCCATTTAAAGTTCAGATGCCTCGCTACATGAGAAGGGAACAGCCAGTTACAACTATTTGCATGTACAGGTATGACCCCACTTCTTGGCCATTAAAAGAAAAAAGTTACTGTGTTGATTTAGGTCAATCAACTAGGAGAAAGAAGAAACATGACTTAGGGTTAAGCCTATCATGTTTTACACAGTATTCTCACCTGATCACAAGGTTGTGTTGCTTCACCAAAGAGGACAGCTTTTCCTCATTCTTAAGGACATCCAAATGAACTGGAGTAACATTTCTGTACTTTTTTGTCAGTTGTTCAAGTTGCTCCTTCATGACAGATACTGTTTTGAAAGTAAAACAGTAAACTGTTACCTAAAGATGAAGCCAAGTCCAAAGCACCCCCATGTATAATTGAGTTATATTTCCCAAAGAGAAACCGTTGCATGCATGCTTTCCTTCACTAACAGTTGAGGAAAAATCAGGCATTTAGTAAACAAACGTGCTCAGAAAAACTTACTCGATCCCCCATTCCACATAGCTATGCATTTATAGATAAATCTGGTTTAAAAAGAAATATTTCAAAACTCTCTTTCAATACACTTTAACAGAATTCCTACTTACAGTCAAGAACAGCTCAATAGCTTAAAGCAAAATCAATTCACATCAACGACCATTTTTAACACGACAATGAAAGAAATATTAAGCTTTATTTAGCTTAGGTCAAGTGTAAGTAAAAGGCCCAGATTCAAACAGACTAGTTTTGATATTTACCTATGGCTTAGTCCTACCAATCCCAAATATGATATTATAACTAGAAGGGATAAACCCAGTCTCTGCCTGCCTTCACTTCCCTACCATTGTAAAGAAAGCAGGACTGAAAGAGGTCCATGATAACACAGCCAGTATTTGACACCTCTGACTGGTTTCCTGTTCCAGCTCACCATGCTGCCAGCACAAGCCAGAGAGAACAAAAAAGGAGTGGCCAAAGAAGAGAGCAGGTGGGGCACAGGCTTCTGGAAAATTAAAAGCCATCAGCACTTACGATTATAAGGAAAGCAGAACTGAAAAAGAGAACTACAGTAACACAACCAGTACTTGCTACATCTGACTAATTTCCTTTCCCAGCTCACCATGCTGCCAGCACAAACCAGCTCAAACCAGAGAACACAGCCAGGAAAAAGGAATGGTCAAAGAAGGCAGCAGGGGGGGCACAGGCTTCTGGAAAATTAAAAGCATCTGTGCCTCCAAGTTAGGGCCTTATTTCCTTATGGCCTTTCCACAGTCGGTGGGAAATAAACATTACCAGAGGGTGATTCTCTATACCCTACTAAACAAAGTGTATTGAGGGAAAGGGGCTAGGTAAAATCATCTACAAATTCAAACTAAAAAACGTTGATTACATGAGATTTCCCAATTAAAATTTTCGTGATTTGGATGTAATGTGGTGTAGCCTAACAGTAGGAAACCAAACACGGCACTGTGATGTGAATTTTGTGTTTTCTGCACCTACTTGCCTGCTGTCAAATATTAAACAAGTAATATCTTTGTGTCTCTTTCCTTCCGTGCTATTTGTATGTATGTGCTGTAGAAACTGCATGTTTTTAAGCTACCCAGATAAGAGGCAATGTTTGCTCAGTGCTTGGCAAAGCAGATCTTCCAGTTCACCTGGTTTCCCTTCCTGCCACTGCACTGCAGGGAGTGGATGCAGCCTCTGTAGTGATGAGGGGATGGACACTGCACATTGTTGTAATCCTTCCCTCTTCACCAGCCCGGGCAGTGCTCATAACAAGGGTGCAGCTTTCCTAGATTTCCCCTCTTCTTCATAGTAAATCTTTTCCCAGGAGTTAAAAATACCATGGTTATCACCCTGAATGGTAGCAAATCAGCCAAGTATGAAAGTAGCATGAAGAAAAAAAAAAAAAAAAAAAATCGAAGCAATAACAAAAACAATCAACAGCAACAAAACTGTAAGTTTTAAGGGAAACCACTTCCTGCAATGTATCTTTCAGGCAATAAGGCAACACAGCCTGAGTTTGAAACCTGAAGTCACAGAATCAGGCTAAAGTCATCATTAAGGGTACAAAAAAAGGGTTACTGAGATGCCCAGCCTGAAATATCTTCCAGATAAAAGGAAAACAGAGCAGGAAACAAGTAGGCATTTAGTGCTTTTGGGAGAACCAGGGTCTGAAGTTATATTACCATGACACTGGTTATAAGAACAGCAGATACTTCACTCATACAGATGTCTATAAAAACATTTTCATCTTCTTGTTGTGTGAGGCTGAAAACACAGCCAAACACCAACAAAGTGACTTACTATTTACAAAACCAATCCCCAGCCCAAAGCAGGTTAGAAGGAAAAATACATCTAATTTCTCTACAGGTTACACATGCAAACAGTTAACTTGTAACGTGGCTATGTCCTTTCCAAATCAATTGTATAAATTCAAAATGCTCACAAAGCTACAAAATCATTTTGTGCTGTGCATAATAACAAAGATTTTCTTTATCTGTTCTCAGACCACATCCATTCATTATTTATGAGAAAGGTTCTGCCACAGGCATAATATTGAAATGAAAACAAACAAATTCTTACCAACTGTGATGTCAATGTTGGAATCCCTAGTGAGATATTCAAGCACAGGGCCAGAAACATAGCCAGATCCAAGCAATAAAACCCTCTTCTCATCACCCATCTTCAGTGACTGAGCCTGTTCCCTAGAAGGTGTTACAGGCAAAATTAAAAATGACACAGAAGGAAACTGTAAGCTGCCAAGGTTAACAGAAGAAGTATGATTTAGTAAGTCTACAAACCAAGAGCTCTATTCAGACCAAGAGTCAAGTTCCTAGATATCTGATCCAAGGCTGTCTAGCACTGCTTCCATTCTTATGCTCCATAACTTCTAATTTCTTTCCTCTAACATAAACATGATCAAATCCATCGATGTTCCCACTGTTTCTCCAATTGCTTCTAGATGTTCATCAAAACTTTCCTCAGTTGTATTTTTCCCAATGACCAAATTATTGTAACCTGACCACTTGAGAACCACCATATTCATGTCAGGCTGTCAGAAAGGCAGGCATTCCAGGCTCTGCCTTGCTCCCTTGCTATCACAGGCAACTGTTAAAGTACACAAAATCATGCTGGTGAAAGCATATTTTGTGTAAATTATACTAGGTTCATATTAGTCCATCACAAAAACATGATAGTCAATAAAAGTCAAATCAACATTAATCCCTAACTAAGAAAACATCATTGCAGACAAGGACTCAGACTTGAAAATCATCAAAGAATGTTTCAACCTAACTACTACTACTCTCATAAATAAATTTAAGTAGATCTCCTGTTGACTTTCAATATAAAATATATTCACATCAGATTCTGCATTGCTTTCTGCCAACCAGAATAACGTACTCAGCAGTTGTTTAAATATGCTCTCAGAAATGCATAAATTATAGTAGGAATACACATTTTGGTCGTTTATAATTAGTTTTCCTTTTAGCTTAAATTTGCATTAAGTTGTAAAATCAGGATTGTGAAACTGTCTGACATACGATGACTACATAGGTAAAAACTATTTAGTAAATAAAAAAAAATCTTAAAGCACTTCTTATTTTTGAAGAAAGCTGTTCACTGCCCTACTGTTTAAATCTAATTAATGGAGACTGAGGTTTGTCTTTTCTTATCCCATACCCTGAAAATAAATTTCAATAAATAGGTAAGACTTTCAAAGATACAGTCTCATGGGAAACTTCAAAAGCATATAAGCAAGATCCTTATTTCCTCTTTTTCCACTAAGAGTTTATACCATCATTGCAGATTATGCCTCAGAAAGAATCCTGACCTCTAGCTGATAAGATGATGTCCACTCTGCTGAAACCTGCTGACCTTAGAAGAGGACCAACCATATGTCTACTAAATAATATTTGGTTCAGATGTTTTTGAGGCTTCTATGGCATCCAAAAGTCAATGTTGTGCTTTTTCATTTCAAAAATGGCCATAACAATGATAGATGATGTGTAAGCTTCCCAGGGCAATCCCTAATAGCAAGACAAGAGCACTATTGCCCAACCTACAGCATGGCAGGAAGTATCTGAGTACATTTAGGGGCACAAGGCCTCAAACAATAGCATTGAAAGACTACTCTGAGTGAAGAGAGTTAAATCAATACCAAATACATCTGTATCATCTGTCTGAAGCACATTCCAGCCTACTGTCTCAGTACTGTAAAGCTTGAACTAAAAACAATCTCAAAAATTTCAGATGTTTCATCCTCCTTTCCTATTTCAGAGACTTTTTTTAAAGCCATTCTTTTCAGATAATTAAAGCCATTCTTTTCAGATCATTAAGTCTGAATTGTATGTATCAATGTATCAGCTCTCTAATCTAAATTATTACTATAGATTACTGTAAAATTTTACTTGCATAAAAATTTTACAGATCTGATTTTTTTTTAAAGTTGAATTATGATTTAATACATTCACAGAAAGTCTCCTAAGGCCATCATATCCCTTCACATGGCAAACTCAAGGACTTTCCTCCTCCTCCTCCTCATATCAATTCTAATAGAACATCTTCCACAGCCGTACCTTATGGGCAGGGGAAGAGGAGAATTCCTCTCCATGCTTTAGGGAGCAGAAGAGGTAGGGAGCTTGGAGTGTTGATGAAGGGGAGATTCCTATATGAAAGCAATCTGTATTTTGCAATCCAACTTGTCATATTTACTAAAAACTTTCCTCGTGTCTAGAATGAAATCACACTTGAATCAAACACAGCATGTTTACTCTAGGACAGGCAAAAACAAGAGGTGCCAAATGAGCCATCAAGTATGGGAACAGAATCTACACAGCTCCAGATTATGCCTATTCCCTATAAATGAGTTTAAATAATTCAGTTTCGTTAATCTATGTACAAATAACAACTACGTTGTTAATGGGATGTGCCTTTTCATCTGTGGGTGAGAAACCAGTAGCAACCAAGAAGCCAGTAAGGGTGCAAAGATGTAGATGAGTTTGGTAAATCTAATGGCACCCCAGACAGTTCAGCTCATACAGTCTGGCTGTCCTATGTCTGAAATGCTCACAGACTTGAAGGAGTATTAGCAATTAGTCTAAATAGAACCCTCAGAAACTAAACTGGACACCACGTAATACTTTGTTAGAGTGAAAACAAGCCACATAATTCCTACAGGCTCTCAACAAGAGCTAAACCATGACACCCTAAGCTTTCATTTGCATCACCTCTGAAGTCAGCAAAATAAAGGAAGGTATTGTTAGCAGGTCCTGCTTTTCTGACAGCTAAGTGAACAACACCAAAGGACAAATGAACATCACATGCAACACACAGATCTGCAGAAATACAAAAATCTACCCAAAAAAACACCCTTGGGAATTAAGTCTCCAGATTCTCATGGTAGTTCACACAAGACCATGTAAGTGATTATGGAGGAAGCTAAAAACATAATCAGATCATCGCACTGTGTGAAGAATAAAAAAAATTTGTTATTGAGACGGCCTCTTGAGGGGGTCTATCAAACAGCACAGAACAGAAACCACTATGAGCTGAAGCCTCTGAGAAGCAAATATCACATTACTTAGTGTGAAAAATGCACCTATAGTTCATCATGCACAAGTTCATAACCAGAAGTCCCAAAGTTCCCAAAGGAAATTGGAGGGGTTTGAGATGCTGAAGTCAATACACTATGCTTTTAGTGCATAGTGTATGCATTGCTTATGGTCAGACCAATTTAAATTTGATGTACAGTGCAGCTGTCTCTGACCATGAACATGAACCCACTTATTGTGAAATCAACATTTTTCATATGTAAACTATAGATGTTTGTTAATAGTAAGGGGGCAAGGGGAAGGGAAGGGATGTCCAGGTTATTTATACTTTTGCTAGCTTAATTCACTCAAGGCTACCACTGGCACATAACTGCTGGGACAGGGTGTGGATGAAGTGGTAGCTGAAGCTGTAGGTACATGAATATAACAAAATGTCAGAGAGTCTCAGAGTCTGCTCAATACATCCAGTCACAGAACAATGCTACCCAGAACAGCACTTGAGTCATACAAGTAACTAGATTCAAGGTATATTCAAGAGCCTTTGCTTTCAGCCATTCCTTTTAAATGACTCCATATTACATCCAAGTCAAAAGGGCAAGGAGTAACAGCATGTGGCTGTTTTCTGCCTCTGGTAAAACAATTTTCATAATGCAAGAAAAAGTGACCACTTTCTCAACTTCAATATAAGTTACTAACAACATGTGTTAATGATTTAGGCAATGTGCTTGAAGAAATAAGGAGATCATCAAGCTAGAAGACTTCTAGACAGTGCAATATAGATGCATTCCAGCAAGACACAAGAATAAATGAATGCAAAAGGGGAGACAGGATGCAGGTGTTTCAAATCATGGACCAAATAAACTTTAAGAACCTACATTACCTGCTCTCTCTCAGTTTCTGGATATATTGATACTTAGGTGTCAGTGAGCCATTGGATGCAATCACTGCCTGGAAACATAAGAAACAAATTTTGAGGGCTTTATGTATCTGTGTGTTTCAAAGTAGGGGAAGACAAGAAGAGTGCCAAGTTGCAAAACTTACATCTCGAACAACCGTTGAGTAATTCTGTTTTTCAAGAGGTTCTGAGCCTTCTGATAACAGCTGTGAAGACAAGTTATTTCAAATCAGGTCATTTTATTATCAAATATTTCTCAAAGTAAAATGTTAAGATTTTAAGCAACATTTAAATGCATGCAACAATACCAATATCTCGTACATTTGAAATACTTTTGGACACAATCAGCATCACTTGACTTTTAGGGAAACACAGGCATTCAAACAGCAGTCTGACTGTGATGGATTGTTGAGTGCCCAAGAAAATCAGAGGTATACATCTACTACAGGGTCCAGAAGCAATGAACTACCTGCCAGAGCCTGTTTCCTGCCTACAGAAAGCATTCTTGACAAATCCCTAAGACATCCAGGTCACTCATGTCTCATTCACACATTGCCTTTTCAAAGGATTGCCTCAAGACTTCAGAAGTCTTTTTCTTTTTTTTTTTTTTTGAAGTACAAAGTCAGTTATGTTCTACAGCAGATTCCTTTTGAATGTGTACAAGAGACCAGAAAAGCAACAAACAAGCAGACCAAATTCTGAGCCTTTTACCTTCTTGTTGAATACATAAGACCTTACCATCTCTTCAATATAAGGGAAAAGCATATCCCCAAAGTACTCTGTTGCTTCTATAGGAAGCTGAGCTGGCAGATTGTCAATGGAACACATCAGAATCCCTGAGCCTTCGACACTGAAAGAGAGAAAACAGCTCTTCTCAACTACTTCTTAGTACCTGAAAGGTAGCACCTTTTAGAAGTGTTTTAAATGCATGATTTTTTCAATATAACATTTCACTCTACAAGTTACAATGGAAACAATAAAAAGTAAGGGCTCTCCCACCTGTCATGAGTAATATGCTGGTCAGCATCATACATACAAAATGGATTGTCAATTGTTGTACACTCAGTCATAAATTCTATAGATCCTCCAGTATCTGCTGATATGTCACATATTGCCAGAAGTCTAAAGCAATTAAAACAAAAAGACAGTGGAATAAAACATTATGCAAATTACTAAGGAACACAGGTATAAAAATCACAAGGGAACAGGAAAATAAAAGAAATGTAAGAAGATCTATCCGACTTGTAGCCTCCTTCACCTCAACCCATTTAGAAGTCAACAAAACACAAACAATGGTATCCAGAAATATAATGGAAATTTGGTGCTAGGTTTGCATTCATATCAACAGCATCCAATTTCATGGAGAGAAAGACTGACAGAATCCATTCACCCATGATCTTTTTCCTCTATGCCATGTGCTGCCAACACCTCCAATTAATTTTCATCTACCAATTCCCTCAAGCTGTGCCTGGGCAGTCCTGCATGAAACTAACTTCCCCATCATAAAGGGAAGCCTAAAGAAGTGGCTGCCTCCTACCAGTTCACAGATAGCAGGTGCAGGTGGAGCATTCATTAGCCTAATGCACAACCTCTGGCTCCACTGAAGGTTAATTCTTCAATTCTTTATTTGTCATGTGAGAGAAAGAAAGGTGTCAAGAGCTGGCAGAGAAGAGACAAAGATTCCTCACCAGGATACATGTTCATGTCCTCCCTAAATCTATGACAGGGCTATTAGAGAAAGGGTGGCTCCCACCCACACTGAAAGGAGACTAACCCTTGATTTGTATCCCACATTCTATCCTTAAAACTATTCAGGGTTGTGAGGCATTTCCACTACCTGCTGCAGAAATAAGAGGTGCTAAGGAACAGTTATTGAACTTGTACACACCAAATGACAGGGTAGGAAGAACTTTCCCTAAAACTCTGCTCAGGCATAGAAACTTCTACCACTACGGGTGCTGTAGGTACATTCCCAGATCATACTTTTGTGTTGGATTCTGTATGAAGATCAGTGGCAGAACTACTTCTGCAGAAAGACAGCTGATACCTGTCAATCATTTTTACTGTGATGTTTTCAAAAACTACAAACTGTGAAAACAAGACTGCAAAGCACAAAAGAACAAAATTACTTGGGGCGCTGTAAAACATGCAAGAGGAACAATGTAAAAGAAACAGAATCATTTACTAGATACTGTGGTGAAACTGCCTGACATTACAAAGTTAATCATGGTGCTGCAAAATTGTTACAAGTGAAATGAGGTGTCTTACTTGTGTGGTAATTCAGGACAGCCGTCTGTTGCACCAGCAGCAGATTTAACCGGCACCAGCAGCTTCTGAGTGTCCTGCCGGCTCAGCAAGCGAGGAGTATTCTGTTCCCAGTATATGCCGTTAATTAAACAAGTTGTGTAGGGTGCAACCTGCAAGAAAGTTATAGATGCCTGATGTTCTCACCTAGTGCTTTAAGAAGCTGAAAGCATCTGGTCTAGCATTTTAAGTTAATGCTCTCTCAAATGAATATGCAAAAGTGTAGTAACTACAAACACTCTGTGGAAAAACTTTCATAAAAGAACAGAAGAGATGCTCACATCAATGTGAAAGCGAGAAACGTAATTTTCTGGATGTTTATCATAGTCTACTGGATCATATTGTCCATCACGCTTCCTTACAAGATGATGGTGACGACTTAACACTGTTCCATAGACTTTCCTGAGATCTAAAGTTAAAAAAAAAAAAAAAAAATTAGCTCTTATACTTTGACGAAAAGGGTTTCAGTGTTTTCAATCACTATCATCACTGCATACACTGCATACCTCCAGATCTGGAAACTTCCTTTAACTCATGTGGTTCCACAAACTCACATGGGAGAGCATTGAACATTTCTTGAGCACCCTGAAACCATGAAGTAGGATTTAGAATAAGTAGACCATAAATGTAACACTGCTCATTTGGTGTTTGAAAACAAATATAAAAATGCCAAACACAATTTGACAGCCCTGCCAGAGAACATTTTCAGAGATGAAAACATTGTTCCACACATACCCCTGCACACCCAAAACTAAGGTGCCTGGGCATTATGTGCAAGGAATTTACATCATTCCCCACTGCTGCAGAATGCCTCAACCACAGTCCAATGCCTGGTTCTTATATCTAACGGCTGAGAAGGGGGGCCTCAACTCAGCCACAACAGAGGGTTTTGCTGCCACTCTGAGGAGCAGTTTCTCTTCAGGAAAGATCCATGAAGCCACTCCTCATCACTCAGGCTGTTCTAAAGGCCAAGAACTACAAGATGACTTCCCCGATGAGCTGCGATCATAACCAAAAGCTTTTCAGACACACCATCCTTTTGGCTAGAAAGAACACATTTATGCAGGCAACGATTTCACTATATAGCTGGAACCTTGTTAACTGATCTTTCTTGCCTAAACTCTGTTGCCTTTTCCCTGTGTCACAGAAGATAGCCCTGAAGTCCACTACTTGTAAGCCAAGTCAATGATATACAGATATAAAAACTCAGCAAGTGTTGGAAAAAATAATTGTTTCCCCCATACTTTAATGGAGTGATTCAATATAGCTTGTGAGCACAGAGTCAACAGTGGGGAGAATGGGGAACAGAAATCATGCAGGTTGGAAAAGAGAGAGGAGCATAAGATTTAATCCTTGTTTCATAATAAGAAGCTAGTGTGTCAGTCTTGTCAGGCATGATCTCATATTAAACATTTTAGTTTATGGTACTTAAAAATTGTTACTGGCAAAGGAAAATGTGAAGTCCAAACAAACAAAATTAACTCATCAAACCATTTAACCTGCTATAGATCAAATGCCTAGATTTTCTATTAACAATAATATAGCATTTCGTCTTGAAGACAATTCTTACCTTAGAAACATTACCAGTGCCTGTAAACACAAATGTTAAGGGCCCCACTGACTTTGGCATCAGTCCCAGTGAAATTTCATACCCGGCATCTCGTACTGCCTGCACAGCCTGACTGCTATTCCTGTAGTTATGTGCCATCCCAATGTGCTGAAATCAAAGGCACAGAACCATCAAGATATTTTCCATATTCAGATACAGATAATTAGTAGATACCAAAATGTTATTTAGCTAAAGAAAAATACATACATGCATACTCTTACCATGAAAGGAGTGTGATGACCCAGGGCTAAAAATCGTAAACCCAATCCATGCAGAATGTTGATCATTCCTGTTTTTTAAAAAAAAAGAAAATTGGACCATCAGTCTTAACTGCAAATATGCACAGTTAGAAACTGCTGAGACAGACTGAAGCCTCAAATCATCCCGGATATTTTTCCAATGTTTTTATATTAATACTTTACTTCTAAAGAAAGTCTGCATAAAACAAGAGAAGGAGAAATTTAATAGAAGTCCATGACCTTAAACTTGCTATTGCCCCATTATGCATTTAAGAACTATTTAATATTCAGATATCCTTTTATGAGGTGTATCCACATCACCAGATTCCAAAGAAGGAAATAAAAGAGTCTCCTGAAGAAACAGCGTTGAAGCTCAGTAGAAAGAAATGAGAACCATGCCCCATAAAAAAGAGATTTAACGCATAACAGTGACAAACAGATGTTGTTCAAGCTCTCGGGACGGACAGCAGCCTTTTTTTATCAAAAGCCTAATCAGTTGATCTCTTGATATTTAGTCTGCTCCAGATTAGTTCAATGGACAAACAGGACTTCAAGACAACAACAAAAAATATTAGATTTGTCAGGAATCCATGTGACTATTTGACATGCCATCTCATGAAAGTAGGAGGCACAAACCGGAATGGAAAAAGGCTGTTAAAAGCAAGAATTAAAAATGCAGTTAAAAACACATCGCAAGCCTCAACTTTCAGGAAGCACAGACAACCAGAAGTATTACAGGAAGTCACTTGTTGCAAGCCTGCCTTTACTTTATACACTATACCTGCTACACCAGCCCACTTTCCAAAGGCCACAACTCGCATTCCTTTATGATCAACCATTTTTTCATAGTCAAACAGTCGAATTTCCTGAAAATACATAGCAAACTGAGTATTAAAATTTTCAGTGAATGCAGTCTGTGGCACATTGTTTTCCCAGGAGCTACCTTTTCACATGCCTTTGTCATTCTTCGTGATAGAGTCTGATGGGTAAGATAAGAAAGGCAAACATATCGTAACAGCAGTTAAGTATAAAAATAAAAACGCAACAGTTGCACTGAATTCTTGTTTTAGAATCTCTGCACTGCTCATGCCCTCTTTGCACAGAGCTCCCCAACGTGCCACTCCAGCTGCTGGGGACTCAATCACATCCCCTGCCAAGAGGCTGCTCGTTTCTGAGTGAACTGGCTGCCTTCCTCTGAAATGACCAATATGCACTCCAGCTTAGTAATTGTCCAACAACTCTTCATGCTCAGAGAGAAAGAGCCTCTCCTGAGCACACCATGCTCACAACTCGTCTGCCTCACACACAGGAAGAGAGTAACACTGCAAACACAAGATCCTCTGAGCAAGAAATGTCCTCATCAGCCATCCACAAGTGCGTGTGCTGGAAGTAACCATACTAGGCAGCAAGCTTTTCATCACACTTAAGCATTCAGTTTTCACCCCATGTTAACTGACAATGGTCTTCAATATGACAATTTACCTGTCTTAAAATCTCATCCAAAAGGGGCATGTTTGCCTCTTGGGCTTTAATAGTGTGAGAGAAGAAGGCATAGTTCTTTTTGGGGATTAATTTGTCCTCCGGAGGTCTCTTCACACCTATTATCAGAGAAGCCTCAGAAATATCTTCTTGAATAATGGCACCGGCTTTGACGTACTCCTATGAAAGAGAAAAATTTTTGTGTTTTTTCATATTCAGATCTCAGCATATTAGCAACTAGAACAGAGGAGAAATAAATAATTCTACCAAGCAGAAACAAGTCATTGCATGTGATACATTCACAAAATTCTTTGATAAAGAGGTATCAAGTATTAAATTGAATTACCATACTATTATCCTATTATACAAGGCCAAATTATAATTACGTGTTAGTAAAATACTTCATCTGAAATTTACAGACTACAAAAAGGATATTTTACTAAATTTAAAGTATCCTGTAGTATTGCAGTAATTAGCAGTCCTTTATAAGGTGTTCAAACACTTAGAACTAAGTTTAGAGAAATATGAAAAATTCAAAAATATGAAGACTGATGACATGTGATTTTATAAAATTGTATAAGCCTAAATCTAAGCTGAAGAATGATTTCTAAGGAAATGTGTTTATGTAGGATGATCTGTGCTTTGATGAAAAAAACACTGTGCCTTAATTAAAAGGTGGTATGTGCAAGTAATCACTAATTCCCCATTTTTGTTTCAATTTTTATCTGTTTCCTCAGTTATCTTACAGCAGAATATTACTGCTGCTACAAGAATAGTAAAAGCTCTCTCTTCTGTCCTGAAGCTCACAGCATTAAAGAAAAAAACTATCTCTTCATTTCTCATGAGGAATGGGATTGAAGCAAGAGTGGAATTGACCAGAATAATCTTTCCTGTTCTTTTAAGAAATATAGGGGTTTTTTAGAGTTCTTGCCTTCATACAAACAGAAGACAAAAACATCAATGTTAAAGGAATTCTCAAGTTTCCACTGCCCAGAACCTAGAACTTCTAGGGAGAGTGATAACAGGACAAGAAATTAATAAAAACAACTCCAAAAACCCACCATGGTGCCAACATTGCATTAAAAGGCTAAACAAACTACTCCTTTCTCTTTCCATTAGCAAATTGCTCCTCCTTTAGCTACAAAATTTAATGTTTCTGGGGTTTTTTTTAATATGTTTTCTCATGAATAGCCTTTGAATATTATTTTTCCTGTACTATGGTTAACAACTGAACTACGGTTTTCCTCGTTTCTCTCAGAATGGGACCTTACCTTTTCATGGATGGCTCTCCGGTTTGAGGGCTGCACCAAGACCTTGTATCCCAGCTTCGTCAACTCCCTAACGTGCTTTGGTGCTAGAGGTGCTCTTCTTTCCCATGCATTGACATCTTCCCTCCTGATTGCCAGCACAGACTTACGGTGATGCCAACACTTAGCGTGGTGGAACACACACCTACCATTTGTGTGACTAAAGGCGCGGAGCATGGTCAAGCCTGATGGCAGCAAAGACAAAGCAATAAAATAATACAGGTACATGTACAATTCAGACATTGTTTGTGCAAAAATTCTGGTCTCCTTTAGCATCTGCTGTAAAACACAATCCAGGTACTTCATACTCTACTTACACCCTACTTTAGTGAGACATGAATTCAATTTCTGTGAACTTTGTTGTATCTTGGTCTGATAAGGTGTCCTTACAGACAAATTTTCAATTTTACTAATTGTTTTGATTAATGAAAAGGAAGGCTTTTAATGTGTTCTGTTCAGCAAAATTTTAACTACAAGGCTTTAAAAGAATTCTGGAAACTTAAATTTACCGATTATATTCATTCGCCACCATAAACATGCAAAGACCATCAAAATTTGCATCAAGAACAGTCAGAAGTAACAAACACAGAGAAAGAAAGCAAAATACAGGCTATATGGCAAGAAGTTGATTAAAAGAGAAAGCCCAACACTAAGTATTTTAACATAGGTAATTCTTACACAGGCCAAAAATGGAAGATAAGATCAAGACCATTACTGTGTAGCAGTCAGCATATGTGTGGCCAGGAACAACAGGTTTTGTCCCTAACACAAATTTTCTGCAAAGTGGAAAAGCTTCACTAGGTCAGATTCCTAGGACCTGCAGAGGAAAACCCCTTTCTTTTCTATCTCATCCTCTTCACTCCCAGTGAAGCCTACTGTTTATTTCTGCAGGGACACTGCCAGGTCCAGCATCAAGTACCCAGGAGCCTAAGGCCTTAAGATACTTATGCAATTAAAAGATGTGAATCTCAAAGACAGGCTTCAAAGATGTGAACTTTGTTTCCAACACAATTTTAACTGATAATACGTGAATCTCTGTATCTGAATCACTTGGAAAATCCTGTTTGTCCTCATGCCTCAAACTTGTAAAATCTCTATACACCTAAAGACTTCAGAGGTCCTGTTTAACTCCAGGCTTGCTGAAACAGAGGGACTACCACATGAAGAAAGGCATGAACAGAAGCACACAGTCATCTACAATAGCTCCAAGTGTGGTCTTCCTACCATTGCTACATTTGTCCACCAGCAGAGGTTACAGTACTGAAGATGGAGGTATTTTGTGACGCTTCTCTTCAGCATGCTAAGAAGGTTCTCAAAGAGCTTGATGATACCTCTCAGGAAAGAGGAAACCTTGTCACATCATGTCAACTACCTCTGCACGCTAAAATATAACGATGAGAGCAGTTCATGCTAAAACACTGCACCTCATACCCAAGCCTGCAGTGACGCAAATTTCCCTCAGACAGAGGACTTGCACAAGGAGAGAAGCGACGGCCTCCAGCAGGAGTGCACTGCCCCGCACTGGGATCGTGGGAGCCCGGACAGGGAGCCAACAGTCGGGTGACCTCTGGCAGGCCAGAAGTTGGTCTGCACGCCTCCCTGTGTGTGCTCAGGCTCAGCCACAGAGATATCCATATCCCCTTGTAAAAGTGAAACTAGCTTCAGCATTGCAAGCCTGCAGAGCTGGAAGCCCTCCCTGGCCTGCCCAGCACGTCGAGTGACCGCCCCCCGCCGGTCCCGGCTGGCCCGTGCTGGGAGCGGGGGACCCCAGCCCGAGCATCACCGGGGCTGAGGCAGCGCCGAGCAGCACAGCGAGGGGCCTCCCGCAAGCTGGGGCGACGGGCGGGAGGGGGAAAAATCCCTGGAGAGCGTCAGGGAAAGGCAGGGACGGGGCGGGCAGGGGGAGAAGGGATGTGAGCGGGCGGCGCCGCGGCGGGAGGGCGGAGGGCAGCGGGCAGCGCTGGCTGGCACCCGGAGCGCCGGGCAGCGCCGTACCTACCTCGGGCAGCGAGGCGCTGGGGCGGCGGGCGGCACGGCCGTGCGGCCCGGTCCCTCCTCNGCAGGAAACGTCCCGGCAACGCAGAGGAGCCTGCTAGGAGGAGGCACTTGCCTGAACTTAATGCTGTTCGGAGAGGAAAGGACTTCCTTTGCCAAGAGCTGTCAGCTGTGAATGTTCCCTGGGAGTTGGGAACCTTTACCACAGGCCGCAAGCCTTTCCGATGGACATGTTACACAGATAGCATATGTGTCCCTATGTCGCATGTTCTGCTTTGGCCGCGAGCCAAATGCTTACAGCACTCTACTCGAAAGCTGAGGGCTGTTTTCAAAGTTGCAGTATCATTTGAAACACTGACTTAAAAACATGTGTTGGAAGCATAAGCATGAGCAAATTGGGGTTTCTAGGGCGAGCCTCCTTCAGCTTTTTACATTGGAAAATAACTATCTGTAAATGATTCCTTATAACTGAAGGGATATAACTGAAGGGCTGTCATATCTGAGCATCGCTGAATGCTCTAAATACTGTGATGGTGATGAAAAACTTTTTAAAAGTTCCTGCTGTCCTTTGTGAGGCCCGTGACATGATCTAGATGCCTATAGGATTGACTCTTGTAGATGAGAAGGATAGGGATAGATTGATCCCTAATTATAGAGTGTTGCTTGGATTTATGCAGGTTTGAAGCTCTGGTCACCTCTGCAAACACAGAACAGGATTTTAAAAAACAGTGGCTAAAACCCTTTTTTTAACACCAAAGTATTTCACTTTCAGCATATTTCTGTTTGCAAGAACTTTTAGAGATTCCTTCATGTAAGTTGAGGAGAGACATACAAATGAGACTTTATTTTTAGCTAAAACTCTATACACACCACTTTGCTTGGGATCAAAGTATTTTTTGTGTCATTTGAAATTATTAAGGTTTGTACATTTTAGTTTACTGATGCTTTTAAAAAGTTCTTCTGGGGAAATGAAGTTCTAGGCTGGGCCAAAACGGTCAGCAAACCAAAGATCATCCTTCTTTAGTCACAGAGATATACTTGGTGACTCTGGCTTTATCCAGCAGCAAAATTCTACATGCAAGCAGAAAGAGCAGAACAAATAAGGATGTGGCTGAGATACTGCCAAAATGCCATTTGGGGAGTCGATTTCTGCCACAGATTTGCCATCCCTCTGAAGGGACATTGAGAATTTTATCAGCATCATTTGAGTCTCTTCCTGCATCCAAAACAGACCAGGAGAACTGCACTCCAAAAGTGCCCATTATACTTCAAAGAGAAAAAGGCAGCCTAAGCAACCAGCATGGACTCATGCTGTGGCGATGTAAAGCCAGGTAAGGGGAATCCCACCTGCACTGTACTGTGCTCCAGATAGGGAAGACGGAATGGCTTAAAAGGAATAAAACAAATCTGGAATTCAGACTTTACAAAACATGCTAATATGGAATTAGAACTGTTTTCTGTAATAAATACCTTCTGGTCTGTGTGGATTGTGATTCCATCTGTCTGAAAAACCCTAATTATAAGGTCTAATTCTTACTCAGTTGGAATGCTTTTTACTCAACACTGCGGGGGAAGTGTTGGCTTCCATTATGGTAACAATAGACTCCCAGAACACACAGAGAGAGGTGGACTTCATAGATTTTATTCCTAAACTATCAAATATAAATCTTGAATCTGTCGAAGTCAATGAAAAACTCACATCAGCTTCTGCTGGGGTAGGGTTTCTCCCTTGGTCTCAGGTGAACAGGGGATCTGGTGTCCTGAAGAGATTATTGCAGACTATGTATCTACCTCTCAGACTCTTGTTTCTCCTTTAATTCTGGTTTTATACTGCAGAGATCAAGAAGTTCCAAGAAGCTTTCAGGCTTTCAGTCAGAATAAGGCTTTGAAAAACATGACCTTTTATTCAAAAGCCACTACCTGCAGTGGCTTTTGACTGCCACTGTGAACACTGACCTCACAGCAGAGTACTAGACATCACTGAACAGCACAGTGTTGTGTTCTCTACAATCATGTAGAGAGTATATTTACATTCCTATTGCCCAGTGGGAAAAATTGCCTTCTCAGCATCCCCAAAGAAAGACCTTCTAATTTTAGTAGCACCTAAGATGTAGAATGTGTCTGATCACATTCACAAACACTAGAATTTACATCATTTGTTCCTGTTCACTGTAGAGCTCTGTCTTTTGCATTCATAGTGCATACTCAGACTGCTGCATCAAACTGAGTTGCCTTTTAAAGTCATTCTTATCATCCTTAAGACATCACATAAGTATTTTTAAATGGCTGTGTAAGTAAACCTAAACACAGAAAATCACAGCCTTTCTTATCAGGTTAGTCAGCAAATTAGTGAATTGACTCATTAGAAGACAAGTACCAGGTTCATTGCAAGAAACCACAGCAGCTCAGCTAAAATAATCTGACATACTTTCATAAAAATCTTCATTGATTCTATTAATTGGACTTACTGATGCTCACGCCAGTAGGGCTTTCAAGTCAATTACAATCTACCACTAAGTATGGATCCATGGCATGAATAAAATCAAAACTGGGGCCTTATTTTGAGAGAATCAGGGGTTACTGCTTAAAGAGTCCGTTAAAGCAATTACGCTGTAGCTGCATTCAAAGTGCAACCTTGCTCTTAGGCTCCTTCAGCAAACAGTGGCTGTCACTGCCTGAGCTCCTGCAAGTGAAGTTTGTTAGAAAGAGCTGAACTTCTTCTGAAAAAAATCGCAACAAAACTCTACACTTTTTTGCATTGTTGTACCATTAGTGTTTTATCAACTTGGCAGTAGGAGAATATGTATTGTTCACATTTTAAAGCTGATAAAAATGGCAGAGAATTGTGGTCCAGCCAACAATTCACATTCAGATCAGTGCCAGACCAGACGTTCAGGACTTCTTCACTAATGTTTTTTTGCAAGAGTTCTTGAGTCTTTATGGACTTTTAAAATCAGACACATAAAAATTATTTTAACAAAACCATGAAAATAGTAGGAAGTATGTAACATGTATAGTGACAGGTTCTAGACCAGCACAACTATCTCTAAACCATGAAATAAAACAGAACTGTGTGCCTAAAAAAAATTTAGCTATTTCTTTAATAAGGATACTTGTCATTCTTCAGTACAAGTCAGTGGACTTGAACAACTGAAGGAGTGTGCAGGCACAAGAATGAGGTGGGATAGGGGAGGGAAGAGGAAAAGGAGATGACTGCTTAAGCCACAATTGCTGATTTGGAAAAAAAAAAAAAAATTGTTTGGCTATTGTCTCAGTATAGTGGGTTTTGGCACCTATTGAGAAGTACATGTTAGAGCAAATCTTGAAACACAGGATGTAAGAAAAATTTTACCCAAGAACAACAACCAGATGTCCCAAACTAGATCCTCAATGTACTCCTTCATGTGATCAGAGTGACAGTACATCCAAGGGCCAGCTGGCTTTCAAATCACTTCTGGGTGACTTCTGGCTGTTATAATAAGTGTTCTGACATGATTGTTAACTGTAAACTAATATACACTAGGGTAAGATCCTGAATAGTCATGGAAGAGCAACAAAGCTTGCCTTGCCTTCCCATCAATGTATCTGTACAGATTCCTTTCACTCCATCACCTGGAAGAGTGCAGAGGAGATGAAAAACAGCCTTCCACAGAGGGAATGTGAGAGCCAGAAACAGGAACTAGACTAAAAAAGGTAATGCCATGAAGATTTTTCTATCTTGTTAATCCACCTATTTTACTATGTGAATTTTATGACCTGGTTCCTTTTCCCTTGCAGCCAATTCCACCTGCCCAGGAATCTGCCCAGGAGCCTGAGACAAAAATTTCTTCTTTTGGGCTACCCTTTAAAAATTACCTCTGTATGACATAAATGCATCATAAAACACACCACTGACTGAGGCATATTATCTTTTTATGCATTTTTCAATATTTAGATCTTAAATCTGATGTGGATAAAAACACTATAGAAAAAATTATAGACCCACGACATGACTATATGTGAACACATCTATATCCACATGCATGCATACATACTCTGTGTCTTCATCTTCTTTGGGAAAGCATTTAAACGACAACCAGTGGACACATTTGAGAATAAAAAATGTACTGAAAGCTAGTGTGCCACCTAAGTTCTTTAGTACATATGAAAGAATTAAAAGCTTTATATTGTGTTTATTAAATCAAATCTTTGTGTCTTGGCTCTGTACATCCCATATCATAAGATAACAAACAGGTCCGTAACAATAAAAGTCTACCATTAAAACATTACTTTGATTTCAATTCCTGGACAGAAGAACAAAACAAAAAACCAAAACCAAAAGCAAAACCAAAATATAATTTAAACAAAAATACCAGCCCTTGAGGTAGTAGCAATGACTTAATTTGGTTGTTTCTGAGTAGCTCTTTCACAAGAAAATGTAAATGCTTATCATTTTACCATTTGAAAGAAGGGTATGATTGTGAATCAAATAAGGCTGCCTTTGAGTTCACAAATTAAATATTTTTATGCAATTATAAAATCTTTGAGTAACCTCAGCAATTTTTAGTGATTGGGGTGCTGTTTTAACATTGATATAGAATTCAAATTACCAATGTCTCTGACTTTATTTGGCAAAATGGAAGAAAACATTCACCTATTAGGAATATCAAGATGGAGAACAGAAGCATGAATTAACTGACTTAAAAGGAAATGGTTTTGCCACTAAACCATCAAAATCAAGGTGCAGAATACAACTCCACTTGTTAATGGGCAATAAAAAAGTAAAAAAAAAACCTCAATATCCCTTTTTTTTTTTCTCTCTCTTTCAAGGATTAGAAACCAAACCACATTTCCAAAGAATTAAACAACAAACTCCACGATCCTTTTAACATGAGTGCATTGTTCTTCTGATATGAGGACTTACAGTTTACATATTTATTACAGTATGCATAAAAAAACCCCACCTGGTTTCCTTTCAACAATATCCCTGGAGACTTCAATCCATAAGACACTGAAGGAGAGGATATATAACAAATACACAGTTAAACATACTTCATATGAGCTGTTTGAAGCATTTAACCTTGTCCTATCTGCTCTTTTTCCTGAAATACCTAAAGATATATTATAGTTAGTCTCTCCTCTAGATACAACACTCGTCTTAACTAAATTAGTGTTTCAAGTACAGTCATACTGTTCTCTTGAGGTCCAAGGGACCCAATTCTCAGTTATATCTGCATCCTTTTAACTGCTTTGCAATGCAGTGGGCTTCTAAAACATTTAAAATGTATAGAAACAGCCCCTCTGAAAATAACCTTTCTTCAAGGAATTTCTTTTTCTGATACAGTACTGAAATAGGGCTCCAGAGCTCCCCTCTCCCCAGAGCCCTGTGCCAGGAGACAGAGCAGCAGGTGGCAGGTGCCACAGGAACATGCCAGGATCTTACTTGGCATCTGGTGATCTAGAACTCTGCTCTGGTTTCCAGGCCTCATGCACAGTGCTTTATTCATTTACATAATGATGATGGAGAATTTGCTTATTTCTCCATGGTGATCATAAAGAAAAAAAAAAAGCAGGAACCAAACCTTACGATGACAAAAGCATCAGTGACACCATCAGTGTTCATCAGTGGGACCATTTCACTCTGTACCTGAAGGGATGAATACGTGGTATGACACACTGGAATTTGTTTTCCAAAACAGAGTATAATATAGTATTTTGGTCTGCATCTGACTGAATATTATAATGATTTAAGAGAGTACTTTGCCAGAGTTGAGAAACTGTGGAGAGAATTTTTTGGAAGTCTATGCATATGTGTGTATATGTATAGAGTGTGCCTACAGAGAGACCATCTTCTGAATTTGATTAAAGTAACACAACCCACCAATTTTGCTTTCCTGGAGGAAATCATGGTAGTTGATGACAGAATCAAAGAATCAGCTAGATTGGAAAAGATCATTAAGATCTTCAAGTTAATCATAAATGGATTATACTTTATATGTGATAACTGACAAGAGTAGTCTTCCTGAATATAACAGAGGGAACATACTTTGATGTAATAACTGTTCAGAAATAGAAGGGGGAAAAAAGGAATTACCAAAGTGAAGGGTTTTCCAATATTTTTTTCCACTGTTTCTCAATAAAATAGTTCAAAGATTTTGATCATTCAATTTGAAATAATCTTGCGGCTGCAAAAATTGAACTTACTTTTTTATTTTGAATTATTATTACCTTTCCAAAATAAAATTAATTTATTTTATCAATAAAACAGTTTAGAATAATAAACATCTAAATGCTTGGGTTTTAAAAAATTTGGGATAGCAATGGAAAAGGTCAGTAAAAACAACACTAAGTCTGAGTTATTCAGGTTAATCCAGACATCTTAATATTGAAAAAGGAGTCTCCAGAGGGCAAGAAACGTACTATTTAAGTGACAGGTCTCAGAAACCTCCGACTGTGTTGAACTGAAGTTTATGCCATGCAATTCCTCCCTAGCATAAAGCCAAGGGATTTAATTGACATTCAGTGAACAAGGAGCTGAGGGAGCGTCAAGCATTACCCGTCTCCGAGGGATGTTAAGCTCTGCCAGCTCCAGTGGGAAAGCAGGGTACTCCCAGAACAGTGGAAAACACGAAGGACCATTGCAAGGGAACTTGTCAGAGCGAGTTTCAATTCTGTCAGGTTATCCTGCCTTAAAAAAAAAAAAANNNNAAAAAAAAAAAAAAAAAAAATTACTTGAGAAATTTAGAAATACAAAGGAATGTGACTTTTAATCCCTGCCCATTGGAACAAATTCAACACATAGCATTGGCTGCTGGCTGGCTGTGGTGAAAAGCTCCCTCAGAGGGACCACTGTGCTCTGGAATGAGGATCTGGCAATAGGCAAAATTCTTGCCAGCAGCACGCTGCTACATAGCCAGCAGGGTAATTACGAAACCAGAGACGAATAGTCTTTAGTGACAGCCGTGAATGGGATTTGTCAAAAACCAAGAATTTTTTGCCATGTGTAAGAGAGAAGGATGCTTGTTCTCAAAACATGTGAACAGACGAAATTTCTTGCCAGTTTCTAACCAGGGTATAATGTGTGTGATGGGGAAAACATTTCCATTGCAATAGTTTAAAGAGCTGGTATGTATATCTAATGAAATCCATGTGCTGCCACTTTGCCAGCTCTTCTCAGCAATACAGAATATTTCCACTTGATGGCACCAAATTTTTTTTCTTTTAACCTTAGCTCAAAATAATTCTCTAACAAGATTCTGAATTCTGAGGAGATAATCAGGAGAAAATATTTATTTTATGCTTTATTCTGAGCATATTTCTTTTCTTAAAAATCTGGACTTGTTTATAAGAATTGCAGGGAATTTCTTACAGTGTCTTTGTCTCTTCTATTTGATCATGACAGTTATTCAAACTACCTATTGTTTTTTCCCAATGCTTAGAGAGTATCTTCTTTCAGTGAAGAAAAGGTTATGTTATCATATTGTTATGAGCCAGCTCCTGAACATGGATGAATGATGCATTTTAAGATAAATTTTGTTTCTGGCCCAATCCTGGAAGCTCCACATGCATTTGCTTGTTTTAAAAAAGAAAGGCACCCATACAGATCATAGCAAAATAACAGGCAATTTTTAAAGTGCTGAGTACCGACTTTAATTCTTACCCTAAATTACCTGTTGCTTATTATTAGTAATTACTGACTGGTGATTCTCCAATAGCCTTAAGTGCTTTAAAAACAACTTTTAAACTCTGCTTTGTTGTTGTATTTAAGCACTAGGAGTGTCAGCAAACGAAACTGTAGTTTCAATAGTTGCCCAGTTATTGGGTTATTGGGGATTTCACAAGGTTCAGACAATGTCAGAATCATGTACAAGGCACCAGATGATAATAGATGGCATATTGGATAACATTAGATTACAGTAAACATCCATTTCTTGTTTCTCATCTCCTCTTGCGACAGTAGGGTGGGTAAGGCAGGGCTGAGTCCTGTGTCTGTGCAACACCTGCACGGGGAAGGGAGGATGATGTGGTTCATGACTAAACCTCCCAGGTACTGCAGTGACATGAGTGATGTACAGAACCATCCATTCAGGTTCTACAACTGCAAACAAGCATTTTAGCCATATATGACAATATCTGTAATGTTTCTGTCTATAGAACAGAGAATGTGGTACAGCACTGAGGTTTGAGGGGCACATTTCTCTCTAGGGAGATGGCTGGGAAGCAGGGATAGAACAGCTTTGCGTATGTCCTCATCCAAAATTAGGGTACTAGTTAAGGGGTTTCTAGGCTAAAGGTAATACCAGAATTCTTCTTCCAGAGGCTGCATTTTTAGGTCTTTTAGGAGTAGCCTCTGCTCTGTGTGTTCTGCACAGACATTGTGTACATGTGCAGTAGAAGAGCCCTTAGGATGTGCTGTATTTATTGTGCAGGTGCAAATCAACTGCTTGGTGTGTAAAGCAGGGCTGACACTTGCCAGATACATCCCATTTACTGAGTGCCCGTGACAGAGCTTTTCTGGGCATCCACATGTATGTACTGTCACTTAGATGTTGAGATACACAGCATGATTGGAGCTACTGTCACTGCCATGAACAGGCTGCTAGATAGCCAAAGGTCTCACTTAACTTACAGGAAAGAGTGCTTCTAAGTAAAAACCTGGGTAGGGGTTGTTTTCATCTACAAATCTCCCTTCCCTTCTGCTGCCTGTTCTCTTTTCCTGCTCTCAAGGTCCAAACTTCTCAGCTGAGTCCTGAGTCGACCTCTAAAGGACTCTTCTAATCTATAAGATTTAAAGGATTATCCAATACAACTTGTTCATCCACTGCCAGTTCACAAATCTATAATGAGACTGATTTTCTATCTTCTTCAGAAGTATCTTTCAACTCTAATTTCCACAAGATTTCTTTCTCTACTGTGAGAAAGTAAGCCACTTGACCAGTCCTGGATGTTAAGATTTCCACACAATCTTAGCTCCATTTGAGACCTGCTTTTGAGGTCAAACCCCTCTCTTTGAGGATATGAACATTTCAAGTAACTGGGGTTCTTGGAGCAGGAATTGAACCCAGTCACTAAAACAAATATCTGTCATGGGCTGGTTTTCCTCCTTTCCATTCTAGAACAGTATGGAAGAAAGCTCAGTCCTACAAACATGAAAGAACAGCACTATTCATAACATTCAGTTATTATTTTAAGCAATTGATCTTTTATCATTTCTGTCTAATAACATCAGTCATTGCAACTAACTATAAAAAACCCTAAGCCTTTCACGTTTTCATTTTACTTTGTGCTTTTCTGTCATTTCTTACCTGCATATTTCTGTTATTTGATTACTACATGACATTTCTGGTGTTTCATTTTCTGTTAGAACCTGAAAAAAATTGGTGAGGAAATCCAAGAGCCTGTGAAAAGAGCATGAGCCTCCTTTCTGGCACTGGAAAACACAAAGAGCAATCATTAATAGCTAGAGCTTTATTAGAGATGAAAAATAGCAGCTGGGAGCAATACTTCTCTTTTCCTCACCCAGAGGAAGAACACTCCTGGCACCATAGCATCCTTCCAAGTCACTTCAGCTATCTAGCATCCGGCTCAAAGCAGCTTCTCTGGGAGCAGAGACCCTGCAAAGGCATGTCAGCCCCAGCACACACTCCAGTGCTGCCATTCTGACGAGCTATGTGGGGTTTAATTAACAGATGTACTTCCCCTAGGACAGAGGTCTGACAGCCAAACTTATTTTCCATGGACAAATTAATCTTACTTTAACCCTTCATTTTCCCTCTTTAATAGAGGCTGGCCATGTTAATCTTAACTCACAATTAAACCAGAAGTTATTAGTGTCTCACAAAAGGAAACCAAACTCAAAATTACTCTTTTTCCTCCCATATTCCAAAAGCTACATTTACCTGAGTTGTATCCTGACCACATACCCATGATTTAGCTCTCATGTGTTAGCAATCATTGCCTTCTGTTCCACACAAATTCTGCATCATGTCATTTTTATTACTAAAAATTATTTTAAATTAGAGATGGAACCATGGAGCAAACAGAAAAGTTGCATGGCAATGCCAAATAATTCTGCAAGCATCCTATGCCTAAACCTCCATAGGCTATGTTTTTTGTCACACATACTTTGTGTTTAGTTGTGGTTATGAAGTTATTAGGAAATTACTGTCTCTGCTTAGATAAGTCTATATTATTCTGGCTGTAAAACACTGTTTTGCTCACTTTTTTTTAAAGAATATTTCTGATATAGTTTTAGTAACCACACTCAAGTCTAGGTGCCACATGCTAGTCTGTTTAGAGACATGGTCTGGGACATTTTGCATCCATGTTAACTATGGGGGGAAAGCTCAATAATGACCAGGATCCACCCATGTTTTACCTTTCCAAGATGGGAAGCTAGCTGACCCTCTCCAAGGCAAGTGTAGAAGATGCCTGACGTGTGGGCAGTGTCCATGTGGGGATAAGCTGAGACTTTGGGCTGCAGTAGGAGTTTAAAGCCTGAAGTACCATAATGGGCATGAACCAAGGTCCAAGGAAATATATTTTTAACTGTTGGACTCAGTGATCTTACAGGTCTTTCCAACCTTAATTAATCTACAGTTCTGTGGTATCCAGATTCCTGATTATTCACAGGCCTTTCAGAGTATCCATCTACAATTCTCCATTGCTCTAAGTGATCTCATCAGTATCACTATCAGTATCAGTATCAGTACCAGTATCAGTAGAAAAAAAATTAACTAACCATGGTTCTTGTTCAGACTAGTGCCAGAAATATGTTCTTTGAGGACTTAAGAAAACAGAAGCTGCTGAAGAGACATGAAGTGGAAAGGGTTAATGATGTTAATCTGTGCAGGATCTGAAGCAACTAAATGGTCTGCAATCGAGGAAGCTGCTCATTTCTAAAGAGTATTGGGCAAAAAGACAGAGATATTGGCAGAGGAAGGGTCTCAAGTGACAAGCTCACTGAAGCAGAGAGGGAAAAAGATAGGTTGTTTATGCCATTTGAGTCTTACAGTTTTGTCAAGAAAAAGGCCCTTCATACAAAGAAGTGTGTTCTGTGAAAAAAACAGGAACCTACAGAGGCAGCTAGTGAGTGGGTAACCCAGTTATACCTACTAATAAAAGATAGCTGTTTCACTGATAAATGGGACATGGTGATGATAAAGATCAGAGGAGGATGACACTCAAAAGAAATACAAAAGAAATCACTATCATAGGACAACTTCATATTAGAAAAAGTAATCATTGGAAAGCTATAACAAGCTATTCAGAAGAGCAGAGAGAAATACTCACTAGCACCAATAGAATACATAGTATAAAACAGAAAGGTAGTACCTGCAAATAATTATGCACACACAACATTCAGAAGTGTGGCACCAGGCGTTTTAACATAGAAACAGAACCAAGCAGCAAAGAGGTTGCAGATTTTTAGCAGATGTGGATTACATCATGTAAAGAAACATGTATCATGAGGGAAGCTATGTACAAAATCATACAAAGCAAAACATTTTACATTAGCACCCGGCACAGGCAAACAGAAAAACAGGTCATACAGAGCACAAAGCTGAAGAACATGTCCAAGAAAAAAGTAGTGCAGAAGCAGTGCAACTATCTTCCTTTTGGCTACTATACCAACTAGGAACTGCTTTGTGGTAAAGCATATGCAGATACCTAAACAAAACTGGGAGGGAGGAAGGGGAGGGGAGGGGAGAAAGACATTTAAAATAGATATTGAAATGAAAATAAGATGCATTTGTTGAGAAATAAGGTAGATAAAGTACACTTCATACTATGAAATTATTATATTTTGGAAAGTTTGATTAGGAGGATATATAACACAGAAGGCACAGAAAGAAAATTCTACCAAAGGAAAAGTCTGGTTTTCCATGCAGGAAGATATGCTTGCAAACAGACCACATGAAGTTTGCTAAAACACCTACTGGTAAAGGACATCTCGCAGCTGGAAGAAAAAAAAAAAACCAAAACAGAGGGTATTGCTGTTACTAGCAAGAATAATTACTCATAGCATTTCTGAGGGCCATCTATTTTCTGAAGAATTCTTAGTAGGTGGGTGGAATTAGCTAACTGGTGCATGTGACCATGTGCCTACCACAATGGCACAGTTTAGCACTGGCTTCTTTCAACTGTAGGCATATAACCCAAGTGATTATCACTAATCCTTCCACACACCATTTTTAAAAAAGAAAGGAAAAAGAAAAAGCACATCTAAAGCAAAGTTCATGAAATCATTTTTAGAGTAGATGGATCATGCTCTGGAAATGTTTATTTCTCTTCAGTGACTTTAAGAGGAGTCTTAAAGGAGTCTTAGAGGAAAATTAGACTGTGAACAGTTTCTGTTAGGAAAGATTAATGTCAGACAAAGCACCAGAAGAAATGCTTTCAAATGATTTTCTGTATCTGTTGGACAAAATACCTGAAGAAAATTAATGTCTTTTGAAGTCTTGCTTGTAACACTTGTTTAGTTTGAATATTTCTAAGTTGTTTTCCCTTGCTGCAAGCACTTTGACCCAGGACAGTATGTTGAGTCAGGTCCATTGCTTTTTATAGAATTAGTGACACTAAAACTATAAAAGTGAAGATACCGAAAAATAAATATAACAATTTTCCAGAAGGTGCTTCAGGCCTGTGTTATCACACCAGACAGCAGCAAGAACATGGTCCCGTGTCTGAGTGGACCACATTGTTGAAGATGTCCTAGCTACTTGCCACTTCTTTAAGTTTCCACCCAGTCTTCCCTTCGGTACTCCTCAGAAAAATAAGGAGTGGACTGCAGCCTTGGGCATGCACTATACGCCCAGCACAGGATTTTTTCCTGTAGTTGTGCAATTCATCCAACCCTTCCATTCAAACACCACCTGAATTGCATAAGCACAAGCATGCACACAAGCTGCCTCTATATTAGCAAATAACACATGCACTGAACTGCTTTGCAAGCACTTACCCTCGTTGGCAAGAAAAACACAGAAAACAACCTATATTTATATTATTAAATTTTCTTACTCTCCAGAAATAGAGTAGATGCATCCAACCTGCCCTGTGGGAATGGTCTCTGATCAATACTAATCCTTAACTGTGTCTGGGAATTTTTTGTCTGGCCCTCACTAAACCATGCTAGTGACTGGACTAACAACTGAGTTTCAGTGCCCAAAAGGGTTTCCCCAGATGTGTTCAACTATTTTGGAACTATCCAGTATTCATGGTTGTGTGCAAAGCCTGTACAGAGTTTTCCTTTTGCGAAAGGAGGGTCTATGGCTCCATGACAGTGTTATTTATGAACAGTTTCCATTCTGATGCTGCATTGAGAAGGAGAAGTTCATGCAAGCTGAGGGCTCGTGTGCAAGGGTACCTGACAGAACCCAGCACTCGGGCTGGGTGGTGAGTAAAACACAGGCCTCTACAGGAATGCACAAAGCTCCAGACCAAAATGACTGTATGGCTACAGACTTGGATGAGTATACACAAAGTACTTTTTTCCTCCATATGTGTGTGTGTGAGGGAGAAAGGGGGTAGGGAGTAAAAATTACCTACTTAGGTAAAGGGAAATTATGAAAAAAACAAGTTTGTAATCTTGGGTTTTCCCAAAAACCTCCCACTGAATTTCCACTGTTTGCTTTCAATTACCAGCCACAGAAAACAATTGCTTAAATCTCTGCCCTTCACATCTAAATCATCAAGCAAAGATTTAGTTCAATTGGATTTCACAGAGATGACAGGATCTGTCAGTAACTTTAACAATGAAGATTTTCTCCTATGTCTAGTTTTACATGCCAAGTTTCTTTCTGCTTAGCTACAGTCTTAGACATGATCAGTAATTCCAGTGCAAAAGCCTAACACAGACTGTTCCTTCAAAGCAGGGAGGGGTCTGTTTTGTATTACAGTTTTATAGCTAGAACAGGTGTTCTAGTCACCCAGCTCATCATCATGAGGAGCATGCTCCTCTTAATTAAGAGAGTCTATCATTCAAGGATATCTTATTATGACCCACTTTTGTCTTTAATATGGACAAATAGAAAATGATAGCATTAGCAGTCAGATTGGGATTTAAAAATCAACCCACAGTTTTGGATTCCATCTGTCCTCCTTGACAACAGGTTCCTTCACTGGTGTGATGAAGGTTCAGGTCAGAAGGAGCCAATAACAAAATATTTTCTCAACTCATAGATACTGAATCCTTGCATATTTCTGTATGCCAACAACCAGGAAAATCTCCTGGCTTGGGAAAGCAAAGGAACAAAACAAACGGAAATGATACTCATTCCCAGGGATTACATGGGGACTCAGTCTTGACAGTGCACACCAAAAAACTTGAATACTGAGGAATCTATCAAAGACAACCTGAGTTAGATTCCTAAGAATTAACTCACATTTCAAACACTCCCTTTTACTGGATAATAGCATGTACAATATGTCCCAGGAAAATTGGCATTTTTTTTTTCAGTGTTATTAGTGTTAATAGCTAATGAACTATAAAAGCAACAGACAGTTGTGGAATTGGAATTTTTTTCTGATTTATTAATTTAAATTTAATCTAATTTTTTTTCTGTTTCACTGAGAAGCTGCTACTTTATTCTGAGCTACAACTGTGGCAATTAGCAGCAGTATCCAACTGTGAGTATGAGGCTGATTGCATGATACATCTGCAGTGGAATGACACTGCCCAGATATCTGTTGAAGAGGTCAGACTACTAACCCCAAAAATGTAGGATTAGCCATAAATATTTATTGGGCAGCACATTCTGAAATAGACGATAGCACGGTAACATTTTATGGGTGGGAAACACTGTGTCCCTTACTTATAATACCCACAATTGTTGATGCCCAAACATTTTATCTCAGCTGGTCAGAGAACAGTGCTAATAGTGCCAAGATTGAGGGTTCAACCCCCTTATGGGCCATTCATTGAAGAGTTGGACTTGGTGATCCTTGTGGGTCCCTCCCAACTCAGATTATTCTGTGATTCTGTGACTTTTTACCAATATAAATGAAATATTTAGATTTTTGGGGCACATTCTCATCTTTCTCTCTTTCTATCTTCAGAGTGCTTAAATTTGGATTTTAACATAACATCTTCCCAAAACAATTACATACCAAATTGGATAATATTTCAGCATATCCATATAATCATCTTTAAAATAGCCATGTCTCACACTGATTCAACTGAAGTTGGTGGCAAAATGTAAGTTCCATGAAGCTCCTGTCTGAACTTTTAATAAAAATGAGTTATTTTATTAAAAACTGCACAGCAGTTTTCAGTATTATATAAAATTTGAGTAGTGGATTAAAAAAATCTGTATCTAAATTCTGAAGATTTTCTGCTGGTCATACTGAAGAATACATTTTACAATAACACAGAATACTATGGTGTGTCACCAGATTTTTTAGAATGAGTAACAGAGTAAAACTGTAAGACACTTGAGAGTATCCAGATCAATTTGTATATGGTGTTCCTGACAGCTTGGATAGCCCTTTTGAAATGGAAAATTATTTGTTACAAACTGAGGTACCATAAACCATTTTTACTTTTTTAGATTGCTGATAACACAGGATAATTGTCTTTCAAAAATATTTTTATCTGACTAGTTGGGCTCAAAGGAGAGAAGGTTTTTTTGTTTTTTTGGGTTTTTTTATTCCATTTAATAGGATTTAAATTCCAATCTCGGGAAAAAAACAAGAGCCAATCTTCAACACACAAAAAAAATCCCTCCCCCAAGCTCCAGAAACCCTCAGTGGGGTGAGCACAATATAATTTTACATTGCCTTTTCAGTACCACAGCCCGGCTGAAGCCTCAGTGCTTGACATCAAGGTCAAATGATGTCCAAAACTTGTCCAAATACAGTTCTTCACTGAGAACCACCACCACCCCCTCCAAGTGCAGCTGCCACACTGAGGAGGTGTCAGATGACTTACGGTGAGTTTACCCTGGCACATGGGCTGCCGTTGGATTCAGGTCCCCAGTGTGGGGAAGAGACAAGAAAGCAGGATCGTGTCTGCAGTCATCGCCACCAGCTCGTCTCACTCTTCACATCTGGTCCAGCCCCAGCAGCCTTGAGACCACCGTGAGACTCCCAGGGATGGGTATAAGGGATGGTGGCTCTCAAACATTTGAAGAAAGTGATAGGTATCCAAGTGTGAAGAAGGTGCTCTTCACTTGTTGCAGAGGTTTCATGTATAAAGCAAGAAGCATTTCCTTTTATGTGAATTCATAAAATCCAGAGTGGGAAATATGGGGAAGTTTATGCAGCCACATTTTCTCATGCTAGCCTTCACTAGGTAAACACACTTATGCTCCACTGCCATTATTGTAAAATATGAATTTTTGTTGGAAAGGTACAGGTATTCAAAAGAAATTCCTCTCCAAGGAAAATACTTTTTCAAAAGCAAACCAAGAACAGGTTTCCTGATTATCCCAAACAGTTGTGAAGTTTTAACAATTCAATAAAATCAAAATAATTTTGATATATTTCTTAAAGAGATGGGAGAAGTATCCTATGCATTTAATTTTTCTGCACTGAAGAATCTGGAACTTTTCTATTCCCTCAGCTGTGCTATTAGAAATAACAACTGCTCTGACGTTACCTGCAGCAGGTACAGTCTATCTGCCCAGGCACTTTGCTAGGCTGGAGAGTCTTCACATCCATGGGCTCAGAAAGAGTCATTCCAGCCTGCACTGATGGGAGCTGAAGGTTTCTTAAAATCTATCAGGTACGAGCAAGAGTGGCGTTTGACAATGAAATCTAACAATTGTCAGAATTCAGCTCATCCAGCAGGAAAAAGTCCTTAATCTGCACAACACGAGATGGACTATACTCAGATCCAAGGGAAAAGATGAAATCAAGAAAGCCACACAGTATTTTACATGACAGTATTTTTAATTTCTCTTTAAAATGAGAAACTTTGCAGCCAGGAATGCACAGGAATCACAGCTGCCAGTGATTACACCACATACTGACTAGGCACCAGGACTGGGATTTCATCCCTGCTTCCAAAGCTGCTTGCAAACTGTATGTGTGCTCCACAGCACCCAGCTAGAACAACAGCTCTGTTCCCTCTGATTGCCTGACCCAGGAGGGCAGGGGAAGGAGTCCTTTTTGCTCACTGTCCTGCTGGCCACATCAGTGTTCTCATGTCAGATGCAGAGCAAACTAGGAGGCATGGAGAGTGCTTTCATTTAACAAACTCCATGGCCAAAGGACTAGGATGGTCTCCTACAATGCAGATGTTGGTGTTTTGAGTCAGTCAAGCAAAGCAGGGTACAGCTTCAGGCTATGTGGAAAAGTAACCTTGCCACCAAATTATTGTGCAAAAAGAAGTCACTGTCACCATATGCTGGGATTTCATCTTTTTCTCCTAGAAGACATAATAGAAAATGATGCTTCAGCAACTGGATTGTTTCAGGAGGCTGATAGAACTGCAGACTATCTGCACTAAAGGTGGTACCTAACAAGGTAGGGACTGAGTCTCTTTTTCATGCTGCCAGAGGCACCTATGTCTCTCCATCGATGGTATAGAAAATACAGACATTTATGTTCAATTACTTCCTGTTAGGATGCCCAAAGTCATAGGCATTGCCCAAGGTAGACAGGCTGGTTTGACTCATACCGTGAGCAAGATTTTTCTGCATTGAACTTTGCTAACAAGAAAACAAAAATCTGGAGAACAAAATTATTCGTAACAATTCCATGTGGCATGTAGCAACTTGATAATAAAAGGGGGTGAGGGAGTAGCTATATCTAAACCTTGGATAAGACAGTGGAACACTTTACAAGTTGGTGCTTCATGCTCCTTAGGAAATGAAAACAAAAAAAAGCCAAAGAGATCTGTAAAAGAAGCTTGTACGAAGAATAGGACCAACAAAACTGGCTGGGAAAGCAGGAATGCTGGTTAACAAATAATCTCATAATTCCAGAAATCATCTTCATTTGTGCACTAGGGTGAAACCAAGACCTTTCAAGCCCCCACTCTGAGTAACCAACAGTCGTTTTCTGACACTTAATTCCCAGAATCTGGAATATCAAAAACTGGGGGAGTGGGGAAGGCTCCTGAGATGTTTGACACCCACATTATATTAAGTTAAATTATTTATGCCTGCCTATAAGTTGCTTAAGCATAGTAAGATAATTTTTAATTAAGCTACTTCTAAAAAGGCATTTCTCTTGTAAACTAGGTACTGAACACCTGTCACAGGACCAACCAAGCGCTGCAGATTTGGGACCCCCATCCAATCTCCCTCCCTGATCTTATGATTTTTTGACATTCATGCAAAGAGAAGCAGTCTCTGCAAGGAAAGCAGGGGTAGATACTCTGATTTATAATATGGGACAGGTGCTTCTGAAGTGCTTGAAAGCACGTGAAGCAGAAGGGGCGTTTGAATGTGAGCATGACCCCCTCAGGCAAGAGCCCAACCCAGCAGACTCTTCCTTGCCCTTAAGCTGGTTATCTCTGGTTTAAAGAAAATTCCTCCCAATAGAGCAAGCTTTTATATTAATGTTTTTTCAACATCTACTTGTAAACTTCTACAGTGATTTATAAATGCTGCTTTGTCAAAGAAACTTCTACAAAAAATTATTCAGAAAAAAGTTCTTATAAAGTAACACCCTCTGTAATTAGTACAGAGACATAAGTTAAATTTTGTAAATGCAACTTGGCTGTGTTGTATTCCTTTTCTTGCATAATTTAAACTAGCTCTTTGCACACTGTAACATTCACAAGTCAGTCTGCAGTGCAATAACATTCAGCGACAGGAAGGATTTAGAACAATTGCTGATTGCTTTTTCAATAAACATGAGTTTTGCATTGATGAGGACTCAGCTGCTTGTCTTGTGGCAGTTTTGTTTTGGGGTAACTCAGTCTCTGCTCTAGTTATAATCCTTATATAGTTTACTATTTTCACAAAGGAAATGTAACTGTACACTGCATTTCTAAAGGTATGTGAGAAGCAGCACACTCCACAAGAACAGAAGAAACACTGTTTGTAGGGAAGGGTGTCTCTGCTGCTTAGAACTCGCAGATCAAAACAGTCCATGACTTAATTATATGAAATAATAATAATTACATGTTGCCCACAAAAGTAATTATGAATTTGTTTTGGTCTTTACCTAAAAGTTCTAGCCAGTGCTACTGCTGCTTTTCAAACTGGATAAATTTCAAATGTATGCCATGAATTTGAAAATACCATCTAAATTAAATTTGCTGTATCTCTTGCACTGCTTCATGCAATGCAGTAGCATTACTGGACATAAGCCACCCTTGGCTCTCAGCCTTTAGTATTCAGTTAAAGCAGCCCAAAGTGTTTTAAAAAACATATTCTTGTTTATGATATGCAGATTAATGTATTTGCTGGCAAACAAAAAAAACCCAAATGGTTATATGATTCCTGCATTCCTCATTTAAAGGGGAAATATATTGTTCCTTTTAAAATATAGTATTAAAAAATAATATTTCCGTTTCTTTTTTATTTTCTGGTGAACACAGGAAAAAAGTGCAATTTATTGAGGTGTTCCTTACATAAAGCTAAATATTTTTCTAAAATTATTGTGGTTCAGATTTTGTTTAACTTCTTCAGCAGACATTGCTTTACAAATTCTTGCTTGTTCAGAAGAAAAATTCACCTGAAATAATTTATTGTCCAAAAGTTTTTCATTATTTTTGTTTAGAAAGAAAGTTCTTATTCAAGGTTATTTTTATGAAATCTGAGTTAGGCAAGGTTTTTATGTGGAGGTATACACTCTTCAGATGTTTCATTGTAATATCAAGAGGTTAACAGGTGGTTTAGAAATATTTTGAAAAGATTTCTTTTTGTGCCATCTGTTGTATTTAATTCCTATAAGCTGAAGTACTGTGAATCAAGGTTTTTCTTGCATGTTGTGTCAGTCTGCAACTGAATCTTATAGTCCCATCCCTGAAAACAAATACTTAACTTACCCATACTGTTGCAGATAAGTTGCTCATGCTTACGTTTGCAAAGTATCGTTCTTCCATTTTGCACACAAAATAAAACTTACTGTGTATTAATTTGTCATATAATTATTCGGGGGAAAAAACGACAGAAAAGCAGCTTCTCTATGTATTTTAGTTCATTGGTAACTGAAGATGATTTTTTAGAATCCACATAATAATGGTGGTGAAATATTAACTATCTCAAACACAGAAAGGGAGGAGTTTCCATATTTCCATTGGCATGGTTGTTGGATTTAATACCGTGCCTGATCACACAGACAAGGATTTGACTACAACACAGTGAACAGTGGAGCCATTAAATTATTTCCATGGAAGCTTCAAAGGAGGACCAAAGATAGACACATCTTGTACTTCATAATACAACCAGAAGTTTTAAAAAGAGAAGTTTTGTATTGCTTCAAGAGTTGCAGATTACTGAAGCAAATGGACTTTCTGCAAACTCACGGGACTAAGGGTGAGTCCAGCCGTCTGTTGCAGGGGGTCACAGTGTGCTTGCAGCCCCTCAGTGGTCACCCAGAAATCATCCAGGCTGTAGCCTTGGGCCAGGAGGGGAAGAGGGACGCAGCATGGAGTGGAGCTGTAGCAGCCACTGGTTTTGCAGGAGAGGTGGGAGTTATTACTAAATAGTTACTACTACAGTGGCCAGCAGGGTACAACACAATTTCCCCTCCATAAGGATGGTACCTGATCAGACCAGTAGCTAAACAGCCAGTCGGTGGAAAGATTTTCATAATTGAAGAGTTACAGCTATTTAATATTAACATGTAAAAATGCCAGGAGCAAATTAGGTCCCTTTTTTCTTTACCAAGCCCCAAAGAACAAAATGGTGACTGTCCCATTCTAAGGATGGCAGAGGAGGTACAGTGTAGGAGTGTTTTCTAATTGCTGGTGTTCAAGCACTGTCCAAATAAACTGTCCTGGTACGAAGCTGCGACCAACATGCCTTTATTTGACATGGCTCCAGGTGAATTTATTGAACTTTGTTTAATATCTCCTTTTTAACCATTGTATTTATGAAGACTGGGAGTAAAAATGTGATATAAAAAATCATAATAAAAATTATTTTTAAAATACTTTCTTGACTAAATGTTGTCCAATATTCATTTTGAGTACCTTGAGATATGCTGGATTTCTATATAACTTCCCATGAAGAACAGAATGGTTTTAGAAGGCATTAAAACGCTGTGGATTTAATTTACGTTTTGGCATGCATGGGGTTTAAAAAAAAAACAAAACAAAACCACCACCACCCCCCTTACAACAACAAGCCCCCCCAAAACATTATTACTAATATATTTGGGGTTTTTGCCTTTTTTCTTTTGGGGGGGGGGCGAGGGAGAGGATTTTTTCCTGTTGTTGAGAAGTGTCACGAAAAAAGCACTAGCAAAACTAAGTCAGTACCATTTCAGCTTCAGGAGGAACTTTGATGCTGTGAGAAGATCCTGCTGTGCTGTATTTTATTTCAACAGCAATATACAACACCTTTGGTAATTCTGGTAGCTCTTTCAGATCCATGACACTTTGAGTATTGACACATGTTAACAAAACTGTAGCATCTGACAAGCACAGAAGAAATTCAGTCCCATCTGAGAGCTCCTGGGTGGGGATGAGAGTAGAGGCAACAGCTCCTCCCTTACAAGGGCTCTCTGCTCCGGGGTCCCATAGGCACCAGACTTGTCTCCCTTCCATTCAGCACTGAAGTGAAGCTGTTGTGGTTTGTGGGGGGTGGGCTGCACTGCTCTCAGGATGCCAATGCTCAGCTCTGCTGCTCTGGATTTTAGCAGATCCGGACACACCAAGGCTCTTCTCCTCTCAGCATCCATGAGGGACTGGTAGAATGAGGCTGACCAGTTGTCACACAGAATATGGATAATATGGGAATGACGCTGATTGGCACACAGAAATAAGAACATATAACCTTTCTGTTAGGTACAGATGGCTCCATTTCTCCTATCAAAATTATTCACATTTTTAAAAAAAATTAAATTCTGAATCTTGTCTGTAGTAAGGAGAGCTGTTAATAGTTCTACACTTTGGATATACATTAAATTATAGTTTTTGTCTCTCATGATGATTTCAACAGCTTTGAATTTCCTCAGACCATTAACTAGAAATTCACTTGACCTGAGATTAATCTTGAAAAAGAGGAAATGAAAGGTAATTCTGTGCAAGCCTTCCAAGACATGAATTAATACCAGTCTTTGACATAAACATGGTTTTATATAGTGAAATAACAAATGAGCTATCCTCATCTCCCTGTGAAGTCCCACATCTGTAGTGTTTACCCTAAGAAATCTAGGAAGAGAAATGCTTATCGATACTCATCACTGACTTTCTCTGCTTCACCTTGGAACAAAGCTAGAGTGCCTCATTTCCGGTCCATATCAAAACATGGTCACCCCTGCATGCACATTCCTTAGCAAAATACTGTTCTTTATCAAGAAGACATAGAAGAATTCAGATTGTGCAGTGACTGCAGATCTTTTACTGGAGAAAAGGCAAAAAAAAAAAATTGTTTATAAACTTGTAAATGGTCTGTGGTCAAGCAACATTGGAAATTCTCTCTCCTCCACCCATGAAAAGGGAGAAATTACAGCTTCTGAACGGGGAGGGCTGAGCCCTCATTTCTCCCAGCAGTTAGAAAACAATCCGAAGGAGTAAAATTGAGCACAGGATTGCCAGACATCTGGGTAACCAATGCACACAATCTCCAGTAGTATCATCAAGCCTCATGTATGTGTTTGATTTGAAACTCATGTTATGTGCTCATCACAAGATGGCCAGATTATATTCCCCTTTTCTTTCACCATATATTTACATTCACATCCCTTTGTCATGATATAAAATACTTTTGTGACTGTTCCAGTATCCCTACAGTGCTTGAATAGTTTTGAACTGCTTAAAATAGTTGTAAAATTAAGATACTTAGCAAGGCCAAGTGTAGCTGCAGTACCTTGTAGTATTACACTTGCTCAACAATAAGAAAAGCAAGTTGGACTTCTGCTTCAATAAGAAAGCAAGCTGGGCTTCTGCTTTGAATTATTTAGTTCAAGCAGAGGCTCAGAGGAATGGCACACCCACATCAATTGAGTGGGATCTTTTGGAGATCTTACCTTTCATTAGACGTTGCAAAAGTTTTCCTTTTAACTAGCAACACACTGCAGCCACCTGATTTGGGAGAAATTTATCTGTGTTCAAGCCAGAATGACACTCATCTAGTGCCAGGATCCGAGCAGAGCTGAAGAGAAGTGCCCATAAGGACAGATCCTCAAAGGACATCTGCTCTGTCGCCACAGCTCTACAGGAGCTTCTCCTCCCTACCCCGCTTCATCCCGACTTCCAGCTTACCCGGGGTCACTTGAGGGGTGTCTCACCTCCCCTCCTTGCTGTCCCTGCTGCCGCAGTCCCCGGTAAAAGTGGGGAGCGGCTCCCAGTTTCCCCAAGGTCCCTGAAGGGCAGACCCGCTCCAGAGGGAGGCCCCACGCCACTGCACAGCCAGTGCGTGTCAGCGGGTGCACGGAGGTCCCTCCATCCAAACCATCGGCCGCTTTTCCCCTGGAGCAGGGGAAGAGCGGCCCCCTGAGGGGCTGAGCCCTGCCGGGGTGCCGCGGAGTCTGCCCTTGCTGTGGATCTGACCTGTTGCTTTGCTTTTTACACGCAGAGCCGCCTGCTCAGATTACCGAGGTAATCTGAGACGTGTGAAAGGAGAGAGATGCGCTTCCCCTCTCAGCCGCTTTCAAAGGCTCACGGCGGGGCCCAGAGCCGCCGGCCCCAGTTTGAGGACCACCCCTGCTGGTTGCGGGCACCCCCGGCGGGGCGGCGGGAGCGCCGGCTGCAGGGCGATACCCCTCTCTTGGGCGGAAGGCGTTAGCCACGATTGGAACCACGGCGCCTCGCTCCTCACCAAAAGTCAAAACCCTGGGAGGCCTCCAGGTGCTACAAGATCTGGGCGAGACCTGGGATGTCACATCACCCTTTCTTGCAGGGCTCACTCTGGGGCAGACCCGCAGGCGCTCCTGACAGGTCCCCCGACTGGAGCAAACCTCAGCGCCTGTGGGGCACCCTTCGCTTCTCGCCGGACCGTCCCGAGTCACCGTCCTCGGGCCCTCCCCAGAGCGAAGCACGGCCCGGGCCCCTGCCCGGGCAGAAGCTCGAGCCTGAGGGGGCTGCGGGCACAGCCTGAGAGAGCAGAGGGGGTGAGCGGGCCCGCCTGCCCTTCCCGGGGCGTAGCACCCGTCTCCCATGCCTGGCTCTGTTACCCCGGAGCGCTGCAATCCCAGACACCCCCTCCCGCCGCTCCTCAGGCGCCCACCGACGGGCGGGCTTCGCTTTCAGGGCCCGGCTTGGCAGAGTCTGCTGAGCAGCTAATAACATAACAACCCTGCTTTGATCAATTCGAACTAATTACCCCTCTTAATTAAAGTCTTTAGCGGTTGTTTCAGTGTTTTGGCAAGGACGAGGAAGAGCTTTGCCTTACGGCAGCGCCAAAGCCGCGCTCCCCGCCCGCCCGTCCGCGCCGCAGCCCCCGCCGTCGCAGTCACTCCTTGGCAAAGGTTTATTTCCATCAGGTCAACG
>VZRO01007410.1:1562824-1660012 GCA_013397915.1 Daphoenositta chrysoptera
TTTTAAAGAAAAAAAGAAAAAAATAAAAAAAAAAAAATAGGAAACAACCTGTCCCATTAACGTTAGTGGCGATATAGAGCATAATACACAAAACCGCTTAACAGGTGCATGCAAACAGGCGGTGGGGCTTGCACCGGCGGAGCCGGCGGCCGCCCCTCACGGCTGGAGCGGCGGCGGGCCCTGCAGCAGCGGCCNCGCTGTCATGCAGCTTACGGACGTGCTTCTTGAGGTCAAAGTTCCTGCAGAAGCCTTTGCCGCAGGTGGGGCAGGTGAAGGGCTTCTTGTCGTTGTGGGTGTGCATGTGGAAGGTCAGATTGTACACCTGGTGAAAAGCCTTGTTGCAGATATTGCACTTGAACTGCTTCTCCCCGCTGTGAGTCAGCTTGTGGTTTTTGTAATTGCCTGGGAATGAGACAAGAAGGGCAAATGGACCTGGATTTAAAAGACGGACACTGCAAAGACGAAGAAAACATAAAAAATACCCAAACTCTGTCCCATCACCAGAGCTCAGTTTTAGGATAAAAAGACCGCAAACACCCACCTTCTCCCCATGCTCCCCGCGGCTGTTAACAGACGACAAGGAAAGGATCGAATAAACCAAAATCATGACAGTTACAGAAATAAAACCCCTGGGTTTAGACTTCACAGGTACGCGGGAGGAAAAGGCAGCTAAATTCCTGTGTTTGGAGGGGGAAATAAGAGGCGAATTCGTTTGCCGAACCGCGCTGGAAGCTGCATGTTGAGGTGCGGAGAGAACAGGCGCTTCCCGCAGAACGACTGCCCCGCGCTGCCCCCGGAACGAGACCTCTGCCCCGCTCCGTGGGCCGGGACATGTGTCGGGGCTAGCCATACTTAAAATGAACCTAAATATCTAACAATAAAACTGGAAAACAAAATTAACTCCCCACAACTCTCCCTGTCGAAAATTGTCCCTACATTTGACCTGGCTTGGTGAGGGGAAAGCCGGGCAAGAGAGTGGGTGCTGGAGACCGGTACCTTTCTGGTGAAATCCTTTGCCACAAAATTCACAGACAAATGGTTTGTAGCCGGCGTGTATTCGCGTGTGCGTGTTCAGGGTCGAGCTCCGGTTAAAAGCTTTACCGCACTGGTTGCACTTGTGTGGCTTTTCCTGGAGGGAAACAAACACCAAATCACGGCTTGTTGGCTGTCTTGGGGGTCTGTGTTCTGTTTTGCGGGGTTTATGAGCTGGTTAGTGGAGTCTGCGTGTTTAACTGGCGGCTCGCAGCTGCCGGTGCGGGGCACCCCGCGGTACCTACCGCGTTTGGGGCACACCAAATCTCCCCGCGGCTGCCGATTGGCCGCCCCCCACGCCGCTGCCTCGGAGCGGCCGGACAGTGCCAAGCTCCCCGAAAAACGTGAGCGGACGGTCTTGGGAGGGGAAGAAGGGACAGAGGATGGGCTCACCTGGGTGTGGATGATCTTGTGCCGGCAGAGCGTGCTCGCCTGTCTGAAGCCCTTCCCGCAAACTTTGCAAACAAAGGGTCTGGCTCCCGTGTGCACCGGCATATGGCGCGTTAAGTTATAATGTGCATTAAATACCTTGGAAGAGAAAGCAGAGAATAAAATAAAATAAAATAAAATAAAATAAAATTGCGATTAGAAAGTAAGAGTGCCGAGGGGGAGCCGTCGTTTAAAAATCAAGCAAGCAAGCGACCGACAACCGGCGGACAGACGGACGGGGAGAGGAGGCTGGGGAAGGGAGGCGGGCTACGGCGCTACTTGCCTTTCCACAAACTTCACACGTGAAAACTTTGGGCTTGCTGCTCGGGGAGCCGCGGCTGAACTCCGACGTCTTATAGGCGATTTTTTCCGAGAGGATCTGAGCACTTTCTTTCATGTAGTGCTGCAACTGAGCCTGCGATAAGTCCTTGAAGGCCACCCCCGCCGGGTACTTGTCCATGGTCGGCAGCACCAGCTTGTTCCGCTCCGCCAGGTAAGCCTTGGGCTGCGGGTGCAAGGGAGAGCTGAGGAAATAAGAAGCCACCGGGTGGATGTTGACACTGGAGGACGGGTGACAGGGGCTGTCGCCTCGGTTGAAATAGCACAGGGCTCCCATGGCGTGGAAGGAGGAGTGATTGACCACTCGGGGTCTTACCAGTTTGTACTGCTGCAAGGGCAGGGCATCGCGGGGGAAATCTCCTTTCAAGCTCAGGGCACAGTTCAAGAGATCGCCGCAGCTAAAGGAGGGCGAGGAAGAGGAATCTAGGTGAGCCTTCCTGGGTTCCGCTCCGGCCACCGCCGCTTTGGGCAGGGTGTCGTACGCCACCGGGACAAAGGGGATCATGCAGGGGATGGAGGAGTTGAGGTGCAGCGGGTGCTTGGGGTCGCCTTTGGCCACGGAGCCATGGAGGAGCTGCGGGACGGGGATGGAGCGGGGCTCTGGAGTCCGCGCCATGATGCGCTCAATGGAGAAGGCGAGTGGCTTGGGCGTGCTGATCATGTTGCTCCTGGCAGACAGGCTTTCTCTGGACGGAGGAGTCGCTAGGATTTTGGTCGCCGTGTGGTTGCCACTATTGTCCATGGCTGAATTGCATTTGTTCTCCCGGTTTGAGCCGCTCTGGTAGACGCCTCTTTTTTTTTTTTTTNTCTTTTTTTTTTTTTTTCCTTTCTTTTTTTTTCCTCTCCCCTCTCTCTCTCTCTTTCACTTTCTCTGCCCCTTTTCTTGTTACTGATCTGCGAGGAGGGAGACCAGCATCGCCGCCGCCACCATCACCACAGCCTCCACCGGCGGAACCAGCCTTCTCAGTCCAGTGGACTCATGCCAGCCCATCACAGTTTACTTTGGCGCACCAATGACTCGGGACAATCGCTACTTATTTCTATCAATAGAAAGTGTTGTGTCAATAACGCAGCCAAGATCTCGCCAATCGTTAACTTCCAAGAGGAGAAGGTAAACTAGATAATTGCTCAATTCGCTTCCAACAGTCAACAGGAAAAGTTTTTCCCCCCCCAGCAAGCGGCTACTTTTCATTGGCGCCCGCGCCTCCCCCGCCCAGGGAAGGAGGTGGCTCTCCCTCCTTCTCGCCTCTCTCCCCTCTGCCTCCCTCCCTCTCTCTTTTTATTATTATTATTTGCAATCTGCTTAACCAGGCTTTAGAGGCCAAGCAAATCCGAGATCAATTTTCTTGTTTGGCTTTAAATGACATCATCTAAAATCATTGTCCAAGTGCTAAATAGGGATGTGAAACCCAATTCAAGGGCAAGCGCCAGGGTGTTTGTCAAACAAGGTGCTGCAGAAGAAGCGGCTGGAGGGGAAGCTGTTTGTTTCCTTGCCACTTTCCAGCCCAAGCTCTCTTTGTGCATGCGTACGTGTGTGTGTCTGAGGGAGGGAGGGAAATGGCTGCTCTGCTCCTGGGACTGCTCCTGGGACTGCTCACTGCTTTAAAGAACAAGGTCAGGTGGCGGTGAGCTTTTGGAAAACACAGTAGACAAATAAGCGGGGGACTTGCAACAAGCAGACGGCGAGACCAGCGCGTGGGGATGCAGGAACCTCCCGGGCCAAATGGAACGAGTGCTTGGGAGCAAAAGGATGATTCAAAACCTGGGGCAGGGGAAGAGAAGAAAAAGGAGGTAGGAAGAAGGAGTGCCTTTTAAATCTGAAGCATTATTTATATATTTTTGTATGGATAGACATACATAGCCTGCATATACACTAAGTATAGCTTCTGTGTCCTTATATAATACATGCACAACACAAACACCAAGAATTCAGATACACGAAGGAATATACAGCTCACACACTGTGTATGTGTATATGCACCTAAACAGAGGCAATCCCCATGTATTAATAGAAGCTTGACGGCTCTGTTCGGGGCGGGCAGCGCCAGCGGGTGTTCGTCCTTACAGCGAAACGGGGGTGGTCGGGGAGAAGAGAGGGGCTGCGGTGGGTACAGGACTTTCAGTGTTCCCGCCCACCCCACCATCCGACAGTTCGGACTCAGGACAAGATCCCGTTCCTTCCTCCGGCCTGGGGATCACCCGACTGGTGACTGAGAGGCCGCTACCGAAATAATACCAAGGAGAAGCCAAGGGTCCCTCCGTCCCTAGCACCCCCGGGAGCGAGTGGCCAGGCCTTGTCCCTCAGAGGGACCCATGCAGCAGCTTCCGTTTCAGAGGTCCAGCACTGCCCTTCTCCAAGGCAGGGGGACAGAGGCAGGAGCTCTCGGGTTTGCTGATGGAGAGAAGCCTCCAGCGAGGCAGGGAGGCCCGACCCCCACTGCTCGGCTACCAGCCCAGGAACCGGCAAATGGCAGTGCCTGTCCCGCAGCCGCCGGCCCAGGACAACCCTCTTGCGGGGAAGTGAGAGGGAAGGGTTGGGGGCCCAGGGAGAAAGGGAGGGAGAGCTGGCGAGACGGAAGGAGGGAGGCATCCTTGCCTCCGGCGCTGTGACCTGGCCGATGCGGCCTCAAGCCACCGCGGCTCCATTTGAGGTGAGCAAGGCAGCGGCTGTTCCTCGACGGTGCCTCCGCGGCCGGGAGCTGCGGGGCACGGAGGAAGAGAACGTCCTGCGGTCCCCAGCACGGACGTCAAACGACGGGCCGTGGCCCGGGCACCACTCTCTGCACACCCCGCGATCCCCGTGCTGGTCCCGTCTCTCCGGTGTCCCGGAGGGCAGGCGGGCGACAAGGCCGGGGCTGCCTTCGGGACGTGTCGGGATGGACACAGCCGTGAGGAGGGACGGGATCCGTGCTGGGCTGTGCGGGGACTCCGTCCGCGACGCCTCGCTCCAGTTCTGCTCCGTTTTCTCCCGGTCTGGGTGGGGGGTCGCTGACCGGGGCTGCACCGCTCACCTGCTTCTCCCCCGCAATTCCCCCCGGCAGATGGGTCGGGGCTTTAAGACCGCAATTGCTGTCCCGGATCGGGTTGCTGCAGCCGCTCGCCTCTTACCTGGAGGAAGGAGGGACCGTGGACTCGCGGGGGGCCGGGGCCGTGTCTCCCCCCAGCGCCCCGAGGGGCAGCTGCCCCGGGCTGCCCGCTTCTCTGGAGTGTCGGTGTCTCTCTCGTACTTTGTGTCCGCCAGAGGAGAATTTCCTCCTTCAGAGCAATTTACATTTAATTCAATCTAGGCAAATTTCCTCTTGATTGGTGCTGAAGAAGGGAATTATTGTTGAGTGGGTTTTAGAGGCTTCAAATCCCATATACTTAATATGTTAACAGCTTGTCCTTAAATGGTCTTTTTGGGATTGACTTTTTGACATGTGTTTGAAAGTAAAATACGTAGTGTCATTTGAGCAGGGTAAATATCCCAAAGCAGCAATTACAGCCCTGCAGCCCTGCCATTGCAATTATACTGGTCTCCTCAATGTTGAGATACACTTTCGGAGAAGCAGTAGCTTTATTATTCGTTACTTCCTTACGGATACACCACCCTTTCTTTCAGTACCTCTCACCAAAACTTATATTAATGCCTGATTTTTCAGTAGCTATCTAAAAGCAGCATTTTTCGGGGAAGGGTGGGGGCCTCATCCTGTTCTGTTTCAGAGATGGAGCCTTGCTAGGTGCTGCTGTTGCCCGCAATATAGATAGAGTTACTAAAATCAACCTCATAATATCCTTTTAGTCCTGTCCTGAGCTTTGCCTTGCTCTCGGACTGCATTTTTAAATAAGTTTTACGTATCTGCAGAACCGCAAATATCCTGCAGTCGTGCTGGTGCAGGGTTGTTTTTCCCGAAGCAGAGAGATTTACAGGCTCTGAAGGTGAAAACAAGGAACCTCTCGGCCGGTTTCTTTTGGTGCTGCACGGCGGGCCCGGGCTCCCTCCAGGCTGGCAGCACGAAGCGACTCCAAGCAGAAGGGGCCGGCGGGGATAGGAGCAGGCCCGTCGGCCTCCCAGAGTTACAAACCGTCTCAAGAATTAAGGGCAAAAGTTTTGCCTCGAGTTGATTTCGTGCTCTGCCCGGGAAAGCTGCTGTTCTCTTTTTCCCCGTAATCGGCTTTGTGTTTCATTCGTTCCTAAGCTATGTTCTTGATATTGCTCACTTGCATTATTATCATAACGTATCTCTACATGCACTCAAAATCCGAGTCATCGGCGAATTCATCTCGTCGTCAGGATTACTCCAATCCGATCCCAGAGGCGATTAGAGGGAGGTAAAATGCCGCCTTAGAGCCTAATCTTTAATTTCTTCCTCCTTAATAAAATGAATAATTCCATTGCGTTTTTAAGTAAAAAATGAATTGAAAAGGATAATAACTCCGCTAACCTTCTGTTGCGTGTATTAATATTCTCCTTGGGAGTGTTTTACCGCAACCCTCTTGCCCGAGGGGACTGCTCCCTCCGTGCGCTCGGAGCCGGCTCCTCACCACCGGGTAAGGACAGGGACGGCAAGGTCCCGCCTGGCTCCGGACGTCTCTGGGCAACCCGAGCGTGGAGGGAACCAGGGAGGTTACAAAACATCCTTCTGGCCACGACATCGGCGGACCCGACGGCGGCTGGACAGACCCCGATTACTATTATTAGTGTTGTAACAGTCGTCTTTAATAGTGACACCGCTGGGATTCGCTGCTAAAGCTCGGGTTTGCTGTCGCTGCGCATCAGTCCGAGACGGTCCCTCCCGGGCCGCCGGATTTGCGGAGAGGCGATTTACCCCGCACGGAACAGGGGGTTCTCCCCTCGGCCGCACCGCCGCCGTGCACTGCGCGCACGTCCCCGCCGCCCGCAGGCTCCGCAGCGGCGGAGCGCTTGGCCCTGCTTTGCTACAATCGGGAATTAGCGCCTGGCTGCCGTGCTGGAGGGCTCGCTGTTTATTCCTACTCAGGGCTTGTTGTTTACTGTCTTTTGAAGGGAAGTAAAAATATAACCGGGGGAGTTACAGCGGGGGGCAGTGGACCGACCGCCGTCACAGTTTACCAGCCGGCGCTGGGGGAGATCCCGCGCCGCCGTCCTTTTCGGTGGGAATCTGCTGCTATCGCCACCCGCCCGGCTGCGGGGGTGGCGGACGCGGCTCCCTGGCCCACCCGACCCCCCCCGCGGCCCCGGCCCCAGCTCCGGTTCTACTCGGCCGGAGACGGCCGCAGAGCCCGGCTACACCTCGTAGCAGCCTCGGGCTCTGCTGTTTCTGGAGCGTGGGCAAAGGCGCTTAGCCTTTCCAGGCTTTCCAGTTTTAACATTTCGCGTTTTCTCCACTGATAATTTCTCCGGTGGAAGAAAATTATATAAGTGTGTGTGTGCGTGTGTATACACCTTCGGAGACTACGTGTAGTCTTCCCATACAGTGAAGGTGTGTTGGCATCCTTCTGTAGCAGTCCCACCGCAAGCAAAAGAATAAAGTATTGCTATTTGTAACCGAATCCATCACGAAAGACAAACAGTTGACACTGACCCGCAAAACACAAGTGTTCCCGGAGGTAAAACAAAGTTTGGCAGTGCAGTACATTTTGTACAGACCCCCTAAACCGAAAACCAAACTGGTGCAAATTAAGCCTTTTCACGTGTAAAGCCTTTAATCACATATAAACGAAATTACAAGTGACCCTCTAAAGTAGCTCTTCCGGCCCTCCCGTAATTCATGCGAGCGATTTGGCTAAGTGTGCCAGCTCCGAACGTGGACTGCAGCTATCACGTCTAATCTAATCAGTCCGCCTGTGAGGGGACCCAGCGGTGTCATCAACTCCAAAGGGCCCTTGGTGGAAGTGGCTGGGAGAGGCCAGCGGCAGCTGGAGCCATGAATGACACTTTTTCATTTGTTCCTTTCCCAGTTCAACAAATGTTTAGCCCCGTTACTGCTAAATGAACGCCTTGCGCTCTTTGGCAGGGGGAAGCTATTTATTTTTAAGATTCCTGAATAGGATCAGGAGCAATTAACTTATTTTTTGTTTCCATTTTCTGTCGGTGTATTGGGAGGTAACCTGGAGCAAAGCAAAGAACTGGTCGCTGTGTGGGCGCCTGTGTCCTGCATTCCCCGCACCGCGGTACGCCGGTCTCGCCATGGTGACAGGAAGGTGTCGGCCGAACACGGAGCGGGACAAAACCCTGCTCGTTTATGGCGGGACGCTTTTCGATGTGCCGCTGCTGAGAAAGGGGGAGAAGCCAAGTGAAAAACGTGAAAAAAAGAACGAAAGTAGGAGTCATGCCCTGTCGCAGCCGCTGCTGGACGGAGCCCGGGGAGAGTTCCCCACCTTCTCGGCTGCTCGCTCGGCGCCCCTGCCCGGGCAGAGACACAGGGGACAACTGAGCAACCCTCGGAAGGGAGCGGGGAGGAGGAGGAGGGCGGGCGCGACACGACAATACACCTGCAAAGGCAAAAACTATAAACTTTTTTTGTGTGCGTGATTGATTTTGTTTGTTTAGCTGCGTTTTCTTCCCCCAGTCGCTGTTGAAACAAAGCTCGCCGTGCCGGAGGGCGGCCGGCCGTGGTGTCTCTGCGGGTCCCGCGGCCGCCCTGGGTTCCGTCCGTTCCGCAGAGAAGAAGCCGCGCTCCCCCCGGCTCCCCGGCTGCCCCGCCGCTGCCGGGCGGCTCCCGCCGTCTGCTCCGCGCTGCTTTGCTGACAGTCAAACACCTGATTCAACCCCCTTCGGCAGGTGCCCAAGGGGCACTCTCTGTGCAGGAACCCGCCTCACAGCCTTATACTCCCTCCCCGGCCCCCCGCGCTCATCGCCGTGTCCCTCGTGGAGCCGCACTTGATGCCCGCTCCGAAGTTGACACTGGTGCCCCGCCCGCCCTCTGCGCCGGCAGTCTGGTGTGTCCCAGGAGGAGCTTCCCAAAACCTGGAAACATCCGTCACCCGACCCGAGATCCCCCCCGGAGCCTAGGAGGCTCTGTGTGGGTGCCGTGTCCACAGGGCCACGGAGGGAGAGAGGCCGCTCCGCTGGGCGCCCTCGGTGAGCACCGGTGCCCCGGGAGCCACTCGCCCTCCGGGTCTGCCTGTTCCCGCAAAGCCGCGCCGGTTCCGGCGCCCGCCGCTGCGGGTCGGGATTGAAGCGAGGGGCGGCTCTACGAGCAGCAGTCTCGGCGGCGGGACCCGCGGGCTCAAAGGGCGCCGCCTGAGCCGGCCGGGGCGGAGGCTTTGCTTGTCTGGAGGTGGGAGGCTCAGTGCCCCAAAATCGCCCTGCCGCCGCGGTGGTTCCCCCAGCGGCTGCCTTGCCTTGCCTATCGCCTCCTCGTCCGGCCTAAGCGACAGCCGAGGGGAGCGGGCTCTTGGCCCAGGCACCCTTTGCCCGGCAGCAGGAGACCTGCGAGCATCGCTTTTCTACCCCGGCCCCGAGTACTGCTCGCAGCGCGGGGCGCGCACCTGGTCGCGGCTTCTTCTGGTTCGGCTTTTAAAGCCTCTTTTATACCACGAAGTCTCAGGGGGAATGAATTAAACGAGACCGCTCCTGCCCCCTTTCTGAGGGCTCCCTGCACTCCGCGCCCGCTTAGGAAGAGTGGAGGTGCCCGCGGAGACCCCCGCAGCCCCGGGAGAGCGCGACGGGCGCGCCGCTCCGCTTAAACACATACAATTAAGATGTAGAGGCGGCCCCTGCACCCTCCCAGGACACTGTCCTGGCTGCTGGAGGCGACGGTGCCTAACGCCGGAGCTGTCACGCAGGTACTCACTGGGCTTCTCAAGCTTCACATTGGTTCACGGTTTCACAAATCTAGGTATGAAAAATATACTTGAATTTGGAAGAAATTGAAGGACCTTTGAAGCACTGTCTTTTCTGTACCTGTCTTCCACTGATGTCTGCTGTGCTGTGTCTTTACCAATAACTTTTCCCATGCTTTGTGTCTGAGTTAATTTCTCTTTCCCAAACATCTTGCACCTTCTTCATGGTTACATCATCTGTGTCCTTTGGCGCTTTTTTGTTTTTTACTATTTCGTTATTATCATAATCTTTGTTTTGGGTTTTTGTTTGTTTAGCATTACTTACTCATCTCCATCTTACTGACAAATATATCTTGCAAGTACTGCATGCAGAAGAAACTGTATAGCAAAATGCTTGACATGCGGGGTATATGTGTATAATGCTTTGTGATTTTGAGTAACTCAGGCCCACTTCAAGCCACAAAAAGTCACAGTCTTGTTCAGGTGGGTTTTTTCTTAATTTGTTTTTTAAAATTATGTCAGGATGTAGACAAGGTTAACTGCTCCCTAAGGCACAGGGAGCTGGGGGGACTCCCCCTGTTTGCCTGGACAAGGCCCCACCAGTCAGGGCCAGTTCCACCACACCCACCCAGGGAGCAAGGCAGGGGAAGAGGTGGTGGCAACCCAGAGACCAGATCATTAACCTGTTTGTGATGGTCAGAAGGGTCTGAAGTCAATCCATGGGTCAGGCTCTGGACAAGCAGTTCCCATAAACCAGCACTTGTGGGGCTGTAGCTGAGGTGAGAATCCAGCACTCCCCTTCCATTACTGGGGCAGAGGTTGGCAGCCCTGGACAGAGCTGAGGTTGAGTCCCTGGACAAAAGCTGTGGGTGGGGGGTCCCAGGGGAGGCCCATCAGGACCATGATGGCCTACAGTCTCTTGAGGACCTAACAGGTGAAATTACTATAACCTTCTCTGTAACCATCCAAACTGATAGGGAGAGTTGTTTGCCTCATCAGGAGATCCTTCTTGGCATTGGGGGCAGCTTGGGACAGAGGAAAAGTCCAGAGGAGGTGAGTGCAAATCACCATATCCCACAGGGCTTTTGGATAGCAGGGCTGGGCAGAGAGGCTAATCCCAGGCTGAAGGTGATAGACCCTTCACTAATCTCTTGGCCTTGCTGGTGACAGGCACTTCTGTCCTGGTGTTTCTAGGTTCCACTCCAGCTCCCTACACTGTTAGTGGCTTGCTAGGGATAGTGTTTAATTTTGATATTGCTTCTTACTCTAGTGTCACCTTGGAACTTTATAAATCTAATGCCTTCTGGTGAAAGCCCTGCACAGACCTGACACAACCCTGTGCTAGGAGGCCTTGGCAAGCCCTGCAGTGATACCTGCCTTCACCTCTTTACACCTAGCTTCTCCACAGGCACCTCTGCAGGGTCTCTGGAATGCAAAGACGGGGAGAGGGGAAGCAGGGAGACTTTTGCAGAGACAAAGCTCCCTCTGTGCCTGACTGACACTGATCTCTCTGCCTCGTTGAGTCTGAGAGATGGGTGTTACGTTGGACAGCCTGGCTTCCCCTGCACCCTGCTGTCTGCCACAGCCAGACTGGGGCTGAGGCTGCAGCTGCTGCCCAGGCAGGTTGTCCCTTACCAAGTCTGGGTCTCAGCCAGACTCCCAAATGGCCCTCAAGCATTGTCAGCTTCCACACACCAGCAACAGCTAGGACAAAGGACAGGAAAGAAATACACAATTCTTTTACTGCTATCAAAACCTAAATCAGGAAACCAATCCAGGAGCCTGGTAATAGGGGAAAATACTGCTGGGGCTCCCTGTGCTTCCTCCGGCCCTGCAGAGATGGTGATGAACAGCTGAACAGAATGGTCTTCCTTACCAGCTCCCAGTTCTTCCTTTTAGCTGAATTCACCTCAGCTCATGTGATGATTAGGCTGATTTGCCACAGAAAGAAAATTGCCACTTAGGATTTCTCCCTAGACACCTAGGAGAAGTGTAACTTGCCCTTCCCTGCTTGGCTGAGCTTCCAAGTGTGCTGAAAGCCACTTTCCCTGCAGCTCTCATTCTTGGTTCCTGAAGCCCTGCAATAGTCCTGAAGTCCTACAGACTGTTCTTGCAGGGAAACATCACATCAGCCTTGTAAACCCTCACCAGTCCCTCAGTAAAGCCCCTCAAGTGTAATGCTATGGCTCGACAAGGACCTCAGGAACCCATATTACTTCTTTGGGTGTCAGCTGTGTTCTTGCACCCACAAAAAAAAAAAAAAAAAAAAANAAAGTTGCTGTATTTTTCGTAGGGTGTGTGAGTTTTGACTGATGAAAATTTGAATTCTTTCCAGTTCATACTGAGGGCATCAAAAAACAGGCAGTGGGCTCTGTCTGTTCATCTGCTATTGAGGGTTTTTGTTTGCTTTTTTCCTTTATCAAGGCATTGTGTCCTTGGGTACTTGTTTGCTATGTATATCTGCTCTATAAATGAAACATATTTGCTACAAATCACTATATAAATGAAATAATCTTTCAAAAAACTCGTTCTAATGAGGAATGAGACAATAGTTCAATTTGTTTGAAATACTGAAAACATATTTTAATTATAGAATTCTATACAAACTTGGGTAGATACATAAATGGCCACGACAAAATGTGTTCTTATTGCCTGAAAATTTTCACAGAAATACAAACATAGATGGCAAGCTTACTGACATCCAACAGGATGAGATATCTTTAAACTTGCAAAAGGAATAGACAACACTCCTAAGCAGTTTGTATGTGTTCGACTGTCCTTGAAGTTCTTGTACTTATAGACCAACTTCAATATACAAAGAACTAAGATTAAAATTTTTAATGCACATCACATAATAATGTAAAATTAAGCACAAAAAAGGTAAACAAATTGTAATCCTGAAAATACACTATTTTTTTAACCTAGGGCATTGAGTCATTCCAAGGATGATTTCCTGTATAGTTGTGTTTTAAGTGAGACACACATCTTGTTTCTGCACAGGACATCAATATCAGATGGAGATACAAGAACGAATGGTAGCAAACAAAAGGGAAAGAAACATAATCACAAGTGAAACTCAAACTCCATGCCAGTGTTCTTTGCAGCCCTAAGCAAAGCTATACATAACAATATGCTACAACCATTATTCTCAAAAAGTCCTTGGCACTTTTCCTCTGATAATCTCACTTTCTTTTTTAATGGAGCAAATTATATTTCTGCACCAATATCATAAGGCAAAACTATAAATGCAGTTACAGGGACAAGTTACCAAAAAACCCCAAGGCAAAGATAAACCCCACCCTCAGACCATCACCCCCCATCTCTGAATGCTTTGTGAAATAGTTTCATCCTTCCTCCTCATCACTGTCTTTCATTGTAATGCCCTGAAGTCCTCCCCCATCTGTGACTGAGACAGTGGCTTCCTCCACGGTCAGACGGCTGTGCACGGTGTCGTAGGTTTTGCTGTTCAGCGTCCCCTCCAGCACTCCTTGCAACCTGAAGTCTCGGTAGGTTTTCTGTGGCAAAAGTAAAACATCCTGAATCGGACTCCAGTAAGTCTGAGTACTCTTTCACTGTACACTGGCCATTGCTAGCACGGCAGTGGCACAGCTTTGTTCCTCCTGCAGGTTAGGGACCTGCCACCTTGATAAAGATTTTGAGGTCGTAGTTTTTGGGCTGCATGAGATTTCTACAAACTCTAGATTCTGATTTGATGGTCATTCCATTAAGAGATTGTATTTTGTGCTACACCTTACTCTAACTGCTGATTTCTCAGTAACTTCTATTTGTTTCATTTATTCAACAAGAAACCAGCTGAGAATTTTTCTAAATACCTACTGAAATGTGAATTTGGCTAGTTCAGTTCTGTCATTTCACAGAAAATGTAAATGCCTGACCTTTTCCTCATAGGGGAATTTTATGTATATTTATCTTTATATTTATATACCAAATGTAGAAAAATAATGATTGTGTTATATATTATTATATATACTTTATGAATAAATATAGAATATGATCTATACTATTCAGTGTCAGAATTTCTCAGGTGACTACTTAGTTGATTTACATTCTAAGTCTCTCCATTTTGGTTCACATCTACTTCTTTTTTCCACTTCAGAACATTTTGTTTCCCTTGTATTCATCCTTGCCATGAACCAGCAGATACCACTTTCTTCTTTCATTTTCCATTATGTAAGAATTCTGAGTGGTATTGTTTTATTCATCAATGCTATGTTCAAGTAAGCACAAGGAAAAAATCACCTGCATACTTTATTTTTAAGCTGTAATACTTTTGAAATAATCTTTCCTGATGTTACCCTTAAAGGCTTAAAAAGGACAAGCTGATCTAGGTAGTTTCTTATTTTATGTACACTACCACTACAGAGTCTGAATGTTTTGGAAGAGAATATGGGGAAAAGAAAAGGGAAGATAATTAAGGGCTATCAGGCCCATTCCTCTGCCTGAGGAGGAGACCATTTACAACCCTTAGAGAAAGAAAAGATTTGATCTTGTTTCACTCAATACTTCAGAGAACTGCAAAAGACCACTCTTAAAATGGGTAACATTCAGCTGGGAGGTTTTTTTTCTGCCACTGTGATGATTATTTAAACCTTGCTTGAATCACTGCAACTGAGATTTATTTGACTTTCACAGGTCAACGTCAGAGTCAATGGATGCAGCTTATGTTTTGCTCACACACTCCTGCGAGTACCCCGCCTGGTCTTTTTCAAGTGTCACCATTGCATTCCCTTTTTATAACACTGTGCATTCAATTTGCTTTGATGCTGTTAACAGGTCCTACAGCAATTTCCTTCAGTTTTACATTGTATTCTTCCCATTCTCAGACCAGCACTCTGGGGTTCAGACATTGCTCTTCTCTTGACATAGTTTTGCAGGATAATAATGTTCACTTCCAAGCTTAATTTTTCATTTCTCCCTAACTTTCTTGGTCCTTGACCCTTCTTTAGTCACATCCCTCTGCACGTGTCTCAGACATCTAATGAAACCCTTATGCTATCATATGCCTTTAAAGAGAATAAAGGGAACAATCTTTCTTCTTCTAGTCTTTCTTAATAATGCCACTACTCTTGTTGCATCCAAATCTGAAAGAATGATATTTCTCTTACACATCCTGTGTCCTTCAAAAACGACCTCCACATCCTGCATCCTTCAAAAATGACCTCATACTTATTTGGGTTTGGTTGTTTTTTGGTTTTTTTTTTTGTTTTTTAATTTAATATTTTCAAGAGGTGACAGGAGCAATTCCTATGTTTTTGGTTTTTTTGGTTTTTTGTTTGGTTTTGTTTTGTTTTTTCCCTAAAGCAAACAGAAAAGTGCCTTCATTCACTCTAGTTTGGAGGAACTGTGCCTCCCCACATGTCTCTCCCCAACTGGGCTGTCACAGGAAAAATTTATGATACTCTACTTGAACCATTGTTTTGTATTTCCCAGCATCCTCCTGTCTGCTGAGTTCCTATTTCACGGGTTCTGTCTTCTTCACCCACCAAAACCAAAGTCCACAAAATGTTCTGTTTTCCAGAACCAATATGATTGACATAATCTTCTTCAATCTTTAATATCCACAGAAGGTGCCATGGAATAACACAGTTGAGCAGAGCAAATCAGGTATATGGCCACAGCAAGGCCACTGCCAGAAGCAGTATTCCCACCTCCAGTGGGAGCCTCCTGCTTTTGAACAAGGCTAACCAGTGTGCCAGGTGGCAGAGGGAAAGGGCGTTGACAGTGCTGCTCGTTCACCCAAAATTCAGTTTTGCAAGAGCTTCCTTTAATCTCCCTGGTGATATTTCCCTCGTACAATTTAGTCAGCCCGTTCTTATATCTCATGGGGCACAGGTTTTAGATCCCCTAACACCTATCTTTTTCCTCAGAGGATGACAACTACCTTGGAAAGGGACTTTTTACAAGGGCAGGCAGTGATAGAACAAGAGGGAATGGATTCAAACTGAGAGCAGGTTTAGATTAGATATTCGTAAAAGTCTTTACTGTGAGGGTGGTGAGGCACTGGAACAGGTTGCCCAGGTAAGTTGTGGATACCTCATCCCTGGAAGTGTTCAAGGCCAGGCTGGATGGAGCTCTGAGCAGCCTGGTCCAGTGAGAGGTGTCCCTGCCCATGGCAGAAGGGTTGGAACGAGATGATCTTTAAGGTCCCTTCCAACCCAAACCATTTTATCATTCTATGATTCACTTCAGAATAGCTTTAAACCTTTCACAATTTCAACAAGAAATAGCAAACTGCTTTTGCCGTTTGGGCACACAATCCAGGAAAGAGCCAAATCCTGCTTCCAGAGAAATCAGTTAAGGTTCAAAAGAGCAAAGCTAAGCTTGGGTGTTTCAGGGAGCCATGATGCCATCGTCATTATAACTGTTTTCTTGCATTTCTCTCTGTTCTGTTCCTTTTTGGCTAGTAAATCCTGAAAGTTGCAGTTGCAATTCTGGTGACCATGAGTTAAAATGCTTCTGACTTTATAGTCTTGCATGAACTTAATGAGAAAATATTTTGAAAAAATCCAAATCGCCACTGACAACAGGTGTTTCTTATTCCACATTTGTACAGATAACAAGAATGTTCAAAGTTAAACAAGACAGAATTAAAAGAAAAAAAATCTGAAATGGTTTTCTGTCTCTTGCCTAAGGGTATCAACTAAGATCTGAAAGGGAGGTAGGAGGAAACTTTCTTTTATGGAAGGTTAACCCATAATTGCCTGCTGCAAGGCATATTACACTTTGCTTGGAAGCATTTGACATTGGCCAATGTAAATGACTGAGGACTGACCTGGAGGGATTGGTATTTCTATTGATACTTATCCTTGAGTATGAAAGATTAGAAAATGTTACCTAATAAATTGAATACTGTTTTAAATTAAACCTAGTAATTACGTGTGCATAAAAAAGAAAATGGTTCCTTTTTTCAGGAGAAGGGGGAAAATGGAGAAGGAACACTATTGAAATTATTCAGTAAACAAAAATTAAAATTTTTGGTAAAACAAAAATCAGTAACAAGACAAACAATAATTTAGTAAGAATAATCATATGGCAATGCTGCACAGCTAGCTGTAACATTCATTGGAATGATCTTAATTGTCCCCAAGTCCAGAATTTATGACAAATACTAGTGTACATATAATTAACATTGAAGGGTTTATTAAATTATTTAGTTTCTGGAATTTGCTACAACTGTGGGGAAAAAAAATCCCAACATAAAACTACTTAAGTTTACAACTTTATTCCACATTTTCTAACTTCTGGGGTGATCATCCATGTTATTACTTTATTATTTTTCTCTCTTTACTATGCAGTCTATTGCAAACACATTTTATTTACCTTCACTATCTTGATGAGAGTCTTCAGCTGGTAGATGTGAAGCTGAACGTCTAATCTATCAGCCAACCACATACATATGACTTTCATGGAGTTGCTATACCATTGCTGAAAAGAAGGATAAAAAAAAACCAACAACAAACACCACCAAATAACCCTGCAGTATTCATTTAACAGATTTGGTAATGAGAGGTAATGAAACACTTTGAAATGATCACAGATCAGCACTTGAAGTCAACAATGATATAATTTCCTGTTATGAGAATTGCATGGGTCAGTAGGAAATCAAATAACTTGACCTAGACTGTTCTTTACATGAATTAGCACCTGCCATTTTATCTTTCAGTTACAACATGTTCAAGCAAAATAGCGTTATCCACTTTGCTATCTGTCAGTGAGAATGGATATTAAAGATACAATTACAGGAGAGAATTGACAGCTAAAACAGCAAGGATAAAAACAGGTAGGGTATCTTGAGAGAGAATTTACAATAACTAGAGTTTTCAATCCCAACAGGAAAGCGGTATCAGAGAATAAGGAATTTGTCCTTTCCTTTCCTTTCCTTTCCTTTTTTTTTTTTTTAATCACTTCATCATTAAGTAAAAGAAAAGCAGCCATGGAAACTGTATTTAAGTATGATCAAAACACCACTCCACCCTTCCCAGAATAATCATATTAAGGTTTTGATTTACATTAATTACTAATTATAATTACAGCCTACCTTATTTCCTTTTTATGTCTTAGGCAGGGGTATGTTTTCACTCAACACTTCACAAATAGATGGGTTAAGAATAAACCCTCTGCTGTTGGTGTCTATGTTACTGTAAAAAAATGCTCACTTCCAAATAGCTACTGTTATAGTTCTTTCACATTAACTGGATTAGAAGAGATTTTACTAAATATAGTTGTAGCATTTTTCTTCCCCCTCCTGTAAAATCACAACCAGATGTCATTTAGTGAAACTGTAAAAATGAAGAGATTTTTTTTTCATTTTAACAGTGAGAGATTAAAAGAGTTTGTGTCATAGCTCTGTTTCTAGTCTCTTTTCCCACAGGAAAGAAGCTTGAATTATTTTCTAATATAATTTCCTGTGTCTTTGCAAAATACAGAGATACGCAAAGAGAGGAAATCATGTGCATATTTTGAAATGCAGCATGTTAGGCAAGGTACATTTTGTGGAAGTAATTCAAAGTATCTAACATGTCTCATTCGCCACCTCCACATTAACAAATAAAATTAAATATATACTGAAAATATGAAGACAAATTACTTGCTATTGGGTGTAACAAAAGAAAGAAATAGAATTCTTCCATCAAAATGTAAGCTCTCTGTAAAAAGCTTGAAAGACATACAGTAAATAACAACAAATACCTTTTCCTTACAGGTAACAGTCTCATCACATTATAACTATCAGTTTTAAGATGTTTGAAATTAGATATTCATATAATAATTCTTCTGTTTATTTTTATGAATATTTTAATTTGTGTTTTAATTATAAATCACTGGAAATAAATTACTTTTACTTTTTTAGAGTTTCTCCTATTAATTTACTATTTTACAGAAGTGAAAAAACCCACCACAAAAAAGGCAGATAGCTACATTCAATAAAATATTCACTAAAATGTGGGACTGATTAGATATCCATAAAATACTGTTTTTTAAATCACGGAATGATATTCTTATCCTATTTACATTACTTAATCCAAAACATGTATGCTGGTATTGATTTCCTTTTTAAGTACCTGCAAAATATTTTTAATGTGACAGAGTTGTTACTAAGTGGTAGCTGTAAACTGTGACAGGTGTTGTACGCATACAGATGTCTAGAAAATAAAATATGATTGTGCTTAATAATTGGGGAACTCTATTGATCTAAATAAGCATAAAAATTCCTACATCAAACATTCTACCCAAATGCAGTAAGATAAGCTGAAAAACTATATTATCACTCAGACTCTACTGTTTGAAAACTGATATTTTTCCATTAGAGAAATCCAGTAATGCATCCACGAGGTATTTTGTTTGTATCAAGTAGAAAGCAGAACGGGCTCAAACTTGCTCAGACAAACAAACTACAGACAGGATTGAAAATTCTGAGACTGATTTTCCCAAGCAACAATACTGAATAGTGACAGATTACTAACAATAGACTGTTCCAGTTTTCTGGCAAAACGTGTTTTAAAGCCCAGCCAGGTAATTTATTTAGGATGGATACAGTAAAACTTCGACTCTGCCTGCATACCTGTGATATTCTTACATGCACTGAAAATAAAGCTAAGACATTGGAGGAAATTAATTTTCTACTCAACTTTATGAATGAAAGTAATATAATACATTTTCCTGACTAGCTTTGATGCATTAAACTTTCAGTACAAATGTTTAATTTGGTGATTGTGAAATGATACTACAGTACTTGTTCTTCTGTCAACATACCTTGTTCAGAAAAAATATAACTGCTACTGTATTAGAAAAAAAGCATTTTTATTTTTAATTGTCACAACATTTCTAATAAAAATCACATCCAGTATATTTTTAGAATCCTCCCAGAGGTACTTGTGGGTAGGATTCTTGTTAAGGATTGGTCTTACATCCAATAGTTTTGAGGACTTAGTATAGGTTGAAGCTGCATAAACATAAATCTGCCAGACTTCATAACAAGAAAATAAGTATTTCCCTATAACTTCTTTTTGAGTCTGTTAAAAAGCACAGAACTGCAAATTCCTCTCAGAGAATCCAAGGCCACGCGTTTTGACAACCATGAACATGTTATAGGGGCAGGGATGGATCTACTGTGGCTGATGGGAATCTACTGCAAACCCCAAAACTTCAGTGATTAGATAATTGTCCTGAGATTACCCAGTTAAAACAATAACAACAACAAATATAACAACAACCACCAGCTGCTTCTAACCCGTTTTAAGAAAAAGTAACTTTCCCATTAACAGCAACAGCAGTGAAAGGACAATGCATGTCCATGTTCATTATATGGTACTACTGCCACATTCTTTGCTGCCGTCTATGCAAGAGTAAAGCAGTAAGTGCTTATTATATAGTTTCTCCAAATCAACAAATAACAACAGCCAACCACTTTAACAAAAATGTTTGCCTCGCTATTTCCTCCTTTCTCCTTATTCATAGCCTATCCAGCTCCTGTAAGGGCATGCATTACTCACTTCATTTTCCTGAGATACCTCTTTCAAAGTAAAAAAATAAGAGAAAAGGAAAGGCTAGGGTTGACTCTGCGAGACCCTTGTATTTATTCACACTTATTGTGCATGACTGTACACTGGTAAATCATATTAGCAGCCCGTCTCCCCATCAAGCTGCTACTTGCTTTCCAGCCCTGGGAAGGTTCAACAAATCAACAGGAGCACGGAAAACAGAACATCAGTCTAATCTAGTGTTTAAGGTGAAGTTTTCAAACCCAATCTAAGAAGATCTTTAGAGCAAGCAACAAGCTGAAGGGCTCAGAAGGTGGTATTGACAATGAAAGAGTGTTGAAATATTGAGAAGCGCAGCACTTGTGCATTTTTAATAACAAGAGGGTCAACAAGGACACAGCTCCCTCAGTGCCAATAGTTGCCACACCAGGGCTATAAACGCTCTCAGTTCATCAGATTTCTTAAACAGTTCATCAGCTTTCTTAAACACCCTAAACCCCCTCAGCAGACCTTTAGTCTTAAATTAACAAACCAAAGCAATGAAAGAGGGTGCAGCTTGAATGGCCAGCATTGATCCCCAACGGGGCTCAGCGCAGCTACAGGCACTGAAAAACTCGTTCCATTGTCAGGAGGAATTGACAAACCTCCTGGCCTAAATAGTGCAGCTCAGGCGGGCTGGAGGCACGCAGCTGTAAAGGGCTCCCCTCGCCCCGCTCCCAGCGCTCACAAAGCGCCAGGCATGAGCTCTTTGTCAGGCCCAGACTCTGCAATTTTCTAACAAGGATTAAAGTTGTTTCTCGGCAGGGCTAGTGAAAAGCGATTTAGCAACATACCGTGCTTTCTTCAGGCAAGTTAAAGAGAAGTAGTTAAGGAATTTCATTATTCTGCTGACTGGTGGAAATACAAAACAAATATATTAAATATTCACCATCTTTCTGGGTGCCTGAGCTATAACATTCGCAGAATGGTTCAATTAAATATAACACTTATCGGCTGAAAGCAAGCACTTCAAATTTATTTTTGAAGTTTTATAAAAAGGTGCAGCTGTTTGCCACCTGGAAGGAGGCTCAATACATAGCAATACACAATGGTTTAGTCCTTCTAGGGCTGGTATCCCTAACGCCTGAGACACAAGACCCCGTTGAGTTTCTATACCTTGACTGCTCTTGATAAATGGGCATCGTCCATTTAAGCATAAATGCTTTCTCTGCTGTTCAGTGCAGGGGGAACAGCTTTTCTAGGAACCGCATTTTATGTTCCTGAGGAAGCCTTTATCCCACTATTGATCAGGAATTTAGTCACTCAGACAAGAACTGGATGTTTACTTCCTTCAGCTTTACTTGCCCTACCAGAAACAGTAAGAAAAAGTATATTTCTCACTGAAGACATTGTACACCAAATGCAGCACAAACTAAAATAAGAAAATAATAATGAGCTGAAATAAGACACAACATGAGCATGTTAAAATTTAAGGGCTAAAATGCCTAGTTTTTATTAAAGGACAGTTTAATTATATTGCTATATATTGCTATTATATTGCTTCAAGTTTATGATAGAAAGCACTAGTGGCATACCAAGGAACTTTCAGGACATTTAGAAAAATGTTAAATGGTGAAAAAATAGGTAAGTTATTCGTTAAAAATGCAAAGAGCAAAAGCTGAAAAAAGGTCCTGATTTAAGTTTCATAATTTATTACCCTTTTTGCAAAATATGAATAGTCATACTGACCTCCTTTGTCGAGTATTAAAGATAATGAGGGACACAAGTGTCACTTGTAGCGTTTTTGAAAATACTCTGAGGTTTAGAAGGTATAGATGTATTTCCAAGTTTAGGTACAGTTATCACCCACCTAAATGAGGATTTTTACCAGAGCTGATGTGTTCATACACTCTTATGAAAGCTGGAAAGTCTTGGCAACTCTGAAAGTGCCCACCGCCGGCCTCCCCTTCCGACTTGGGGAAGGATTTTCCAGCCTGTGGCCCACCATAATACATCAGAAGGTATGTATACACAGGAATACCAAAACAGGAAATGAAGTAAGAAGATGTAATCAACATTCAAAATATCATTATACGTTTTTCAGAAATGAAAAACATTTAGTTGCAAGCTAAAGCAACAAGGAAGCAACTTTGCAAAAGGCATTTGTGCTTTTCCCTCAGGCTTTGGTAGCCTTTTGATTAAGAAAGCCTGAGAAACCTTTGAAGAATGAAGTAAGTGTAGGTACAGAAAATTCAGTGTATCAAAATGTAGAAATTTTGTTTGTTCTCTCTTCCCAGCATATCAATTCTGATTCCTGACATGTACAATTTATGAACTGTTTAAAATATTAATTTCTTCTAATGGAGGGAGACCAGAACTTACTGACTAGTGAGGTACTGCCCTTCCACCAATTCCCTGGGAGGAACTAATTATCTCCCCAGCGTCTTTTTTTTTCTAGATTGCACTGGTCATAGATGTGCACCAGTCTGTGAGGCACTTCCAGTCACATTTCCAATGGGAAAAACTCTGTCAGTGACCAGGTAAATTAAAGAACAGAAGCTGGGAAACCTGAGAGAAGAGAAAGCTTTCACATACGAGCTTTCCCATCCCCCTATCAGCTCCCCATGACAGCCACTGCCATTCTGTAACACGTTATCCAGCCCCACAGGGATGTGGTTTCTCATTATACCTGGCTTCACAGTGTCGCAACATAAATGCCGAGCTAGGTTTGGCTCTCTGAGAACCCAAGTGTTCAGTGCCAGCCCTGAAAAAATATTCTTACCTAAATCCAGAATTTTGCCTTCATGGGAAGACCATGCAAAGGTGATTTTCTAACTTTTTTTTTTCAGTGTGTCTGTGAGTTTCATCTTTATTGTTCTCAATCAACAGAGATTTCTATGTTATTGAGATGTTCTTCTACAGTAGTGCCAGTAAGAGACAGCTGGCAGAAACGGTCAGTTAGCTGGCCTCTGACTGCAGAAGTAAAACTTACATCATCTCCAGATACAAAAAAATTTTCAAGTACATTTGTAGCCTGGTTATTCTTACAGCTACCCTAATGCTGCTGGCTGTTTGTTTGTTTTTTTTTTTTGTTTTTTTTTTTTTTTTTTTTGTGAGACCAGTCTTTCTGTTTAAGACATCAAAGAAGTTTGTATTATTTCTCTGAAACATGAAAAATTTCTCCACATTTTGATTCAATGCACATCTACGACTGGAGAAAAAAAATATGTGGCATAAATTTTATAGCAAAAGGGACTATGGAGGAAAGAGCTGACATGGTAACTGTGCTGAGACAGAACTGTAACTCCTTTTAATGGGCACTGATCAAGCACTGCTTCACCTATGTGTTCACTTCATGTATATTCCCTCAGGATACCTTACTTTTACTGTTATTTAAAAAATAAAAAAACAATCAATACAACTATTAAAGCTGAAACTGTACTTTAGTATACTTCAGCATCTATCCAGTAATAATATAAATCCTTTAGTAGGCAGATATCAGACCTGGAAAGCTTGGGAAGCTTACTTTTGCTTAAAAGCAAATGTTCATGAAGGAGAATACTATTAGTTTGTCAGGGTCATCATGATGCCGCCACATTTATTCTTTTTTCATCTTTTTTCCCCCTAGGAGCTTCTATTTAAGATAAATTGAAGAAATTAAGATTAAACTAAACATGAAGGGAAAATCCATGGAGTTGGCCTTGTTGGAACCACAGGAATAGCAGGCAGGACAAGCAAATAAAGCTTTTTCTCGATATAAAAAAAAAAAAAAAGATCAGATATTTAAAAGCCCCTGATCTGGAAAATGCAAATGACTAAATCAATATTGTGTCAAATGCAAAAACTCTATTCCCCATTTCGTTACAATCCCTTCCTACATTTTCATTCAAGGACTTTTCCAGAAGTCCTCCCATTGCTGTGTCACTTATCTCTGCTGTAATGCTCCTGTGTGCCCTCATGAGCTCCTGCTTTGCACAGAGCCTCTGACACATTCCTCTCTCACCTCACCAGTGCCTTACACTCCTAATGCTTGGCACCATTTATCTTCCTGGAAACATCTCAGGCTTTCATCCAGCTTCCGTATTTTGCTTCCTCCTCCGGGCCTGGAACGCTAAGCCAAGTTTTGAACTTTGTCTTAGGAATGTGCAAAAATGTTGACAGCCTAAATTACAGGTATATGCATCAGGAAAGGAGAGGTGAGAAAGGAATCAGACACCACTGTCTGCTTCAACACTCATACTTCTGATACAGGGATCAGGACCAAGATTTCTTCAGTTTAGTAATTTGAAATTACAAACTCTCTTTGGGTACATTTCCCACCCACCTTTTTTTATTTTTTCCTACCCTCCCCACACTCCAGCCCCCCAGTCTTGTTGTATTTTTTAAAAATCATTACAGCAGATTTAAGAACTTGACTCTTGCACTCTTCTTGGCCAAGGAAGAAAGTTTTTATTTCTTCCAGTGGGATGCTTCCTTTGGCTTTCTTCTGCCTTTTTTTTTTGTGCCAGTATTCCAATCTCCCAAGAAGCTCAGAAAGCATTTTTTTTTTCTTAAGAACAAATACTTTAGTCTCTAGTCAGTCTCTTTTCTGCCTATTTGAATGAAAGATTCCCACTGCCACTCCCAAAGCAATCACGGGAAAAGGGAAAGGAGCTCAACAGAAAAAGGAACCCAAACCTTGACAGAAAGACGTTGTTCAGAAAGACCTAAGATGAAAAATAAGTGAACAGTTGTTGGATGGGATATTTTGGTGACACAAGGAAACAAAACTAGTTTTCATAAATCAATAACGAGAAGAAAAGAAAAACCATGGCTCATTTAAAAGCATACTAAGCATCTTTGAAATTCCTGATCAAAAAGGATATAGTTCTGAAGTAACAAAGAACATCTAACATATGAAAAGCCTATCTTTTAGAAGGAAAGTAATTTTTTCATATTTTTGGCTTCTAATTAGAAGATGGCTAGTTGCTATGGAATTGCTGCCAATTTACAAATAAATACACACTTTTAATGCAAAATATACTGTACTCATCTTCTCCTAAATTGCATGTTGGTTGTTAAACAGCAATTCACAATATTTATGCTACTGTATAATGTTTGTGACCTTTATTTTTTTTCTGGCTTCTTCACATATGGCAGATAAGCTGGGAAACTGGAAGTTTGCAAAATTAGACACACGTAACTTCCTTCCATATCTGCACATATGTAATGTTACTGTTCTGATTTTAAACAGTAGGTACTAACATGATGCTCATGACTGCGAGAGACTAACAGTATAAACAGTTTCTCTGCTCCACTCTGGATATGCACTGCATCTGTGAACAAAACTTCCATAGGTTATTCTGGTGCTAAAACTCTGTGGAGCAAACAGTGTCAGTCTTGCTGCACTGTGTGTTGTGTTGCAATTTGGGTATATTCACAAACATCCTCCAAGCCACAGAACAGGGAACATCACTTGAGTGACCCTGAAATCAAAGCCAGCTTGGATCCTCAAAATAAAGAAATTACAGAATACAAAATGAACAAGTTGTTACTCATTATAACTCTTGCCTCTTGCTATCAGACTCTAGTGTTAAAAGCCCTACAAATATACTTAGCTGTACAAATGCTAAGCAGTCATCCCAAGTGCACACCTAATGTTATAGAATCATGGGATGGTTTCAGTTGGAAGGGACATTAAATATCATCCAGTTCCAATCCTCCTGCCATGGGCAGGGATGCCACCCACTAAACCAGGTTGCTCAAGGTCCCATCCAACCTGACCTTCAACACTTTCAGGGATGGGGTGTCTCCAACCTCCCTGGGCAAATTGTTCCAGTGCCTCATCACCCTCTGAGTAGGTACTTTCTTTCTAACATCTAATCTAAACCTGCACTCTTTCAGTTTAAAACCATTGTCCCTTGTTGTGTCACTACATATCTGTATAAAAACTCACTCTCCCTTCCTTTCATAAGCCCCCTTACGGTACTGGAAGGCTGCTCTAAGGTCTCCCTGGAGCCTTCTCGAGGCTAAACAAGCCCAGCTCTCCCAGCCTGTCTTCACAGGAGAAGTGCTCCAACCCTTGTACCATCTTCACGGGCCCAGTTTAAAGGTCTGGGTTCACCCTGCCTGTAAGGAATGTAATCAAGACACCCATCTCTGCTTTTGCCCACTCATCCAGAACTCCCTGGGGAGTTCTCACTCCCTGGAGTGAGATATCATCAAAGGGACCACAGAAGGAGAGGTCCTCCAAAGGGACCACAGCAGGAGACCTCCTCTTAGGTGCATCCCTCCCCTGAAGTAAGAATATTCTTCATCTCAGTACCAAAAGGGAGATAGGCTGCAATTGGGTCAGCATCTGTGCTGTAGCTTTTACACCCACATTAGTAGTTTTTGTCCTAGAATCTTCTACTTAGACTCCCTGCTCCCTGTGGAGTGAGGCCAAGTACATATTTTTATTACAGTATTTAAACCATCCCGAGTTCTGAGTGAATATTTATTTACAGGCAGCTCATTTCTTTGCACCTCATCAATCTTGACTGGTCCATTTACTCTTTGTCACTGCAGTGCCATGTGCCCGGGCTGGATGTAGCAGTGCAGCTGACAGGGAGCTGCACACTCCTGGAGCTACTCCTCCCTTACACCACATTGCTTGGGCACTACACTGAGCTGCCCTAATGTGAAGCAGAGCTCCAGCCTCCTGCCTCCCTCTTGCTTCTCTCCTCCCCTCTCTCTTTGGATGAAATGTCCTTGGGCTGGGCAGGTGCCTGGTTTGCTCCTTTCCATCCCTGACCCTGTTGCCTGTGAACACTTTCAGCTATGTAGATTTTACAGCTGTGTTGGGGTTTTTGTTGAGATGATTTTTCTGTGCATTGTTTTTACTTTTTTCCTTGCTCTTTAAGTGCACTATAATGCAAAAGAAAGTCAAGGCAATGGAAATTAAGAAAATATGCAGTGAAACACCAGAAAATTGTTTGAAGGAAATAATTTCTATACAGTTCAACACTTATGCACATTTAAATGGGTGCTAAAGCTTCAGTTTCCCCTGATCAAATAGGTGAAGAAGCTCTTTCCACTGACAAATCTGTGTCAGAGCACTCTGCAGCATCCTTACCTATTCTGATTTGCAACATAGCAATCTCCTTCTGTTATGCCTGACTCATTTTAGTAAAACTAGATTATTCTCACGGTTTCTGGCACTATTTTTCCTTTTAATCTGATCAACAATGTGGTTGTGTGTCTATTTGTGAACACTTATGCAGAGTTTTGTTTTATTTTCCTTTTTCAGCTAAGCTTGACCCAAATGAAATACAAGTATAAACATCAAACCTGCAAGTAAGGTTTGAGAAGCTGCAAGGTTCTCCTGCTGTTTATATGTGTGTGAATTACAGTACATCAAGAAATCAATATTCCCTAGATGGTGCTTGTGCCTGGCACTTCATGGTGAACAAACATTAGGTAAGACAATATAAATGGTACAATCCTTATTGATTTCTCTTGACTGTGTAGAATGTGAAAGCTGCAGCCACAGTTAACACTTACTGACAGACTCATCTAAAGTTTCAGTGCTATTTTATATTTTTATAGTTGTCCACGCTCAATTGATTCTATTAAGTTGCTAGACACATTTCAAGCCATCTAGATAAGAAGAAAAAGTGCAGTGCCTGGAATGAGATGCTGCTGCTTTATGCCTAGCAGGATAAAAAGGTTAAAGGACTAAATTGTGCTTGGATGTTGGAAGGAGTTCTCTTTTATTAGATAGAATTGTTATTGTTTTTAGTGAATGGATATTGTGAGTGATGGATAGATGCATTTAACTAAGTTAATAAATGAATGAACAGTATATACCAGAAATGTATATGAGGAAACTGTACTGGAAGCTCCCAATGTTATAGCCCCTCTCAAAACAAACAAGCAAAAACCCCTTGTAGTTCTATTTGATTGAAAAAATTCTCTCAGGGAGAAAAAAATCAGATGGGCTTTAAAATATTAAGTTTGGGATTTCTTTTCCTCCCCATTTTTCCTCTGGTGACTCATAACACCCGTTTAAAATTTCTTTTTAAGAGCAATTTATACACTGTTCTTTTTTTCTTTCCAAAAAGTGACCTCCTCATACAAGTTTGAGAAATTAGGCGATAAATCAGTATAAAGAATTCTGAGTATCAGGCTATGAGTTTTAGTGCCCTAAAAATAATCTTCTATTTCCCTTTTATACTCAGAGAGCATTTTTAGCAAGATATCAGAATATCTATTTCATAGTTCCTTACTCCCCTGCTGGAAAAATTTATGTAATATGATTGAATTGGTGTAAAAAAGGTGTTAGACATCCATTCAATGAATATTAAATGCAGACTGGACTATGGGATATTTGATGTCTTGAGAAAATAATTTTTATATCTTTTTGGGTTGTGTGCACCAAACACAACAACAACAAAATGGAAATTCAGGAACTAAAAACAGCATAAAAAATGAAAATGTGAAATTGTGTTATGCCATTGTGTTTCTCTAGAGAAAACACTATCAGCTACAGTATAAAACAGCTTACAAAGTGCTGGATATTCTGATCCTGAAGCAGCAAACTCTGAAGCACATGCTTTACTTTAAGTGTGTTGTGGTCCTATTGATTTCAAAAGTAGTGAGCTTTGCTGCAGTCAAAGCAGTATAATCAGCACCCTCCAAGAGTGGGCACTCTTTTTCTCAGCATAATCCAGAAAAAAAACCTCAAAGAAAACTTCTACACTATATGAAATCAGATAGAGGTTACATTTTTCAGATTTCAAATGAACTATTTTTCTTTATAGAGATTGCTACCTTGAAAAATGAGGCAAATCTATTTGAAAACATCAGGAACAATTTAGTGAACTTTAAAAAGACTTTGAATAGTAAATTTGCAAGATGTTGCTTCCATCTTGCAGAATAGTTTCCTATATTTGAGCAAGACAATATAATTCACTTTTTCTGTGACATTGCCTACAGTCTCCTCTAAAATTCTTTCACCAAAAAAGAAGCAACTGTTTCAAAATTACAAAAAATTCTGTTAGATCATGAGATGACTGCAGAGCGGCTCTCATATCACGAGCTTTCTATTTTCCCTATAAAATAAGAGACGTAATTAAAGATGAGTTAAGACTTTGGTGAAAATCTAAAGAGCATCGGCAAATCTGAGCACTGCTCAGCTTTTCAATTGCTTTTCTACTTCTCAGTTCTTTTAAATGGTTTTCTATGGCAGGAACATTTTTCTTAATTAGTCACAGCTAATTACTGTTCTGGCATAGACAAGTAATCAGAAATGTCAGAGCTGCAAGGCTACATCTCCCTAATCCTTTGATAATAATTTAGCCTCCTGGGAGGGCCTCAAGCTGCGGTAAGTAGTGGCTGACAATAAGGCAAAATTAGGTGGGCAGCAGACCATTAGGATAGAAAAATAAAAAGCACTACCAAATCCTGCTGAGCACCATCAGGCAACTAACTACACTGCCAGATGAGGTGCCTGTTTAAGCCTGTGTTGTTAATTAGCTGATTCTACCAGACCTGCCACATATGTCCAGGTGCATCGTGCAAAGATGTGTATTTCTGGGTTTGCGCCAAAGGACAATTTTGCACTGTGATCAAATTTCAAGAATCTGAGAAAGAAGCCCACATATTTCTTGAAGATTACTCTGAGTTATCAAAGAAATAAGAAGATCAACAAGCTACAATCCATTTTTGTTGAGTATTTTTTTAAGTAATTAGGCACGGTCTTCTCATGTTTCTCAGAGGTTAATACAAACACAGCTTTTGATTCAAATGTGGCCTTTAACCAAGTAGACCTTTTGTCAAATCACACACTTGCAAATAATTACATAACAACAAAAGTGAAGATTACTTATTAAAATTAGCATGACAGGAAGTAATTTGAGAATAAGGAAAAAAAAATCACAATTGAAGTCTTCTAGAAAAATGTTGAATACTAAATACTACAAAAATGGTGCTTTTGAAGTAGGCATAAACAAGGAGTTGGTACTACTGAAAACTCAATTTAAATTAAGTGTTCCTCTTGGCTGTGTAACACCATGATTTGCACACTTTGAAACACTTTTTTTTTGGAAATAAGTCAGAAAACCTATAGAAATTAGGCAATTGAATAAAGCATTTAATAAATATATAGTTGTAGATATGGTGGTAAACAGAAATTAGTCCAATTAGTACTTCATGTCTCCATTTAGCCGTAGAGCACAGTACATGACATAACAATCTTTGAAGAATAATTAAGACCTCAAATTATCTCAAGTACATAATTGAATTTAAATTGTCCATCCCTGCTACTAATAGGAAGTGAAAATAATGGTTGGAATATAGGAACTCCACTAGCATTTAATAAACATTCCAGACAAAATACAAGCAGCTTTTCAACAAAAAAAGAATATCACGTTACATCTGAACCTTTGAAAAACAAAAGCCAAAACCAGCTGTGTAACTCTGGAGTGCTTAAGCTTTTAAACTGCTCATAGTGATGTTCAATCTTTCTGCACTCCAAAGACAGTTGTGTGAGTTCCCTGCCATTTACATCTCTTACTCAGCTTCTTGAATTGTTACCAGGCACGAGGCCACAGCCTCCAGGCAGTGCTCCTGGCCGGGCACTCCCTGCAGAGTCAGCAGGAATACTGCATCACACCCCAAGAGGAGATGGGCACAGCCAGCATCTGCTCACAGCTGCCATCCCGTGCAAGCCAACCGAGGGCACCTCTCGCCAGTGCTGACCTCGTCAGCATCTGCATTCTGACTATTTTATCAGTTTATGGTACACTTGGGAAGTGGATTCCCTGAAATTAAATCCTAAAAAAACTGGAAACCCTTTCAGTTGTATCAATGGCCGAACACTAATGCGTTAAAGCTATTCTTTGAAACTATTCTTTATTTCTCAGAGCAGCACTTATTGCATAAAGATTTCATTGCATATATAGTATTAATAAAACTGGAATCATACATCTGTTTACACTGTAAGTTTTCCACAACAGACTCAAATATAACCTGTTAGATAACGCTCTCAAGAGCAAATACACCAAGAAGGAATCTGAAGCAAAAATGTCCGGAATGATTTTCTTCTGTATTCAAACAGGAATATCCATAGTAACTACACATTACTACAGAAAGTAAGTATTGCATCAATGTTTTAACAGAGCTGTATGTGAAATTAAAAAAATGCTTTTCCAAGAGGTTTGTCAACAAAATCCAATTTCATTTAAAGGAAATAGTTTTTGATTTACAAGTCTAATGTATATTAAAATGCTCAGAAGTTCAAGATTTATTAGTCCCATATTAAAAATTCTAGTAGAAACATGAATCTAAGTTTAGTCAATGGGAATAACCTGGCATGTTTATGGACACAGAACTGCATTTATTAAAGTTAATGGTAAAACACCTATTGATTTTGAGAAGGTAGAACCAGACCCCATGGGAATTTCATAGTCAGATATTTTTAAAAACTCCTAATTTTTTGATCAGATATACACCACTGATTTTTGATAGGCTACATAAATACTCTTGCATCATCTATTTAACAGATTATATTTATAAACAATTAGAGAGGTGTTCATAATAGTTATTAATATTTTCTGTTTCATCCAGGTTTGTGTAATTATATTCTAAATATTTAATTTTTTAATTGACCAACTTGATTTACTGTCTTTTCTGAAAACAAGTATTGTTAAAATTATTTACAAAAAAAAAAAACAAACAAGTAATATACTGTTTCTAAAACATAACCCAGAGCTACTGCAGAGCTTAATCATGTGCAATAGATTACAAAAAATTCAAGCGCTCTTTATGAAATGTGATGTTAACATCAAACACTACTCTCCATGCCCCCCCATGCCCTCAACTATAAGCTGTTACTGCATGAGAGTAGGAGATAAATGTCCTGAGTCCCTGTGACAGAAGGAGTTTGACAAGCAAAATTCCCACCTGATTTTAGGAAGAAGACCATGTCCCATACTGCAAAGGAAGGCAAAAATTCCTGTGTCTCTGATAAACTGACCAAGTGAAAAATCTTTGTGACTTCAAACCTGGTGACCAGTTTTGAGAACAAAAAGGTGGCACACTGACCTGGGAGAGACCAATGCTGCCAGGGGCACCTGGATATATTGCTGTGCCTGCTGCCTATAGCCCTTCTGGAGGGGGAAGTAATGAAATGTATCCAGAAGCTGAGTTTGTCAGAGGAAATGAAGGAAAAAAAAATCCACCTCGGTTCTGCTTCATGATCATCAGATGTACTGAAGCAAAAGACTTAAATGGTTTAAAAATGGTGCAGAAAAAAACTACCAGCCCAGTCTTTTTTTCAAAGCCACTAGAGATTTGAACTCTTTCATATTTAAGGGTTCATATTGCAAGCTCAAATTCCATTCTCATTATTTTCATATTTTTTATGGCAGAGCACTGCTTTTCCAGGCTTACCAAGCACTACCACAAAAGAGCACACATTTTTTTGTCTCTTCTCCAGTTTGAGACTTCTCCAGCAGAATAAAAATTTTACAACTCCTAGCCTTAACATATTGTGACTCACTGGCAGGCATTTGTACTTGTATCAATGCTGTTCTTAAATTCAAATGATCTTTGTTATGTGCATAACTTCGTGTGATAGACATGCCGTTTGCTTGGTCACCATAATAGCTGTGAGCATACTGCAGCCCTGGATCAAGTCAGTGAAATCTGTGCAAAAATAGTTTGCAATTATACATTTTTGATGGAGTTAAAATAGTGTCTGAGGCCAGATCTTGTCTATGTTTATAATTAAGACCACTAGCACAGAGAACAGTCAGGTTTTTTGTTATTCTGGCTGAGGTGTTTCCCTGGCTGAAGCACAGGAAAGTGTACTTTTCCTCTTTCACTTGGCTGATGATTACTAAGCTGATCTAATTCAATGTGTTTTAAGAGGAAAGCAACTGTGATCTACAACTCTAGCCAGTACAATGGCTTCAAGTTTATTTGCATAAAAATGTGAATATATTTTATTCTTTCTATTGAAATGTAACTTGATAGATTTGAATTTATAAAAGGAGTACCTAGGTTTTCTTAAAGCAATAATTAAAAAAAAAACCTTCCAAAAATCACGTGCAAAATATTGCTCAGTCATAACTTTCTAAATCTGAATTAATGTCAGGAAAGGTGAATTAACAGAGTGAGATGACTTTGTTTTAAATTTCTGCATGCTTTGAGCTTCCATATTTGTTAATGCTTTTATCTGCATCTGTCCAATCAGTTATATCTCCCAGTGTGATGTTCCATAGAAATGTGATCCCACCATGCAGAAAGCAAAACAAAGACACAAACAGATATTTGATACACAAAATACAAATCATGTACATCTTTTTTCTTTTCTTACAGATACAAGCACTGGTCACGGCAGCATACAATGTGTACTACTGAGTAAAAGGGGACAGAAATGGGTTTGCAAACTCAAAGGCAAGTGCTGTATCAGAACTTCTGTCCATACAGGAGATGTTTTCTTGTGCTGGAAAGCTTAATTGCTGAAATGAACTTCAGAAGAGGTCCTTAACCCATGTTAACCCAGCCCTGCTGAAGCCCTGTCCTTGTGTTAGTGGTAAGCCAAAATCATGCCAGGAACTGTGCTGGTGTCTTGATGGTGTGCAGGATCCCTTGAGAGCTCTCAGGCCTGTGCCCAGGTTCTGGCCAGTGCCCCATGGGGACACAGTCTGAGACTCAGTCCCACCCCACTACATCAAAAAAGTCAAGGTGGTCTCTCCAGTGAGAGTTAGACTTGGCCTTAGGCAGATAATTTTATTAACATTCAGAAAATGACAACATAAGCAAAAATAACCCCAAAGAAAAACAAAAAATAGAAACTTGAAAATGAAACATATGCTTGCAGATTCATTGCAAAAGCAAACTGAAGCAGAAGTTGCTAATACGGTTTTAGTACTTTGTGAAGGTGCCAGCTGGATGGATGATAATTTTTCTACCCCTGCAGGGCATCAAAGCTTTTATAAAATCATTCTTTTCACACATATTAGCACTTAGCTTATTAAAACAGATGATACTTTTTTTTTTTTTGTAAAGATGCCTGGGAGTGTCTGGAAATATAAAATCTGAGAGTTAAGTCTTATTTTGACCACCCAGTCTAACAAACAACAAACACTGACATGACATACCATGGCTGAGAGTCTATGTTATGGGACCTTCTGTGACTGCCACAACTGTAGAGTCACAGTAAAGGCTGTGAATTGCTGTTATGAAAACATTTGCTGTAACTTGCATAATTAAATGAAACTGCCAGCAAAGCTTTCTAAAATACTTAGGAGATGACACAAATAAATACATTTTGAAGTCTATATTACGTTCCAGAATTAGTTTTGTAATAAATTCCATTTCACAGTGCTAGAATTCCCTGTTCAAATTCCTATATAATTGTAAGTGACTGAGATAATTTTCACTTAAACTGATCCAAACTTATCATTAAATAAATTTTATTTTCCATATATTTTACATGTGTAGTGCTTTAAATTTATACAGAAGGTACAATTTCAGCTGCTTACAGCTTCTCCTTCAGGCAATTAAGGAAACGACTAGAAAATACTAGACCTAAATTAGTGGTCAGAACTTGAGAGAACTGAAATGTGATCATTTCTAACAAAAAGATGAGGAATCAGGCAAAGGAATGAATGGGAGAAGGCTGCAGAAGTTATTATCAAAACTGAGGGAAATTATTGCATGCACCTGCAGGATGATGATTACTCTGAACTTGCAGAAGTCAGATTAGAATTTTGAAAATGAGTTTAAAAATTTATTAAATGTTTATAAAAGTGAACTTTAGGAAATTAGAAGTCCTTAACTGGAAATCCATAAACCAAAACTCTAAAAGTAATTTCACAGAAGTACCAGTCTAACCCACAGATGTATCTGTATAGTCTTCCTGCACACAAGCAGGCAGTGATATGCAAAAGTTCTTAATTTAGGGAAATTAGGTCTGCAATGGAATTCACAAACCATACAATCCAATTATCTTCATTAACAAATTCAAAATCAAAAGATTAAATATAATTGGACTACTCATAGTGGAAAAATTGCTATTTCAAATAATAATCTTCTACCAATTTTATTTCTGCCTTCTAGCACTTAAAAGTTTCATGCAAAATTTAAAGAAAGGCCACCCTTGACAGCTGAAGCTTGTAAATAATGAGCAAAAGGAAAAAATTATTAACAGATAAGAATATCTAAACAGCTTGTTGAACACCATCAAAGTCCAGCTTATCCCTTCTGATGTAGTAGTGATACCAGAAAAGTTTGCAAGCGTAGTTACTTACATCAAACAACTTCTCTATGTACATTTCCTCATTGACCTTTTCTCGAAGGATATCCTGGTTTTGCCGAACAAACATAATGTAGGTGTCTGCTAGATCCATTCCTGGTTTCTGTGAAGACAAAAAGTGAGGGGAGAAAGTAATGGGAAGGGAAAGACAGACCCCCTCAACAACTGAGACTCAGAAGAAGTTTAACATAATGAAAATAAATGTTCACAAATGTATAAACTGTATTAACAAAATCTGCTGTGAATTCTGGTTACTTAACATGTTCAGGAGGTTTCACTATTGATGTAGTTCTATGTATTTTAATTTATGGATGCTTCGAGTCATAAATCTACATTGCCATATGCAATTGAATGAAGTCTTGGCTCTGGCAGCGCCAATTGCAAACTTGGACATCTTCCCCTTTTTTTGTTAGTGAGGCTTTCATAGTCAGCCACTCCAGCCTGAGTGTGAAGATCCAAATCCTGCTACCACATTCAGAAAATGTGTAAAAAAAGCATTCAGTTCCTTTCTCGTTGCCTAAGATTTCTTGTAATTTACTTCCAATGTACAGCTGAATTTTGTGTTTGAGGTTAGCTTCAACTAACTGCAATTCAAACTAAGTTCAAGCACATCCCTGAGAGCAACGGCGTAAAAAAGCTGTTTTGAATGTAGACCTGTATCCTTATATTTTGTAAACTGTTGCACTGGTGCAGTCAGCCCAGAAAATGGCTAAGGGAGGAGCAAGGACCAAAATTTATCCCTTCTTGTACTGATTTATGTCCTCTGTGAATAGCAGAGTAGGCAAAATTGTTATACCACACCCCCAAACATGAGCCAGGCTCGGATATGTTGTGTATATGTGATCCTACATCTGGACAGGCACAGCGGTGGCTGAAACTGCTCTCTGCTGTCCAGCTGTGACTTCTGGATCTCTCTAGTCATGAAAAGTTGTTCCACACTAACACTCCTAACAGCTTGCAGGAGTTCACTTTTTTCTAACAGGAACCAAGAATGCACACAGGCACTTTGGAAAGTCTTCTGCAAATGCCCTCTGTGTGAGCAAGCTTGTAGAAGTATTACTCCCAAATAATAGGTTATAATGTTCCTGGCATGCAAAAGAACCCTAAGTTTTATAATACTTTATAGTAAGCCTTAACATGGGCCTTAACATTTATAAAGGATCCAGATTTTGCTAAGACTCCATACAGAATAATTAATAGTTCTAGGGAAGGAGGACAAAAGCAGTTATATCCAGGCCCTGAATTCCCAAGCGTAAGACATGTCTATTTCCAGAAACTGTTGTCTGAAAACAGCGTATGAACAACACAGTAAAATATTTAGCCTATTTTAAAAGCCTGTATGCATGAAAATGCTCATATAGTTAAAATATTAACATATAATTTTATATTAAGGCTTCCTTTCTAGTCTGCAAGTGAATATTCAACTTTAAATTTTCCTTATTTCTTATTACCTTGTATGTAATATTTTGTAATATATATGAACAGGTCTGAGCACAAGAAGGAAGGAGAGGTGCAACATGTCCATACTAAAACTTGTCCAGAAACTGCTGTCACCCTATTACAGTAACAGGATGACAGCATTCTCTCCTCAAAGCTGCACTGAGTGAAACCTCCTGGATTATGAGGTTCAACTCTTTTTATCCTGAACCTACCACAGCCATTTAGAGGAATATGCTCCAAAATAAAAAGATTTCCTTTTTCATTTACACATGTTCATATATGGCAGTTTCATTTTTTGAAAGTAACTGTTAAATGTGGAATGATGATCAGCTTTAACACTTGTAGCATCTCCAAAACTCACAGTGAAAAACTGAAATATCTCCTGCATATTTGGATTGGTCATTCTAGAGGCAATGAAAGCTCATTGCAAAAACTTATCCCATGTATAATATGCTTAGACGAAACTCTTAAGAGGAAAGCAGGACCATTGATATTTACATCTGCATCACACACCTCAATCCTAAGCATAAAATAAAAATGTAAGAATTCAATAGACAAAATATTTTTCTGTTGGAAAACCTGATTGACAGAAATTAATAAATTTCCTTCATAAAAAAGTACCACCACTAAAATGTGATAGAAATACTTTTATATTAAGACAAATCACAATGTGAAGCAGATTTAAAACAGAAAATTCCATATTTTACCTTAGTATACTCATTTGTGATAGCACAAGAGAATGCAATTAGCAGTGAAACCATATGTACTTTCTAAAACCTGATACACAATTTAAAAGAATTGGACAAGAGTTAACTTGGAGGAATAATGGAAAAATATTTTGAAATCTTCAGAGACGGGTGAAGGAGATAATCTAGCAAACGAAAGGCTGATTATAGTTCTTGAAGATATATATTGAAATGCAATAATGAATCTTCCACTGAATTGTAAAACCTAGTGGTTCTCCAATTAATAGATTTTTTTCTTTTACTAAGTTCAATAAAAAATGTTCATCTTGCAGATAGCCAAAGCAAGAAAAGTAACATTTCCCATCAGCATTAACTCTCCCTTATCTTTGAGATGTTTACCTAAAGCTGTGACATATGGGAATTTCACACCTAGTGAATATATTTTCATGTAGCTTGTGGCACAGGAGTGTAATCATTAAAAGAATATACACAAGTAAGAGTAACTGCAACAGCTGGTGACATTTACCAATTAGAATTACAGTTCTTTAAAACACTTCATCCTTCTTAATGTGTGCAGGATAATTATCTTTGAAATTGCCGTGGAAAAAAAAATTAATTTTCCTTTTAAACAGTGTCTGACTACAGTAGAAATAAGTCTGGGTAAGGCAGATTATCAATACCCCAAAGTATAACTCTGTTTTAAACCTCACCAAAATCAATGAAGGTTCACCATCTTTGCTCGTGGTGGGCAAAGTACACATTAAACATGGAATGAACCAACAGTATATGAAATACTTCATTATGTCTTCATATAGCATGCATTGAATTAATTTTTTTTCTCCAAACATGTGGAAGAAGAAAAAAAAGCTATTATAAGCATCAGAATAGCTTTAATGCTGTATATTTAATATTTTAATTTTATTTTCATAGGAATTATATATTATTTGGAAACCTCTGATTACATGATCCTCTACTAATCTGTTTTAAATTACTAAGCATCAGAAAAAACCCCAAGTTCATATAGAATTAAACAAATGAACAACAACTAGGAAATTTCATGTACCTTAGAAGACAAACAAATAGAAACTGAGATATATTTTAAATAACTGTCACAGGGGGCATTTAATTAGAAAGACTAAAGTATTCCAGTCTCCACATCTATACTTAATGTAAAAAAAATCTTCTCTGAATCTCTGGCAGAACATCTGCTGAAGTTAATAAGAGTTATTTGCACATCTTTGGGAGAAACATTTAACCTGGTATATTATCCACAGAAGTATAAAAAAAGATTGTCTGAAAGTTTCCCCAAGAAAAAAGGTGGGGTTTTTTATGATAGATAGAAAGTTATTATAAGTTTGTTTTATTCAGAACAGCAGACAAGATGTTTTGCCTATCTGAAAATGAAAGAGAAGCAGACAAAGAGATGAATAGAGAAACTGGAAACACAAAGACATCAAAAAAATACCAGGAAATTAAGAGTTGTAAATAGGGTTACTTTGTCGCTGGTTACACAAGTAACTGAATACACTGGCGAGTGAATGAGTTTAAACAAGGGTGTAGGCTTCAGCACATTCTTTTTTAGGGTTAATCACTAGTTAACCTGGCAAGATGAACATGCTGTTTGGGAAAAAAAAAATTAAAAATCCTTGTTAATTATATACTGCAAGTGCTCTTACTTCCTGCTGCTGCACCTAATCCCACAGGTGCAGGTTGTCTCTCAGTATTCACTGGTAGGTGGGTCCTGACTGCCAGGCACTTTTTCATAGCAATAAATTCAGATAAAGAAGAAATAGCTTAATTTTCCTCATTTGAACAGGAAAACGGTATCATAGTGTCTATTTAACAAGGAGGCAAATGCTAAAATACATTATTTCACTTTCCAAGATGTTGTAGAAGCTGTTTTATAATTGACATGCATGGTTCCCACTTGCAATATTTGCCTGAAGCACCCAGTGAAAAGTAATGCTGCATTTCCTTAGTTTCTAGGCATTCAAATATTTTACTGCTGAAAGATTGCAATGGGTTTAATGTTCCCACTAATATTAGGCATTTTCTTACAGCAGAGCTACACCTAAGATTCTGCACAGCATTTTGCAATGCAACAATTTGGCATAATTTTCAGTGAAAATCATTTACATTTGTAACGCTCGAGTTATGTTTATTCTCACTTTGGCATTTGTCACAGAACATTTCTTAGCATCAGAGAGTATTAAATGAACTCATGTTACCAAAACCAAGAAACTAGTTTTACTGAGGTGCTATCCTGAAAAAGCATTAATGTTTCAAAGAGAACAGATGCTAGAGACTAACTATACAAGAACAAACTTCATCCAGTTTTGTGTTTGCTCTCCTCTCCACCTCTTTCCCCTCCCCTGCATCCTGGAGGGAGTCATTTTAACTACAGCATGGATGTAACAATGAAATGAAAAGGAGTGATGAGCTGGAGGGGGCTATTGTGAGGAACACAGGAGCTCCTTATTCAGCGTCCACCACTAAATGAAAGAGCATGTTGGAAAATTTCACTGCCTCAAAGTCCTTCTCTAAATACTGCAAGGCTCATCACTTGGGCTTTGGAATAACAGAATTAAAATATCATTAAAATATTTTTGGAATAAAAACTACTTGTATCCATGGCTGGATCATCATCCCCTTCATTACTTACAAAATGAAATACATAAGTCAGGCAGGAAGGTGCACTGTTTGCATAATCAGTCTATTATAAATGCAACATTTTAATTTCACATGGTTATGAAAGAAATTGTTTTGTTTAAATGAAAAAATGCAATGCATTTTCCTCTGTCTCAAAAACATCTTGAAAAGAAAAAGCAACTTTGGCAAAGAGGAAATGGGTGTATTTTGAGAAGTGTCATGGAAAATTTAAACTGTCATTCTGCAAGCACTTACACAAACACCTTTTCATATACATATAGTTTTATTACATTAATAGGGCAACACAAGCATGCAAATGTCTGCACCAGGATTCTTAGTGCAAAAGGTCTTCAAAAAACACTGCAGCTCCTATGACACAAATGGGTAATAAAATAGGCCTTCCCTGTCCCTCTGCACCACCCCCCCCCAAGTTATATTTTACTATGTTATTTTAGCTTTCCTAGTCATTACCACTCATCCTTCTGATTGCTGTTTAAGAAGTATCTCAAAAATACTGCTGACTTAAAACAGATGCTGCAAGTCTTTCCCTCCAATTCCACAATAGCTTTCTTTCACAGATCAGAAAACAGAAGGGCCAGTTCCCAGGTCTGGGTATACAGAGGAGGAGAAGCAGGAGAAGCCCTAAACACAAGGATAATGGCTCATCTGTGTCTTTATTTTTAAACAGTATTCTCCAAGAAAATCCAGCTTAAAAATGACTAGCACAGTATGGCCACACCTGAATAAACACTTATTTCTCTCAAAAACACTTTTGCTTCTTAAAACCTGCTAAATGAGGCCATGCAGTACAAGTGTGACATTTGAAAATGAAGGTATCTGGAAGGTCCCCATGTGTATGTGCCTGGTAGGAGGCAGAGCTCCTTCTTTGGCCTCTACAAGACCCCGTAAGTCAAACGCTGGCACATGTGTGAGGCCCCTTTTCATACCTTTGATCCCCAGATAAAGGCAGGAGGGAGCGAGAGGGCTGGCATTGTGCACTGCTGTCAGCCCTGGCTCCTTCAAACGCCTCTCTGCACTTGCTATGACAGGTGGCCCACATGAAGAGAGGGAGGATTAGGTTCCTTCTGTGCCCTCTAAGTAACTGGCATAGATTACTGGCTCCTACAAAGGGGTTTAAACATACCTTTCTGAACAAAAAGCAGTATATACATAAGCGTGTAACTGGATGCTCAATTTGTATGAGTAATTGGTCTGGTCGTATTTGTCAATCCAGCAAATGTGTTTAGAAATGGCCAGCTAAAGACACAATTACTTGTATGCAAAACTGACTTACATGATGAGAAATTGAACACAATGAAATTATCTACTTGATTAAGGAATAATAATCATTCGAGATCAACAGCATACGTTTTTTTAACCTCAATTTTGCTGCATTCTTTCCCTATTCTCATTAATTAACTCACTTTCTGAACAGAATATTAAAAAATGGAAAAATATTAGGTTGTACTTTTACATCACCTATGGATTGCTTGGACTTTCAGAGAAACTAATGAAGGGTTATAGTGGATTTGAATGAGTTGTGTATTCAAATCAGCTTCTGCATTCCCAGTTATCAAAACAGCATTAAGAAGAAAACCAGTGTTATCCTCCATGCACTACTTGTAACATTTGTGTTATTTTCCTCTGAATATTTGGTTTCTTTCACGTGCACAGCAGCCACAATTTTTTTTGACTGCAGAGCCTTGTGTACTGAGACAACTAACAATAAGAAGAGCATAACAGCAACTAGATTTTTTCGGTATTATCTTTAGGAAATCACAAGACATCATTGTTATTCTTCTTAGTCTGGGTAGTTTTGCATAGCTGGGGAAAACAATGAGAGCTCCTCAGAACTGCATACGTTCCACTTCTTAATGGGCATTCTGAAAAATTGAGGGTTATGGTGCATGTTTTCTTAAACAGTTAAAAAATCCACAAAATCACCATTTTTTTTTTTTCTTCTTTTGGATGTAATTAATCATAATTCTCTGGTGAGATTAATGAATGGAACGGTAGACAGCAAAGGTAAGTAGCACTTTTACTAATCTATCTGCTAAATGAACCACAAGACTGTGTCTATCTTTCCCAGTCTGGTCCTGAGAAATTGAGGGATGCAGTCTAGGGAGTGTGCACCTTCATGTCCAACTATTTATTGTCTAAGCCCTCTCTCAATACTGATAGAATTAACTTTTTCCTCAAAATGACCAAGAATCATCCAGGAATGTCTTCCTTCTTTTTGAATAATTTACTATTTTTATTTACCTTCTATTTAACTTTTTTATCTCCTTTACCTCTTATCCTCTCTCTAAAACATTTTGCTCAGTACTACCTTCACTTTCTTCTAAAATCTTTTTTTGTCTAGTTATTTTTATTTCATTACAAACCATCATATTTTTCACTGTTTCCCAAATCCTAGTAATCAAAGATCAAAAACTCTGTCCAATCCACAGACTCAAAAAAAGCCCCCAAACCCCGTGCCCCCCTTCTCCCCTAGGTGCACCAAGATCTCGCTCAGATGGAGGTGGGGCACAGGGCCAGAATGCCCAATATTGTCTAGCACTGCAAGTCTGCACATATCTGCAACTACACCAAAAGAAAGGGCCGACTGTGGTCATTTTTAAATAACTTTCACATATGCAGCTATATGGTAAGGAAGGACAAGAAGAGATTTTACAACGTAGAGGTCAAAATAAAACCACGAGGCATTTGATTAGCTTCAGTGCAGGCTTGCTAGGTTCCCGTGGCACTACCAAGAGCTCAGTGTACATTCCTCCCTGTGTGCTGCCCTCACTCCACTCCTCACTTCAGCTGGCAGCCCAGGTGATGACCTTGTGAGGTGACAACTTTCAGCCTCCTCTTGCAGCTGGAAGTTTTTACTTTGACCTGACTGTGCTGTCAGGCCCTATCCAGACTGGACAGCTGCTGTCAGCTGTGACAGTCAGGGCTCTTCTTGGCCTCCACTGCATCTTCACAACAAGAGAAAGGATGTGAAGATTCAAATTCAAACCCCAGCCAATGAAAATCTTCCAATTCAGGTAAAAAGTCCTCCAGAATTTGGAAAGCTTTTGTCTGGTCAGATCCACAGCCTCTCTCAAGCACAGTTTACATTTGTAGTTTACAGTTGTGGCCCTACAGTCCAGTTTAAATGTTGGGCTGTGGGAGAGGTGTGTGAGAATGCTGGAAAGTGAAGACATTATCATAATGCAAGGATCCTTGATTGTCTGTCTATAATTTGGTCCTTTCTTCAAGCCAAGCACCACCATTCAGAGAATGTGAGAAGGACAGTGGGGCTCCAGCAACCATCTCCCCGCTCTGCCTCCCTCTTTCTCTGGAGCAGTGAGTGCATCCCTGTGTGACACAATTTGTAATACTCCCCAGAGCTTGGGGCAAAGGTTTCAGTCTCATTTTTATTGTGAACTCCAACATCAATGTACCCAGGCCAATGGTAAAAGATTTTGATGTCTCCTCCTCATAGATATCCTATGTAATTTTGAGAGTTTCCCATATTACCTGAAAGAAGTCAGTGAATTTCCAGTTTGTCCACTAATTTTTTCTTTAGGCCTTTGGGTCTTAAGTGCCTCACCAAGGACCTTTTGTGGCAGCAACACAGCACAATATATCAACAAGAGGTAAACAAAATTAACTGGATTTGATATGAGGTCATTCCTTTGAATGAAAAACTGAGCCTACTCTTTTCTTTTTTATAAAACAAAAGAGCACTTATAAGAGTAAAGAAAAATCCAGGCAACAAAATAAGAAAAACATGTGAAAACATCATCAGAAAAAACAGAAATATTACAATTTATTTTATGAATAAAACAAATATAAAGACAGCAAAATAACAAATTCCAGAAGTGGAGACTTTTCCTTTTATTTAACATGCATGGATTGAAAAAAAGTCATTTAAGCTTGCATTTTTCAGGATAGAACTGCTGAAGGTTTTGCTGGCCACCCCACAGTTTAGCATATGTGGCATTCATCTATATTTTAATTGAATATTTTTCATTTACATAATAAATGTCATGTAATAATTGTAGTCTTTTGTTTCTGTGATTGGAAAATGAGATTTTTTTAGACCTGAATTAAAAAGGATGAGAATGCAGATGTATGACAGAACAAGGGATATTGAAGTGAAATGTGAAAATTGTGTCAAGTGAAAATGACAATATTACATAACTTCTTCTTTGCTTATTTAAAGGAAAGATATTTTACTATCATACTCCAATAAAAATATTTTAACAGCTGAATTTTGCCTTTATGTATACAAGAACTCCAACAGTCACCCCTTTATTTTTTACTTATAGCAAACAAACATTGCACAACCAATGGTAAATCAAAAGGAGATTGAGCAAGCAAGGGGTTAAATAAGCAAAGTTGAGTCCTGAAATAAGAACTCAAGAAATAATGGATATTCAAGTATGATGCTTCTAATTGTTGCCTATACTGCACATTTGAAAAATTTACCCAAATTATGGAAAGACTCCCACAAAAGAATATCTAAGTTACAATCCTCGCTCTTCCACAACTGAAAAAGTGCATTGAGAATAAGCTTTCCATGGTTTGCTTTGAGAGTTACTTATTGCACAAGGGAAATGAAACGTCCTCTCAGGGTTGTAGTGGCTGTTTAAATCTCTGTGTAAAGCTATAACAAATCTCTGTAGGAAAGCAAAATGTCAACAATAAAAAACGAGAGCTAAATCCCCCCTAATTTCTGAATTATTACGAACACTAGAATAAATAAATCGAAAAGGGTTATACTTACCGGAACATCAACATATTTGGCAGCTGCTTTTACCTTTAGAAAATTAAGCATAAAACACACAGTAAGTACTTATTACTAAAAATTGCACACAATTTCAGAATTATGCACAGAAAGAAGAACAGAACCTTTGAGAATCCAAACACTTACAGTGAATGAAACTAATGATGAGAAGAAAGTACCTTCATCATATCTTGACAATTTAGACAGCACACCTTCTAACACTGAAACAACCTGGAGGAAAAGCACAGAGAAAAATCTAAATGCACAGTGTGGAAATTAAATATTTGGTTTGAGAATGTGAATTTTTCTTTCTCATATTTGTATTGATCAGCAGAGCAACACAAACTGTAAATCTGATCACTTTCTCCATCTCACAAAGTGCTGAAATAAAGGACAACCTTCTTTCTGCAGCTTCACTTCTTGATCAAACAGATGGAAACCGCTGAACCACTGCAGAAACAGAAACCCAACCCAAAGTTTCTCCTGAGGTGGGCCTGCTTCCAACACAACATTGCTGCCTCTAGAAAGTGGTTGAATATAGCAGTGTGTGTACCCAGCAGGTATTTTGGGTAGAAATCACATTATTTTCTAGGACCACAGCTTCAAAGATGATGGAGAACTGTTGCTAAAGGTGGTGATCTTGGTATTATGTTTCTCTTATCTTTGCTATTAAATAGAAAACCAGCTCTGATTTCACCTGAAAGTGTAATAGCTCTGGCTTTCTGTCAGCAGCATGAGCTGTTGAGCTGCTACTCCACGGCCAAGAAGGAGGCAAGAAAATGTATGCCCAAAGTCTCTGGTGTGGTGTGGTTTCTCTCCCCTGGTCTTTCACCTGCTATTCTCTGAGCAGTGTGACTCCTCAGTAAGAGGAATGAATAGGTGTTTTTGCCAAAATTTTTTCCTTACAAGAAAGAAAAATCTTATTAATTGCATTAATTACAGCTTTAATGTTTAAAGTCCCCCAAATTTGCCTTAAAGCAATTCCCTTCTCACATCTCTCTGTGATGTTATGTTGCTCAAGTAATTCACAGCATATAACATAAAATACCTGTCAGCCATTGTATTAATGCACATTTATTTTACACATATAAATTGCTTTCCAGTTTATATAAAGATTGTTTTAAAAGTAATCCCTTGCTCCAAACACAGTCATTCCCACAACCAAGAGTATCATTTTATGAGTGTGAGGACAGAACAAAATTCCATCTGGCATGCTGTTAATGGGCCCTGTAACAGTGTCACAACAGTGTCACCTCCAGAGGAACTGAGATCATCACTTTACAATAAGCCCTGCTCTTAACAGTTCAAGGAGCAGGAGCAAGTGCAAACCTACATTTGTCATTTATCAATCTAACCTGTCATATTTACAGTGATTAATTAAGACACCGGCACATAGGTGCCAATCAAAGAATAAATCCACATCACAAGAGAGAGTGGCAGTTGTTTCTGCACCCCCTTTATTAGACCAAATACCAGCTTTCTGCTTTGCAGTTGCATGCCTGTGAGAAGCTGCTGTTCATACTTTAGCTCATTTTATCTGATTGACAAAGATTCTTTCTGCAGAAAAGTGTTCAACTTTATTGTGCAAAGGAAAAGGCTGGTATCATAAACCACATGGTGTCCGCAGTGCCAACATACGAATCCGGTACAAGTGGGGCACAAAATAACAGAGAGCAAAACATTACAGTGTCAAGGATGGGTGTTGAAACAAAAGGCTTAGTTATGTAGCTGGAAACTGGTTTTCCGAGGTGTCAGTGTATGGACTCGAGAAACTCTAAGAGCATTTCTGCGCATACTTCACGTTCTATGAATTGGTTACCCTGACACACACTGTGCTTTGTTTCACTGTTTTGAGCTATTCCTGTGATTTGTAAAATGCTTTAGACTGGTATGCCTTGTGTAAAAAATGCCCAGTATAGTTCTTAACAAGTAAAACCTCAATGAAGGAAAAGTATTATTTTCAGTTTTATAAATGTCTTGCAGCTAACAACAATGATTGAAACTCTTATTCCACTGGGACACAAAGGAGACAATACAGGGATAAAAGCTAAAAAATAATGAAAATATATTAGATGCAAAAGATGAATGCATATGGCTATCATGCACATCGATGTGCATTTTTTTTGGCTAAAACCAAGAGTTAAACATCAGCCTTCCTCTGTACCTCAGAAGCTTTCTGCCTCGAAAGAGAAGCAATCAGGATGTCACTGCTATTTCACATCTCAAGTGAGGAGACACTGGTTAAGCTTCCAGTGATCAGCCAAAGACACGGAATATTTGCTTCCTGTTTTGAGATTTTAACCTCTGGTGTTACTGTGATAACTAATAATGCAAATCCCTCTGTATCGACAGCAATTGTCTCTCAAATTTCTTATACATAAGTCCAGAAGGAATATGACTATTTTCTTCCTTTTTTATAATCTCAGATATTAAGAAAAAAAAAATCAAAAAGTTTAACCTTTAATAGCATGATTTACTCTGATTAAATTCCCCTTTCTTCCTCTTCCTTTTCAATAACACTAAAACCATAAACTGGAAGACTAATTGGGAGCAATGATAGGCAACATGTAAAACTTGAAACTGTTGAGTTGAACTGCTTGTAGCTACATTTATGTCAAAACTCCACTTTAGACCAAAAATGTGTGGTTTCTACACAGCTATCAGTAAGTGGACATGATTTGTTTAAACTTCTGTTAGTGATCCTACAAAGCCTTCCTCTTCAACTGATGGGTGTCAGTCCAAAAGCAGATTCCCATCCCCCATCTCCCCCCAGCAAGCTGTGACAAGCAAAAATGAGGCATGATGAAAATATGACCAGTCTTACTTTTTGTCACTAACTCACAAATTGTAAATATATGGCTTATTTATCCTACTTTGAAAATCAGGTATTTCTGGGTAGTTTGCAACTCATCGATAACAGAACTCCTTATAAAATCTTTCTTTTCCATCATTATTTGCTGTATTCTTCAAACTACTGGGGATGGAAACCTTAAGACTTTTACTGGAGTAGAGATGCTACAGAAAGACAAGACATTGTTTAAGTTTTCCTCACTTATTCTCCAAGTCCATATATCATGTCAAAACATTTTCTTTTTAAATATAAAAGCCTAAAAAAAAACAATTTTAAGAAACAACAACTTATAAAATATTTTTAATTAAACCATTTATGGGCCAAAATCTCATTAACAAGTTAAACTGAAACTCCAGATATTGTCCACCTCTAAATACAAAATTTAAATAACAAGTGATACAAAGAAAGTTCTCATGTAAGAAATTAAAAAAAAACAAACATGTGGTACTGTGTAAGACAATATTGACAAAATTTAGTTCTACCAGTTCTACTAGCTGCTTGCAATTCATATCTACAACAGAAATACAGAGTGCAACCTTATCTCAGTAGTAGGTTGCATAGAAATTGTTCACTCAACTGTTATAAAATTTAATTTTGTAAATTCAGTACTATTTGCACAAGTAATATTTACAAATCATGCTGTCCTCCACAATTTTCCTGTGTATAGAAAAACTGTGTGATATTTGAAGACATCTCCAAAGTTCAACCATTTTCTGGTGTATTATAAATTAAAATGTAAATACTTTTACCTTTGAAACAAGAAGTGAAATAATTTCTTTAACAGTTTCTTCAATCAAGTCATCTATTTTTGAGTGGTATTGTTGCTGTATTTCAAAAGATAAAAAAGCATTAGCATGTATATGAACACACACTTTTGTCATAAGTCATAAACGGTGCAAAGCTGATAACCCTGCCAGATCAGATTTACTTAAAATTATCATTTTGAACATCAGAAGAACAAACCCTTGAAAATGATCCACCCAATCAACAGTTTCTTACATTCTGTGTTGAAAATTTTCCCATGTACACTGTTGAGTTAAGCAGCTAATGGGGTTATTATTTAGATGAATTGAGTTCTTATACTTATTCAGGCGAAGGAATGTGAAGGATACTTTTTGTCTTCTCCTATATAATTAAGGTGGCCATGTATTTTTTTCTAAAGGGTTGGTTTAGCTGGAGAAGCAAAAAGACTAGAATAAGATTTAATTAATACAGCATTTCATGTCTGACAACTCTCATTCATAAGTTATTTTAAATGTCCTCTAGAAATAAAATGAGCTCCAATTGTTCATCCTGAAAGAGCCTTTCTGTTAGCACTGTGAGCTTCAGTTTATACAAATCTTACAATATGCTCAAGCAAGGGCAAAATTAAAATTTCATCAACAAAGCAGAATAGATGGTAACAAATTAATAGGCCATAGAAGGCATAATAAAACAGACTTCATTCTCCATAGACATTTTCTTTTGCTTTTTCATAAAGAAGGTGCCTTTAAGTAAAAGCTTTTAAAATAAATCCGAAAGACTTTTTAGATAATCCTACTGAGTCCCCTTCTGAAATTAACGGGAACTAGGGATCCCATTCTGTCGAGGAGGCACATCAATTTAAACAGTAATTCTTCCTTTAGAAGCATTTATCTGACAGCAAAGACTGTCCCCAATAGCCACTTCACAGAAAATGTGACTTGTAAAGACTAACCCTATCTTCCTAGTTCAAGGCTACTTGGAACAGCTAACAGCATAATGCTTGGAGTAAAAGTACTGAGGTCAGTGTAAACATTAGCCTAACTTAGCAGCTGCCAGCTGAATAGTTTTCGGAGTTCTAAGTTTCTAAAGGCTATTTTTCATCCATTTCAGAGTTGCTACATTAAATTTGAACTACTGAATAATTTTAGGAATGATTTTCTAAAGAGCACAGATATTGAACTTGGGTTTAAATTAAGAAAGAATAAAACTATGAGACATGTTTGCCCACATATACGAGTCTGCTACAGGTACCAACACCAAATGTTAATTTTTGCTTTTAATTTCTTTTAAAGTTCAAAACTCTTGGAAAATATAAATATGCAACTCAGACAAACAGCTGCGACCCCATTGGAACACTAGAAGAGCATATTAGAAATACATCAAAGAACTTTCTACATTTTCATATATATTGTATTCCAACCATATTAATGTCTTGACCAATATAATATTGTCTTGATCTGTTAATCACCCCAAACAGTGTGTGACGTCTGTGGCTCACAAGTCTTCAGAAGGCAATGGTTTCTTACTCTTTGGAAACCATAAACAATTATTCTCCCACTGATGAATGTCAAAACTATACGTATTCCTATGATCTATGGAAAACAGTTGTCCCTCCCAGAAAGTGTCTACAACTTTATCTCCACAGTACATTAAATTAATGGATCTATGTATGTAAGATCAGTTCCTGTATTTTTGGGTTTTTTCTTGTATTTTTTTCTATTTTTTTCTCACCACAAAGCAAATATAATTTTGTAGAATTGTAGTATAAACAGTAACTTCACTTCTGAACAAGGAAAAAAAAAAGGACTGAACCAAGCTTTTCAAAAACCACAAGTTTCCGAAATGATGACATTACTTAAAAATAATTTTTAAATTGCGTTAACCTGATTTTTTTTTTCATGATTTATTTTGAAAACCATGAGATCATAAATATTCTAACCCACTCCTCTCCAGTGCTAACTTCCACTAAAACAGTAACCCTCAGCAAAATGAAACTTCAGATCCTCGTGGAAGATGGTTTGACTCTGGGCTTTAAGAACATGGCTGAGCTTTGGCTCCTAGTGGCCTGGGAGCTTGCACTCTGACAGTGCAGAGGCGTGATCCAGAGCAGGCAAGAGGAATGGCACATCCTGGAGAAGGGGATGAAGACCATGCCATGTGTCTGCAGGCCACTGGAGGTGCTGGCATTGCCTGTCCCAAAGCAGCACGAGCACGTGTGCGTTTGCAGGTCACTGCTTGTACACACATGAAAGGGGAAACGGCAGCATCAGCTCAGAGTCGCTGGTTGTGGTTTAATTCTGAGCCTCACTGAGAGGTGAAAGAATTCAAAACTTTGGGACCTGGTAAGACAGGACACTGGGTATGAAAAGCAGAAAAGTGAAGATGTCATCTGGAATCACCTTGGAGGATGAACAAGGAAAGAACTGAGAAGCTGATGATCAGTTTGTTGTGTGGTCAGACTGTAGAGGAATTTTGAAGGCCAGGCAAGCAAATTAACATGAAAAGCAATATTACCATTTAAAATAAAAAGCAGCTGTTAATATTCAACGAAAAAGATGTAAATTAAAAAACAATGGAAAGACACTTACCCATTGACTAGCAAACTGGTTCATGTCATGGAAAATCAAAAGGAAAAATAAAGACGACAGGGTATAACAGGAAAATGATGAATGTCTCATTGAATTAGAAAAAAAAAGACAATTACATCAAATATGCTAACCTGAAAAGATCAGTCAATGAAATGAAGAACACAGTATAGAAATGCAAAAATCAACTGAGAAAAATATGCCCAAATAATGTAATTGTGAAGGTGCCTAAAGCAGACATACATTTTTTGTTGCCAAATTCTGAAAAATGTTTTTACCATCTCTCCAAAACCAAAACAAACAAATTAAAAACTAAATTACATGCTAAAGCATTAACACAGAAAGAACAGTTTTAATTTTTTGCTGGTGGTCTCACCAATCTACATAGCATGCCCTTTTCATTTCACAGATTATTGCCACTGAGAGTGACAACACGGGAGCAACAGAAGTCAGTGAAGTTTACATATCCTTCAAAAGCACATCAGTGCTCCACTGTGGACTATCTACAGTCCTGGCAGCAGACTACTGCCAAAATGGTCTCTGTCCTTGGAGACCAAATAAAAAACCCTCATCAAATTACCTGATTATTTCTTTCCTCTATTTTCAGGATATTCCTAGGCATGAATGCTGGGTCTATAACCCATTTAAAACCAAACCTTACTCATTTAAAACCTGTCTACAAAGGACAATATTTTGGCTCTATTTTACTATTACAAAAGAGTCCTGAAGTGGGCTCTTTTTCTGTTGCAACCCGAGAGAAATTCCTGGAGGGGCTGTGAGTCAAGAAATCCTCTGAATGTTCAACAGACTCACAGGTCAAAGCAAACAAATTACAGAAGCACTCTGTGTGTTCTCTGGTGGAAGATGAGGGGCTGTGTCTCACACGATGCTTCTGGGGATCAGCTGATGCACACTTCTGTACCAACAGAGCTATGTGACACATCTCAGTTCGAAATTAATCTAAGGACAGTCTGCAGTGTGAGATGTTTCAGATCAATCAAACACAGGAATTAAACACACTAAATTCCACTTACCTCTTGCCCCCCATCCAGTATGCAGAGTTTAGCTGTCTGCTTTTTGGCGTCAACTAAGACGTTAAACATTGTACACAGAGAAGAAGGGATACGCAGGTCTGTTGATTTGTTTGTCTTTTGCAGCTGCACTTCAAATGCAATTCTTGTTCTGTTTATTAGGACAGAATTTGTAATATGAGTATCTCTGATAATTCTGAACAACCACTGTAAACATGTATGAATCTTACTGAACATGTTGGCTTAACAATGTACATATACATGAGAACATTTTAGAATTAAAATTCTGTCAATTCAGAATATCAACTTTTCAGTAAACAATTGCATTGATGGTTTCAAGGTTCTGCCCTTCTTCAGTGAATTCAGTTGAACAATAAAATTATTATCTTCTTGCTTTCTAGAAAACAATGTTTTCTTGTGTGATGACTGAGAACAATTAAAAGCAATGAAAATATCCCTCATTTTCCACCTTTTTAATGCTAAAATGCAGTTTATTGTATAAAATTATTACTTCTAAGAAATATAATGAAAAAGTCCTCTTCTGGCTTCAATGGAAAGAGAATTTTAATACAGAAAATGAGTTTACTATTAAGAAAATATTAATATTTATATTGAAAATTAAGACATATCAGGAGATACATAATATAAACACCCTATTTTCTTCTCACATCAGTGTAAATAATGAGCAATGTCACAGAAATAAACTATAATTCAGCACAGCTAAATATAAAAATGTTTTATTTCCACCCTTATTTTTAAACGTGGGTACCAGAAATTCACACAGTATTTTTAGCAGATGGGAACAGAAGAATCCCATTTCCATTTTAATAATTCTTAAGATCATATTAATATCACAAGAGGAGTTAGAATAATTCCATCATTTTTTTTCTGAGTTGCTGCTCTAATCTTTATTACCTGACATACAGTATCTTTGACCACACTAAAACATAATTAGTGTATTAAGATTGGTAGGTTATGTATTAAGTCTAAAATATAAATATATTTTATAATCCTGTTGATAAGACTGTAAAGAATTTTTTTTTGCTCAAAATCTATATAATACATGTATTAGTAGCACCGAATCTCTTTGCTACTCTTTCTAGGTTTTTTTAGACTAAGATTATACTAATAATCTCCCAGCCCTTTAAGATTTCACAATTTTTCTAAGATTTCTTATCTAAGTGTAATTGACTGAGCTTCTATACCAAATTCTTTAGAACAGATGATTGCTTTAATTTTAGTGTTTCTTATTTTTCTTTGTTAGAGCTTTAACTTCTATTACATTCTCTGTATCATTCCCCTTTCATAACCAAATAGAAATGTTCTTTTAAATGTTTCTGTTCTTTTAATCATGATTTCATCACTGTAGCTCTAGCAACAGGCTCATACTGTAAGCCTGAGATTGTCCTTTTTCCTACTGTGTTTAGAGAAAATAATGCAATACTATGCCATCTATAAAGGTTCTCTTTTTGTTTAGCCTTACTTATCAATATTGTAAATTTTATGATTTACACAATGAAATTATCAACAAAATTTATTTTTCCCTATTCTATTATTTTTGAAAAAAATCTGTGTTTTTTATACATCCAGATTAAGCTTTCTGAAGCACCTAATTGTAGGTCTCTGTAAATTTTCTAGACATACAGATATTTCTTCTAAACTCAGTGATATTTACTGAAAGCTATAGCAGAGGTCTTTTCAGATCACCTGCACTTAATTTAAAAGAATATACCAGTAATACTAAGATACAGCTCAAGAAAAAACAGCACTACATTTTCTGTAATTTCCAGAAGCTTAGCACTATAAAACTTAGTTTCAGTTGGATAACTATCATCCAGCTTGCTTTGTTTGTTGTATAAATGCAGAAATATTGTACACTCTATAGTTTGTAATATATTTCTTAGAGACTGTACTCTAAAATTGACAAATTACATACTATTATTAACTGAACATGAAGAATAATGTAGTAAAGGGGGAGGGAAATGTGCAAAAAGATTTCTTCCAGCAGAGTTCTGAGTTCTGTTAATATTTGCCTCAAATATGGAATAGAAAAAAAACTCATCTTGGTTTATTCACTCCCAAGGGTCTATTCACAACAGATACAGAAATTCTCCTTGGTATTTCCTAGATGTTACCAAATTGCTGATTGCCAGATTCAGGGAAAGAAACACAAGTCATTATCTCTTTAGAGTTGCCCTGGTTCCTGTGACAGGATTCTGGTATAGATATAACTCTGCAAGCCAGCACAACACCTCCTGTGGTAATTTTCAGATCTCTCCCAGTTTTTAGGTGGTCATTTCAACTGTACCTTTTAACGCAGGCTTCTATCATGTCAGTGGCCATGAGTTTAAGTCTCTGCTCTAAATGGTGGGCAAATTCTGGTTCTGGCCAGTGAAGATCAAAAACAAACATCTGCAGAGCATCCAATTTCCAGAACAGATCTTCTGATGTAGCTGATCCATTGCTATAAGAAACAAAACAAAACAAAGCCCCCAAGAAACAGAAGATAAATGTATGGATGTCTATCCCAGTTGCCACATAATTAAGGTAATAAGATTTCCTTATCACACCTCCTTAATTTCCCTGTATCTTTTAGCACAGTTGCTCTTATTTCGAAAATGTGAAAATGGTAGTGGAAAACTTAAAATAATTCCCCTTAGGGTGAAAAAAGTAAAGTATTTCTCTTTTGTTAGCTGAGAAATATGGCAGGCTAGGGAGGTAGATGGGATGTTGGGGAGCACGGAAAACGAAGTAGCTCAAGTTTCAGATCAAGACAGAAGAAATATAGGGTACAGGAATAGTAAGGACCTTTTCAAAATACTGAAGACTCTGTGCATATATTTTCTTGCCTTCATAACTCTGGTAGATAGTCTACCAAAGAAATGGGTATGCTAGTAGTAATACTGTAAAAGAGATAACCAGACATATAGTCCCTTGATAAATGCTCATGAATTCTAACTGAGGGAACAGCATCAGATCTGGGTGGAAAAAAAGGAGAAGACAAACTCTTTAAAGAAATTTGTGCACAAAAAAACCCAGGGGATTAATATGCCTCTATGCCATCTCAGATCGTCCATAATGCTTTAAAGTGCTTCTTGAATTGATTGTTAAATTTAAATACATTTACAATACAGTGAGATAAAATAAAACAACTTAAAGCTAAACTTAGCAGTAAGTTCATTTACACTTCCACTGTCAATGCAGATTAATTACATTTTCATTATGTGTTGTACTGCAATGCCTGAGTTACTGTTTAAGATTAGAGCATACTTTGCAACGTTGAATTCCAGGATGTGACACAAGAAACCAAAACTCAGCCTGACAGTCCCAATTCAGATCCAAACAGTTTAAATACTATTTATGATATATTAATAAGTAAAATCCAAATAATTTTGTTTCTTCTGCCTCATGGCAAAAGAACAGAATTATCAAAGTGTGAAGTGACCTCAGCTCTCATGGAAGGAATCAGTGAGTACTGACTGTGCTCAGGACAGAGCAGGGTCAGACTCAAAACCAAATGAAACAACCAGAAAGGACCTGTAGTGTCTGACCGCCTAGTGCAGCCTCAGACAGCAGCACCAGCCGTGGCTCGCAGCAGCTCGCCGAGGCAGTGGGAAGAGAGGCGAATTGCAGCAGAGCCCATGTTCAGGGCTCTGAGGCAGCAGCAGGGATGCAGCAGGAGCATAGCTTCAGCCTCACGCCGGCATCCACCACCCTCCAGGCACAGCCTCGTGCCCCTCGCTCCTCTGCCTTAGTGCTACCAGAGCCCTTTCACACATCACTAAGTTTACTTAAGGAATAGAAAGGAAAAACAACCAAAAATTGTGGAAAATTTATAATCCTGTTAGACTGGTGTTTGTGTGACAAGCAAATATTGAAGATATCATTGCGTCTGCTGTGTGCACTGGCACTGAGTGAAGCTATAGATGCTTTGTTATAGACCTTATCTGATTCAAAAGTGACTAAATCAATTTTTGAGATGATTGGGGTAAAAGAATAAGACAAATCCCATGGGGACAGAAATGGGACAATCTCAGTATTTAAATAACTGTTGATAAAAACACATATTTTCTAGAAAAGAAATCAAACTTTCTCAAGAAACAAAACTAACCATTTCCAGTATCAGATTATACAATTTAACATTTTTTATCCTCCCATAGTCGTTTCTTTTTCTCCTGATGGAATTCCAAAGGAAATTCTGTAGGACTCAGGAGGACTAATGCATTAATAACAACATAAATGTATTCTTATGCACATTTACTACTTCATTGTAGTAGCCACTTAATTTTGTTTAATTAGACTACCAAATGAAGTTTTGCAATCATAATAAATGTAGTAACAGGCACAGGTTAATGGAAGAATTCATTCTGTGAGAAACACTAATTCATTTGTTCTCTTTTCATATAATTCTGAGCTTTCATTCTTCAATTTTTTATTCAGCATTGTCCAATGACACTTGAATTTGATTAAAATACTCTACAAATAAGACAAGGAAAGGAAATAAAGTGCTACAAGAGATATTGTTTGTTCCTGCTTCACACATCCAAACACAAATGTCTAATTTATTTGCTAAATGCTGCAAAAGAAGAGCTAAACTCAGATTTTACCTCATCCTGGCACAGGAGAAATTCCTGCATTCAAATCAAGACTGAATCTATATCCATAACTTCAGAACCTTTTTTTTTTTTGTGAAGGGACACGACACATTCTTGGCTATTGAAAAGTTATTATTTGAATGTGTACGGTAAAGCTACTTCAGTCTAAAGAAGGGGATAACATTGCTCTACCAGGAAACTGAACACACATTTTCTTTAAAAACTATATTTAATAGTTACTCATAGTTTTTAAATTAAGCACAAACTCTACTGCTTTGCTGGCTAAAACTTAACCTTTCAGCTACTGTCTAGTTGTTCATTCTTATTAATCAGGTCATGGCAGTAACAGAAGGTTACCAGTGATTAAAAGAGGAAAATATTATGCACATCCTGTTAAATTTCCATTTTTTCTAATGGGAATTTAACTTTGCATTTGGTCACACTTTGAGTGGGAAAGTAGACCAGGGATCTCCAGAGGTCCCTTTTAAATTATTTTATGGCTTTATGCCTTGCATCATTCTGAACACAGCAAACAAAGATCCAAGACATAATGTTTCTCCAAGAACCTGCAGCATATCAAATCTAGGAGTTGCATGCAGCCTCCTAGGCATGCAGCCTTAATTCACTTCTTATCCACTGACAGCTGAAATAGGCAGCTTCCCACTGGGCTTGCCAGGTACCTAAGCAGCAGCAATTAGTCAAACAGTCCACTAAGAAAGTACACTGGTTGTAAGATATGCCCACACATTACTTCAGAGTAGATGCAGAATAAATAATTTCTTCCCTACATATGAAACTCCATAGGGTGGCCTGAGATATGAAAATATAAATATTAAATATCTAGGAATATTATCAATCAACCAAAAGATTCAAAATCAGCTGGCTTCACTTCTTCTATAATTTACATAATTTATATATAATTATATATATATATAATAATTTATAATTTATAATTTATTCTATAATTTTAGTGACAGTCATTTTACAAATTACTGCAATTATTTTTTTTACAGTTACTACTGAGATACTACCCACTTTTGTGAGTGTTTTGTGAGGACCACTTACAAAACATGGCACAAGCTCTACGTCCCTTGTGAGCCCAGAGCTTGTGAACTCCAGCTTTACATTCTTTATGCTGCCTCAAGATACATGTCCAGGGCTCAGAAGGTTAATTGAGAATTTTTTCAACAGAACAGTATTTTCAATAATTTCAGTGTCAGTTGCACTCAGCCCCATCTCTCTAGTTTTCACCACCAGATGAGGGGGAAGGATGGAGCAGAACTTTTTCAAGTATCAGTTAGTGTAAAGTCCCACAAAGATACCAGGGAAAGCGCTGCCCCATGATTTCTCTTAGTTCAGGAATGAGGCAACCCAAGGATCAAGCAACAAAACCAAGTTTCTTGAGTCTTTGTTCTTACTGCATATTAGTATGTTTGGTAGGAAAGAAATTTGCCCCACAATACACATTTGCCTTCCAGAATGCTCAACAGGACCAAGCTATATTCAAAACCTCTTATTCCATAGAAAGCAGATCAGCCAGATTTCACTGTGCCATCAGTCCTATGGCTATACTTTTAAATACCCATCCTTAAAAACGCAGGCCACGGCCTCCTACCAGGCTACTGGAGGTGAGCTGTATGACAGGAACGTAGGTGGCACTGCAGACACAGCCCCTCAGAGCAGAGATGAACCACGGCCTCCTGACCCACTCAGCGCTCAAAAACACACAGAGAGGTCCAGCCTGGGAGCTCCGACACATCCACGCCAGCTGCCTCTTGTGCATGCTGAAAAGCTCTCAGCAGAGAGATCTCCCAGCTTTCTGCAGTATTCTGTGAGAACCTTGTCTTTCTCACACAAGCCATGGGAAACAGTGAGACGGTTTTGTAAACAAGTTCTCTATCTTAACACCTGCAGCTTGTTTTCCAAGTTTGTTATGGCTCTTTGGGAAAATGTTTTGGAATGGGTGTTGTAGGGTTTCACCAATCATGCCCGAGAGGTGGATGATCAGGGACCAATGGCCCTACGCCACTCAAGCCAACTAAGAGATATAAACCAGTCTTTAAAATAATTAAATAATTGTATTTCTTCCTGGATCAAGTCTATGTCCTTTGTCCGTCGGCCCCGGGACAACAGCGACAGCCTCTATGTCACTACTGGAGCACTGTGACTGCTCCAGCCTTGTCCCTCTCATCACTCATTATAGCTGAGCCACAGCAGGAAGAATATAGATGACACATGATGTTGCCTTTTCTGGGTGGAAGACTAGACAGGACTATTGTGCTGCAAGCATTTAGCTTATTCCAGGTTTCCCCAGCCTTGAGTTTTCCGGAAGATGATGTTTTAGACTGGCACCAGAGAGCAACAGACTACCTCAGGTCTGTATCTACAGTATTTCTGGTCAGTGACACTGTGTCATGTCTGCACTGAAAAGAATAATCTATAAATTAAACCATAAACAATTTAAATCACCCACAAATCTAACTTAAAAGCCAGGTCCAGAAGAGGCAGAAAAATTATATTTAAAATATGAAGATCAATTTAAAATAGTGTATTTGAATTAATGAATAAGTAAGGAAAAACTCATTGTGGCTGATTTAAAGCTTTTACCTAACATTCAAACATTTTTGCTCCTTAAGATTATCTTCAGCCAAATGGAAGAGTAATTCACAGTGCTCTGCATGTCTACCCAATGTGTCCTCTGAGTTGTCTTCTCCAGAGACCAATCAAGAAAAACTACTACTCATAGCCATTTTCCCTTTTCATATCTCACTTTCCAATGCCCAAAAAGAACTGGAAAAAAGGTAGTGATCTTTCTAAATGCTGTTATAAGTAGCTTATATTTACTGCTCCAAAACATATAATCAAGAAGGAAAAAAGAAACAATTAATTAAAAAATATACACACTCTTTGCTAGTAACGTTCAAGAGAACTGTAGCAACTTTAAAGTGAAAATGGGGAAAATCTATTTTCATCAATAAAGCACACAGAGGGATGCCCAACTGTGAATACATTTTCACTTCTCTCTCTTCAGCAAAAGTTCTTATGTAGGTACATAACACCTCTATTGAATATGAAGGTTCTTAAACATGAACTTGAGAGCATGGACACAAGCATTAGTAAAGTTTGGAGAATATTAAATCTCTTTCTATTACAGATAAAAGAGACACATGAATTCAGCAAACCTTTAATGCAGTTGGCTCACAGACTGCTCATTCTCGTTCTGACTCTAAATTCTTCATTGTGTAATTCAAACTGGTAATGATTAATTGGCAAAAATCATCACTTTCAAAGAGAAAGAGGAAAGTCAGCAGAAGTCTGTGATATACATTGTCATCTTCTTGCCAAATCATCAGTTTTGTGGCCAGGAGCAGGGAGCACAGTGAACTGGGAAAGAAAGACTTAGGGGAATCAGGGGAGAGAAGCAGTCCACTTGTGCTCCTGAATTAGATTCCTCTGCTGACTATATGTATAATTCAGTGTACCCCTCTAGTCTATCTAAGCTGGGGTGTTCATCACATTGAAGGGAAAACTGTCAGGAAACTCTGGGTTTTGCTTAGCAAGTATTGGAGCATAGGTATTGGGTTACCCCCTGTTGAAGAACTTAACTAGCAAATGTGTTCTCCCTGAAAAAGATGGGATGAGACAAGAGGGAGAAAATAAAACCCTCCCCCTTTCTTTCAAATAATAATGAAAGTAAACCACTTCCTCTGCCAGAAACTGAGCCACTGTTGCCAGCAGGAAAAAGGAAACTCCTTAGCAGGAGAGGAGGAACAAGTGGCTTACAGTACTTTTGCTTTTGCTATTTTTTTTACCCAAATACATGACCATTCTGAGAATTTACTTGGCTCTTCCACAGAATGCAGATAAACTGATTCTTAAAATACTGCCTGTATACCAGAGAATTACAATGGTAACTTAATGCTACCTGCAATTGAGACTGTCAATTCATACACATTTTATAAAATATAACCTCAAAGCTCTATGTTTTGGGGAAAGAACATGAAGAAGTGCCTCCATCAGAGCCAGCAACACGGCAGACCTCTCCTTGAATGCTGTGTGGGGTGGCTGAAAGGGGATGATGGCCCAACAAAGGTCACAACTGCAGTGGAGACACTGCTCATTCCCACTTCTCTTGGAAAGCAGCAGAATGGCAGCTGCTTCTGGAGAGTGTTTCCAGCATGTCAACCTCACTGCTCGCCAGATTCTAGGAAAACCTCACTGCTTAGTTTGGGATTTTATGCATACTGTGTCATACATACCATGAAACTGTGCAAGGGGGATGAGCCGATGGCTGAATTTCACTATACTTGTATGTGTTTTGACAACACAGTCTAGGAAAATATTGTGTCACCAAACCCTTGATTTAGGAAAGATCTACCACTAAAATCCCCCAACCAGAATCTGTATTAATTATAAATTCAATATTCAAAATACATGAATTTTCCTCTATGCAAGTTATTTTTACTGAATGGGGCTGCTAGAAAACAGACTGCAAGAAGAGCACATCCAAGAGTATCAACTCTTAATTCTTAAAGGTATTCTTTTTTAAAAAAGTGACCTTTGAAAACCTGGGGATAACAGAAAGGAATTTGAGTTACAGAAGGCCAATTAGTTTGTATTCAAAGCTGAAATGACTTGCATAAGCACATCAGGAGAAACCTAGCATTACTATAGTAAACACAAAAGGCACCAAAGCCAAGGATTAAGAGGAATTCTGTCACTTTTTAGGGGAATTAACAGCAGAACAACAATCATAATACTCCCTTTTTACAAGGAGTCACATGGAAAAGACAAGGGATAATGGGTTCGAGCTATTTCTGGGGAGTTCCTGATTAAAAAGAAGAGGAAATTTTTGACAAAGAGGACAATCAGCCATTGGAATAATCCCCCCCAGAGGAAATGGTGGATTCTGAACACTGGACATTTTAAAAATTTGTCTAGACAGGGTGCTGGGCCATCCTAGACAATACTTTTGCCAGGAAAAGTTGGATGAGATGATCCTTGAGGTCCCTTTTAACATGGTATTCTAAGACTGCATGAACTCCTGCAGAAATAGATCTAATGCTATTTAGGAGTCTGACATAAAATTGAAAAGACAACATTTGTCTTGAAATTATATTATCAACCTATATGTTTTGAGTGTGTTTTTGAAGTCTTTCACATTCATGCTTTCCTAATATAATTTTTGCTAAAATAAGGTTCTTCTTGAGGCTTTCTCTAACATACATTATTGTGTCCTCACACAGAAATCTGACCTGTAACTGTGGCAATATTTCCACAGAGCAGGGTACAACACTCTTCTTATTATTTTTTCTACGAAAAGAACACTGAAATATTGGGCAAAAATCAGAAAGAAATTCTTTTTTTTTTTTTTTCCCAAGCAGACAAAGAAATGGACGTACTTCTATTCTGGGTACTTAGTAGCATTTTACCATTTTCCGGTAACATAAATACTTAATCTAATGACAATATTTGCAATCAATGGTTTTCAGAACCAATATAAAATGAGTTAATCAAACCCATGCAAAAATATAATGGGCTGCCTCATTTTATAAAACCACAATCTAAAATCAATTATCCAAAAGGTTCCCCACTGCTTATGAATTCAGAAGAGTCATTAGGTTGTTTAGAGTATTAAACATAATTTCTGCTATGACAGACCTTTGGCAAGTTGATTTTCTAAGTTACCAGGTTTAAGACTGCTACATTTTAATGCACTAGAAAGCGCAACTCACTAACAGTCCATGCTTGGCTCACTCCCAAGAAACAACAATTTCCAACTAAGAGATGATAAACACCATGCAATCCAAATACAGCTGCACAGAACACTAGCAAGGCCATGCAGAGCTGACATACAGTCAGAAGGTTATTGAAGAATACACACGTGGAGTCATACAAAGAAGTCATCCAGGTTGGTGTAGTAAAGCTAGGTATTTGTGGAAGATTAAGAGGCAAACTTGGAACTTTTGGAAGAGCTACATTAGGAAGACTGTTGGTGATGCTCCTGTGAAGAAATAAACAATGTAGGAATACAATAAAAAATAGAATATTTAGAGGACAACAGGGGAGAACCCCTTATTAAACAGAAAGCTATAGGCAGGTGCTTTGTTCAGATTTTGTAAAAAGGACTTACTTGACAGGTTGCCATGACTCTTGTTCAAGACCTCTGTGAATGGACTGGGCAATTGATGATTCCATGAGATCAATGTAGCGGACAACCATGGGAACAAAAATTTCTTGCAAGTGCTTGTGAAACTTTCCATTGCACAAAAGTGCTTTAAAAAACAAACAAAGACAAATAAAAATGTCAGACCTTTTGTTATAGGAAGAGGTATATCTTAAAATGTTTTAGTACACAAAAGGATTATAACAATAAAATCCAGCTTATGTAGGAAATACAGTTCAGAAAAGATAAATTAGGTGTTCCATCAGGACAGTGCAGCATATTTCAAACTGCCAGTGTAATGAAAACTAGGTACAAACTGAAGGTCTTTACTGAACCAGAGCTTTTCTGCATCTTCTTGAAATTAACAAAATGCTTTGCTGAATCTAAGCGTTAGCAATTTTGTTCATTACTTCTACACCAAGACAGGACAAAAAGTGCCCAAAGCAAAAAAAAAAGTATTTGAATGTCATTCATAAGCAGTAGAATATTATCTACTTCACAGATGGGACTTACTACATGAAAAACTGTATACACATGCAAACTGAGCATGCTCAGAACATGAACATTAGTTTGCCACCACCACTGCTCGTCCCTGTACTCCCTGAAGTGTTCTCTCAGCAAATGCTAACTCTTAGCACACTAATGTCCTGTCCCGCTAAGGGGATATACATTTCATGTTTTGAATGTGCCTGTGTTCACCCATTAATGTAGCACTGGTATAAGGACCTATAAGAATATTCCCACGTGCATATGGAAATCATAGAAGCTCACCCACAGAGAGAAATTTTCATTACCTTGGCAACCCTTGTTTTCTCTCATCCATATTCTGTTACTTTAAATTCTTTTGTGGGTTTCTCCTCTCACCTATTCCAGCATACAGACTTCTTGTATGACTGGATTGGCACCAAAGCCACATTTGGAGGAGGCTTCCTCCTCTTCCGAAGAAGAAAAGCCTGGATCACAGGGCTCACCCCGGACACCATCCTTTAAAATTACAATCCCTTTAGTTCCAATGCCACTCCATGTCTAACATGTCAAAATAATTTCTATAACTTCTAGGAACTAGTTTGCCTTCCATTCTTGAATGATGTCCAGCCCAAACTGAACCTGGGAGAGACGAAGACTGTGGGGAGAACGTGCCATCAAGTTTCAGTCCCCTATTGCTACTTGTATTGCAGGGAAGTGTCATTATTGCTGAATGTCTGGAAACTATGTTACTTTTTTTTCTTGAATATAATGATCTGAAAGCAAAAAATATTTTCTTGAAAACATCCTTGTAGAGTAATAGAAAATCTTGTATCAATCACTTTTATCTAAGGAAACAATATTATGTGATCAGCTCTCTCAGGTTTTGTGTAACTGCCTTTCTTGCTCAGAATTTTGAAACTTTCAGCTGATTTCAAACACTTTAGAAACAGGGGTGGAGATATCAGACTACAAAGTTTTATAAAAACAGGCAGCTACGTAGCAGGCAGAGATTATTAGAGTTTCCACTGAGAAAAAGGCAGAGGTGTAGGATCATCTCTTTATTAAACACTTGAGAATGCACCCTTGAGAGTACCTGTGAGTCCATTAAAACATGATCCATTATTTACACTGCTCCTCAAAATAACTGTTAACTAGTTAGTTCTGGCTTATTATTTATATATCAGGAATTCAAAACAGTGCTATTTTTCTCTGTTTATAATTATTTTATATATCTTAAAACTACAGCACCTTTTACCTGCAAAAAAATGACTAAAAACGATTTGGATATTAGTACAAAGGTTACACAGTAAACTGCTGACGAGCACTGCCTTTGAGAAACAGAAGGTTGCTGGTATCCATTTGCATATTAAGCTCAGTTTTCAAGGCAACTTTGAGCTGAAAAATAACAACAAGAATACAACTGTGCCAATTAAATTAATCTTGCTGCTTTATAGTGAACCAGTGAAGGACTGTAATTAATCAGGCAATCACAGTTACTTGAAGGGATAAGCTTGTAGTTTAGTGTTTTCTGAGAACACAGCAGAAATGCTCTGCTACAAGCACTGTTCTGGGAATTACAGTAATGAAGCCTCGTGGGCAGGAGGGACACTCTTGTTATTTCCAAGTCAGCATGAAATTTTAAGAAGTCAGAAGCAATAAAGGTGTTCAACTTAAAAAGCTGAATCATTTTCCTAACATCATGACACCAGTCTTTATGGGAAGTAAAATCTTCCAAAATTATGCCAAGACTTATTGTCAGTTCACCTCCACAGAAATCCCTGTGTATGTGGGTACACGCACAAGAGAACTGTCTCAGATCAACAACTCTGTGAGCATTCTGTTTTCCCAGGGTTCAGGACACGGAGCTCTGATTTACCCATCTAGAGATCTCAATCAAGAATTAATGCAGGGCAGGGAAAGAACTCAGAGCACGGGGATAAGTGATATAGCTGAGTATCATCATCAGACTCATGGCACTCTACCCTATGATTAAAACTGATCTTGCCAAAAGGAACCACCTGTGCATCACAGCAGATGGGAAACAAGAGATCCTTGAGGAAATGCCACACTTCAAATCCCTCAACTACCACTTGTCTTCAAAGCTATGTAGCTTAATTCTTCATTGTCTTTTCAATATAGACACCAAACACCCTCTTCATATGAGCTATCTCATATTCACACAAGCAACAATAAAATGCAAACCTATGCCAGAGCAAGGTAATGCATAGGCAATACTAAAGGAAAACACAGTACGGGAACAGAAACAGAACCCCAAAGTAGATATTCTTGAAATACTGAAGTTGAAGAAGAAAATTATTAACTTTTTTTCCATATTAGGAAATACATTAGCTGAAATATATCAAAATCTGACAAGAAAATATCAGAGATGAAAACTAAAGTCTAGTTATCCAGTACTGGACCAAGGTTTCATCTCTAACAGTAGGAAACAAATGTACTGTGCCTGTGTACAGCTGAAGCTGTGAGGCTTCTATTGCTTTTACATCTACAGACGCATCTTAGGAGTTATCCTGGAGTCAGCATGTCATGCTGTCCTCAAGAGCTTCTGCAGAATCAAAGGCAAGCAAGAATGACACAGATTAACATCAGCCTCTTTTCCCCCGAAAAAATTAGCACTCTGTCAGATGGTCTATAATTATCCTGCTCTTCACAGGATTCTCTGGAAAACATCACTTGAATTTTCTGGCATATTTTTAAATTCAAAATAAGAAAGAGCAAATTTCAAGAAGCAAATATCATTGACGGTCCAGATTACATTTGTAGCAATTAAAACTCAACCAATGACATGTGAAAAGGAAGTTTATGTTCACATCATTTGCTGTTTATATTACATTCTTCCTCCACAGAGAATTTCTTAATCAACTAGTTAAATTGCAGTGAAAATTGCAAGTGTCCCAAGTTATATAGAAATTATCTTGTATTTTTACATACAAGACATATTTTAAAAGTCAATTTTAGAGGTTTACTTAATGAAAGCAAGGTTAAAATTTACTTAATCTTTACAAAACAGAGTGACATAAACAGGTTATTGCACAATTTACCTTTGTATAAAAGTCCCATTAGGAAAAAAAGATTATTGGATATTCTGGTAAGGAATAATGCAGCTTGAGTTAATTCTCAGTATCAGACCCAAGACATGTAGCTCTTATTTGAAGGCACGTTATGATTTTAAAGCAGCTCATCCCAGGACTGAGTCCCTGATCTAAGAAAAGATTCCCACTACAATGAATGAGAAGTGTAAGGTTTGAGGAGAGATATTGGTGTGGGTATAGAGTTTGCTCTGATTACCTTAAATCCAAGTTGTTTTCTAACTCTACTCCGTAGTTTGAGATAGGGTACAATGTTATACATAAATTCTAGTGCAAAAGTGGTACACAGCCTGTAACAAAGCGGGAAGGTGATGATTCTGTCTTTGGTGGTGTTTGCCACTCTGCTACTACCAACAGCAATAGTGCAAAAAACGCATCAGAGAATTCCTGTTTGAAGTCAAAAACCATAATTATGGCAACGGCTTTCAAAAGGGTAACACTTGAGATGCTGTTTTTCCTAAATCAGCTTTATCAGACTGTCTGCCCGTTAGAGTAGACTGCAGCAGAGTTAGAGCAGGTGCACAGACATTTCACTGAGTTACACTTGAAGGAGAATGAAGATTATGAGTTAATTTTATAATACCCGTAGTTTTGACTGGTTCGTGCCAAGGTAGCAATGCAATAGTGCTGAGAAATAGCACAGTACATAGTGTCAGTGAGTGACACTTGGAGAGGGAGCTTGGCAAGGAAAGGATCAGAATACTGACTGTAGAGTTGGAAAACCTCTAAAATAAGCAAAATATATAGACACTTCATCTAACTAGGCATATGCCATTAAAAGATGTCTCTCACACTGTGTTCAATGAAGAGCAATTAATATGTATCTGTCTTTTCGCACTAAAAAACCAGATTAATCTGAATAATTTAACAACTACAGAAAGTAAACTGCCCTCTAAAGCAGGCCCCTTCATGATATCATTTATAAGCTCGTGGACAAAAAGTAACACGGTTATTACAGAAAATGAGACACAATCCTGGGACAACTATGTTCTTCTTCCCTCTATGAATATCTAATTCTGGAAAAAATAATTTTACTATCATAGAGAGATCTTGAGTACTGCTATCACTGTACGGTCTGCAAAGATTTACAGAATCAGGCATAATTGAGTATGAACAACAGCAACTCTGAAGACCATTAAAATGTGTATTAAAAAAGCAGCTACAATAATTTTTTCAAGTATTTACGATTTGAAAAATCACAACAAATTTATCTTCAATCTGTTATTCATCTCCACAGTGAATGTAATTTTTTAAATCACTTTTTGTAGTTAGGTCTCATGAGAAAAGCTGAAATATTTTACAAGATGGGAAGACCATCCTCCTCCCTCCCTCCATTTCTTAAAGTTCTTCAGTTAGACTACACGGGAATGCAATCTCTGATGTACTCTTCCTTGTGGAATAAAGTCAGAAAACAATGGAGACTCTTAAGGTGACACAAAATGGAATTCTTCATGAAAGAAATGAGAAGCTTCAGTCAGGACTTCCCCATCCTCCCTGCTCTTGATGAAAAATTATACACCATACTGGAAAATGCATTTTTTTCTCTTTGTTAATTGAATATTGACTTTGAAGTATTCACCTTGAATCTTGTACAATGTTTTTTACACTGTGTAAAATAGCACATTTACTATTATTTGAATAGCCATGAACATGAATTTTCATTATCTCAGAGGTTTTCTAATATTATACTTTAGTGACATAGTTATAAAAATAGTTTTACATGTAAGTTTTCTTTAATGCTGTAAATGTAAGATGGTTTCTTTATTGTTAGGAGTTCTCTCATGTCAGGTTTATGTGAAAACTAATTCATGCACCAAAGATTTAGAGCTCATTTAATGCTCTTGAGATAGAATAACATGCAGGTGTCAGTTCTCCAAATTTCAGTGAAGATTAACCTAATATGCAACATGGTGACCTAACAGTTCTTCATTTGAAAGAAGTCTGAAAAGTAATCTCTGATATAGCCAGAGAGTGAGAATAACCCAGTGGGATTTCCACCTCTTCATTTCCTAATGAGTTTTTTGATAATGAGAGGTGACTTTGCCAGTCACTGTGGGCTCTATTATGGCTAATTTACTCCACTTCACTCTCCTTGTTAATTATTAACACTAGCCTTTTTATCCTCATGAGACCACATTCCAGTTTTTCCCTTTTTAGATTTTTTTTTTCTAAATATATCTTTATGAAGGTGATAGCTTTCAGGAAAAGATTTTCACTTAGGGTAGAGTCAGAATTATTTATTTTACCTTGGAAGAGTGTAAAATTGATTATATAAGCATAGGAAGCTCCTGTTAATGCTTTTAATGCAGTTACAAGGTGAAAAGGCTGTTAATTAAAGAATAAGCACTGAAGTATGTTCCACTTGGGAATCAGTTCTTGGTAGAATGGTCACTTGCCACTTGCTAACATGTCCACTGATTAGTAGGTGACTAATTTCCATGGTTGCTTTCCAGTATTCTGGGAAAAGAAAGAGTGTGTAATTTTCCAGATGGCTTTCACTTGCCAGAAACTGTCATTTAATATGCCTATTACCATTAGGGAATTACTGAAATTGGTATACAGGTGTGATATTTCATACAACAATTGTTTCACATCCTTCAGTTAAAGTTTTACAATATTTGTAATAATTGCTTCAACATGAAAGTTTTCATAAAATGTCTTTCATAAGCCTATTCTAGTAATTTAGCAATATTATCCATTTAATCTTTTAAGGAAAGAAAAATCAGTAGCCAATCAGCAATCTCTTGCATGTGAGGACAACCCTTGTTTGTTTCTAACACTTCCCTCAGGTTGGAACCAAAGCTTAAAGGAGCACAAATGACACAACACTAAAGTTAAAACTGGTGTCAGAAATCCTTCTTGTAAGACTACTGTAAAATACCTACACAGTTTTCAGAAACCATGTCTGAAGTGCCTGTAACATCACAACTAGAGATGTGCTTCCTGAACTGAAAACGTATGATGGTAGGAAAATAGGCTGACTATCACATCTGAATATAGGCTTCATACTGTTAATCTGGACTTTAGATGATCAGACACCACTTAAAGCAGTGCAGAATCCACCTTTCAGGAGTCTAGCTCTTCTGACATCTGCATTAAGACTGAACAATTCCTGCACCCTTTTCAGCAACCTTCTGAATTGCCATCATGGCAATTTAAAAAAGTTTCTGAAGTTGCAGTTGGCTCAACAAAGGACACAAACAGAACATTTGTTGTGTATATTCCATTCCATTCACGCTGAGACTACTATACCTTTAATACACATAAGTTGTCTGAAAGTAGTTTAGAAGGCTTAGAAGGAGATATAAACTACAACTTTATTTAGGCACTATAGATTAAATGCAAACTATCAGTACCTCTTACAATACTTGTACATAATTGATTCAAAACTGAGTAATTTGTGAATACCAAATGGTTAATGCATTGCCAGAATAAGGACTGAAGTGGTGCAAGGATAGAGAGAAACTGCTCAGCTTGCAGGAAATGGAGCACCAGGATATGTATCATAAAACCAGGCATTGTAACTTTTATTTTGAGCATTATATTATTTAGAAACATGTTTCTAAGCTGTGGGTACATTGAAAAATCTTAGGCATGTGGTATGTGTAAAAAAAATTAAGATCTTACTGTCATTTCTGAGGGCATTATTCAGCAGCTGGAAAAGTGGGAAGCTGTCCCAGGAGTCCTGTGGCTGTGCCTCAAGTGCAGAATCCATATCAACAGAATACAGAGACAAAAATTTCTCTGCATGCTCAGCCAACAATTCTGGCCACCAAGCAAATGCCTGCAAACATGACAAAATAGAATTACTGAACACGAGTCAAAGCAAAGAGATGTGTTCTATCTATAGCAGAATACATCTGGGTGTGTCACGTCATGTCCTGTCTCATTTGCGGAGGAAGAATGGGCCAAGAGAAAAATGTGAAAATATTTTACAAAACTTGGCATCAAAAATGCAAGAAATCAAACAGATTATTCTGGGAAACGTAGTATGATCAGAATAAATACGTAACACCAAAAAAATCAAAAAAGGGAGTAAAAATACCTGCAACTTTTTGTGAGAGAGCAAAGAAAAGAATGAAGGCCTAATCCTTGAAAAAATGACTGTATATGTTTCTTTTGATTTCATTAAATTCTAAAGCAGGTGAATTTGTTTTTAAAATAAATTTTTATGAATACATTTTGCATTCATTTGGTAACCAGAAAGGATGGTTTTAGTGTGAAATTTTATTCCTTGAAGTCTGAGGGGGTTTTTTAACAGCTAGAGAGTGATGTTAATTCCTATTTTTGCCTTAAAGATGTTGGCTTTTTCTGAGGAAGACATCCAGTTTTCCTTCTGCAAATGCTATAAATCTTTAGAAGTTCACTGTCTATATTCATTTTTAGTAACTTAACATGTTGGAACAGTTTTCTCTTGCAAAAATTTATATTTTTAGGTAATCCTAGCCTTAAAGAAGAGAAAAAATCTGTGAAAAATATTGTCAGCAAGTAAAGCCAGCTCTGCATTAAAGACATGTAACTATTGTACCTTTTTACCATCATATAAATCTAGGTTTTTAAAGGTCAGTATTGGAGCTGAGCATTGGATCAGGGGGAGCTCTGTGATCCTTGAGTTAAAGATGAAGGTGAAGGGAGTTTATGAAATAGGATGAATATCAAATCCTGCTGAGAGAGTTTTGCTCAGAGTTTATAAAAACATCTGACAATGAGAAATACCCACACATGCAACATAGGAAGATGTCATTGCTTTCAAACATATGCCACTCATTTTGAATATATAATTTTGAGTATTTTTGAGTTGCCAGCATGGAACATATGTAGCTTGATCTACTCAAGGGCTGAGTCCCCACAACTTCAAAAGAAATTCACAGAAATCTTCACTTGCATTTATGAAATTATGTACTGAGGTCTGAAAGACATCAAATGAAAGACAAGTTCTCTAAAGTGGTCTACAAATGTGTTTTTGCATTATGGAGTTTCTGATGATTGCCTGTAGTTCTTTCTGACATGGGGCAAATGAAGAAATGATGAATTGGCAAAAGGTTTTAAAGAAATGCTGAGCATCCTCTGCTATTACTGAAAAGTACTTTGTGTGTTGCAGTGACAGGATTGAAGGATGACAACTGGCACCGTAGTAAGGAGGACAGACGAGGCTTCAAAAACTTCGGCAAGAGTTTGAAATGGAGTTTTTTTCATCAAACGGTTAGAAGTCTCTTATTAATAAACTCTGTTTAAACAGGAGTTCATTAAAGGAACAGATTCTTTATTCTAGAAAATAACTATATGAAAATAAAAAATGTGTATAGGCACTGGCAAGTGACCCTTCTAAGCAAGCAAATATTGCCAAAATTTCAAAACAAAGCAAAACCAAAACTAGAAAATGAGCACATTTTCTCTCCATTTCCTTCCTCTTTGTAAACAACACTTTGAACCCAGACAGAAATTCCTCTGACTCTCTCTCGAGCTATGCATCATTATTTCGGCAGCAAGAAAGAAGAACAGAAAAAAAGAAGTTACACCTAAATGTAACAGCACAGTTGTTATGGATAATAACAGGCTAAAAGCAATTAGCAATTGGTGACACACATTCTAGAGCAAAACATTGACTGGATTAAGGAAGAATGGAGGTCTTAGATTCTAGAAAGACACACAAATGTAACTATACAACACCAGAAATCATCAAAACAGTTTATGCTACATATTCAACACACAGTTCCATGCTATAAGCAGAGAAAAACCATGCTTAGTTCATCAGGAATCACATACCTCTCTTCCCTTTGGGAATCCCAGAAATTTGTAAATGTTATGAATTAAAAAAAAAAAGAAAAAAAATCTAGTGTTAAAAAATGTGATATATTATTTTACAGATTACTGATCCTTTTCGTCAACTGTAGCATCAAACACTGAGCATTTCCATAACATTATGATGTGAAGTCACCATACTTAATATTCAGTTTTGAGTAGGGAATGTATAATTTGGCAATCTTTTTCTCAGATATATTTTAATACTGAAATTCTGTACGCTCTATAAATTTCAGTGAAATGGAGAACTTATTACATGAATGAGGGAAGGGGAAAATAATCTTAGCATTATCTTTACTCTTTTCAAGGTACCTTAGATTAGATTGCAAACTTTTGCTGAATAAATTTTTCTGAAGGCACATGCAATCTATTTACCCTTCTGAAAAAAACACATCTCTGGCTGCAAATAAGTAGTACAGAAAGCAATCTTTGAACAGAGATATTTAATCATATGTGTATGATTTGATCTGGGTTTTCTTTCTGTGTTCTTTTCCACAGAAGTCCAATATTCTTACAATCATGCAGGTCCTCAAAAGACAAAGACCACAATACATACATTTTATTAAGTAATCATTACACTGTAACACAGTGGCAACAGTAGTGTAGAACAGGACCTCCAGGGAATTAATTTCAAACCATCAAAACAGCTGTTTCTTCAGTATAAGATAAAACATCTATAACAAGTTCACACATGACAGATGTAAGCTAAAAACCAGATTCCACAGTGTGATATAAAACCAGATGTTTTGAATGATCATATTTTATAACTATATCTACTAAATAATGTTTATCCCTTTGCATATTTTCCAAAAAAATATTTATTGAGTTTTTTCAGAAGATTTTAAAAACAATTTCCTGAACCTTAGAAAACTGTATTTAATAATTAAATGTCAATAATATATACAAGTGTATTTGGCCAAGTTAAGTTTTGTAATTCCTTGATATAAGAGGCGTTAGAATTCTAGCTATTATGGTTTCTGTATCAGGAAGCAGATGATGTGAAAGTAAGAAACATAAAATTGTTCTATTTAATTTCTTCTACCTTAAAACGATATTTCAAAAAGCACAAGTTTAAAAGAATACTTTTCCAATCAACAGAAAAGCAATGGGAATGAGATTATTATAACTAATTATTTTTATACTATAATCTAGATCTATACAGCATGATAAAAAGCAGCATTCAGTTATATTTTCTATTTTGAACGAGAGGTGAAAAGTTGGAAGGAACAACTGTATAAGGCTATGAATGTTTTCCATACCATTTCACCACCTCCAGCAGAAAGATGCTTTCTCTTTTTTATGCTCTTTAATTTTCATATCTAAACCTACAGTTCATTCAAGCGAATTCAAGTAGAGTTTTATTTCACTTCACTTTTCATAAGCTTCAAGTCTCTTATTCCTCTGTAAATGTGAACTGCCTTAAACATATGTCAGAAAGTAAAACTAAAATGTTTCTTGACAGACTTGCTTCGCATCAGGGGAGAGAAAATCTAGGAACAAACCATTCTGTACAGCAAATGCAATTACAGCCTCACCTCTGAATGATGCTCTTCATTTTGCTGCAGTACTTCGATACAGAGTTCTGCAAGGTGAAGAACCTCTTCCAGTTTTCTAGCAGGTGTTGCTTGACTCATGGTCTCTATATGAATATAAAACGTAAACCAAAATTGCTTTAGTTACAAATATGATTTACAGTAAGAGAAAATTATGTCAGAAACCAATGGGAGTGGTGCAAACTGATAAGTTTCTGAAATATGAGAAATTTCAAGTGTTAAGGATAATCATTTAATACACATGAACAGAGCTGAATGTCCAGATCACTAAAAAGAAAATAATTCACAAAAGCATCACTGGTCGTTATAAACATTATCTGATTTAATATGAGAGAAATAACAGGTGCATCAGTGTATTAGATGCTCAAGTTCTGCAATAAGGAAGTTCTTTTTCTCTCCAAGGCCATGAATACAAAGGCAGCAGAAAGTGGAGACCTTTTTTGTTATTGTCAGTACAATGTCATTCTCACCAGATGACTCATTACTGTCATCAGCAATATTCATACCTTTTGTAGCAGTCAAAAATTCCGAATGTTTCAACAAAAGAAGACATTCCATCTTTGGCATATTTAAAAAAAAGAAAAGTGCAAACCGCAATAATTCATACAACTCATTTCTATTATTCGAATAACTAATTTTCTACCTGCTGTTCATCAGTAACGGTGAATCTGCACTCTTTTCAGTACCATAGTGAAAAGTTGCATTATGAAATAAACGATCTTATAACAGAATTAACACAAACCTACTAAAAATTCCACCTAAAAGAAGCACAAATACCAAAGTTACAAATGACATGAAGCTCACTCATTCTACCCAGCAGACTTGAAAAAGAAAGAAAGCAACAAAGGTAAACCAAAGGTAACTAAAATACTTACAGGGAAATTAAACAACAATTAGTTTGCAGTAAAAAAAAATTATAGCACTAGATTTAAGAAAGAATCACAGGAGATAAGGGAAGAGTCCAAAAGAATTTTTTTACAAACATATTTTAATCAGTAAAAGTAATTTGTCCAATTACATACTGAATACACTTGAATCATATTAGGGATAACTTCAGCATTAGCTATTAGAGCTTGTTTACTTAACAAAGCTCTTGTGCTAAGCATAAATCCTGGGATGATGGAAATGAGGTGCAATATAATCAGATATGAAGTATGGTCACATTAACCAGGTTTGCAGAGAAATTATAAACCTGTTAACAAGGTCAGTGAGGGTTTCAGGAATTCTACTTTCTCATTTTTGTGCATGTTTATGGATCACATGGATAGAAAATCATGTGAATACACATCTTCATATGCAGAAAATTCTGCTGACATTTCTTTCCAACTTTGCATTCATCATAACATAGAACATTAGCAGATTAATTAAACAATTTAAATAATCTCCTTGGAGTTAGTAAGAATATCAATCTGCATGCAGTAAATATTTTTAACACTTAACTCAAAGCAACATTCCAGACATTTTAAAGGCAGGTGACCTTGTCCAGTTCTCCAGCACTAACACACTAATGCATATTACAGTGATGAAATATATAGCTTTGATGCAATTTTTGAAGAAACATTGGATTAGAATCTCCAGCAAGTATCTACTTCAAAGGGACTAAAACCCCACACTGTTTTCATGCAAAAACCAAACAGGCAAATTAGTTACTGAAGCAACTACAAAGAATTTTTTCAAATCCTATTAAAAGAGACCACATAACCAGATTTGTTGGAATAGCTTTTTTCCCAAAACCAGAATTTAACTCAAGAAAGAGTTAGTGTAGGAACATGGGTCAAGCACAAAACATACACCAGACACAAAACTACATTCATAATGCCAAGATCACTGTTATCAATACTGTACTGTATTGAATTTACACTTTTTATACTGCACAATGATTATATGAACAACCATATTGAATCATGTGAGATTAGAAAGGATTGGCCAGCCTATTATTTAGGTTATATTATAAAGACTACTATTGGATTCAGACTAAACCATTGGTTTCTACACTTATCCTGGACTGAAATTGCTCTTTCTTCTAGTGGTCAGTGTCCTCCTCTCCCTGAACACACAGCAAGTACAATTCATACAGATAATCTGCATCACTAGCAGTGTCACTGATGTTAATGAGTCTTAGGAATAAACCAGTGACATTAATACAGAGCATGACTGGAACATCTGATTTCAGCATAAACAACTCATTTTATTACAAACTCAGCCTGATCTTCATTACTTCACCACTAACCAAGCAAACAAAATAATTGCATTCATAATTGCATACATTCCTAATGAAACTAAATAAGCTGTAAAATATTTTAAAATTACGTCCTAGAAGGGATCCTCTAAATTATTAAGAAAAGCAATTCTAATAATTATATTGAATTTCATGTTGCATTTTTGAGCTGGAATAAATTCACTTATTCCACATCTGCAATTAGCTCAAGATGGCCTAAAAATGGCTATTGAACAGTTATCATTATCACTAGGGAGAGCAGGAGAAAAAAGATTTACCATCTAACTGTGAGATTATCCTGCTCCACCACTGGGATAAGGTAACAATGAAGAGAAATATGGTCTCAGGCAAGTACCAATTACATTGAACAAGGCATTAAGGAAATGTAGTTCTGGTCGTCTGTGCTGAAGTGATGGATTTAAATCAGAAATGGAAAGGAGTTTTTTTGTTGTGTTTGTCTGAAAGGCATGATAAGCCTAATAAAATGAAGTATGAAGGATGGAAGAGGGGATCAGAAATGTTCCCACACAGGCAATGTGGGAATACAGTGTTCCCGAAATGGAAACACTTCGGAAGAAGAAGACCTACCTATGATCAGGGATGATGCTGGCAGAAGAATAAATCAGTCATGATAAATGATTTAAACTAGACATTTTAAAGTTTTCAGTCATTGTGGGACTAATGTTCAGGAAAAGTTTTTTTCAATATGATTAGCATGTTTAGGAGGAAAAATAGCATGGAAACTGTAAATACACCTTTGAATATGGCAGGTTTCCAATTCATGTTTCATGGCAGGAATGAGTAAAAATGCGGGACATATTAGTCCGAATGAACTCCAACTTTAGTTTTCCATGAAACTCACCATGCTATTTACTAGTTTATACTGAAGTTATTTATTACTAGCTAAACCAATGCAAATTACTCCTAATGTTTCTAGCTTTTCACAATATTTTAAAAATCATTACTTTCCTAGAAGATTTGTTCATAAGAAAAGATGGCAGAGAATTGCACTCAGTCTGCATCCTTGGACAAATCTCTCTCTTTTTTTTAAAAAAAATTACTTATTTAGAGAATAAATAAGTACATGCAATTTCTTTTGCACAGTATAGACTCCCCTACATTTCACCGAAGCTTCATCTAAAGCTTCCTTTTCCATCTGTAAGTTACTACATCAGCTAGCCATTTTTCTCTGTAACTAAAGACCTTTCAAACTCAGGGGAATATCTCTTATGGATATCCACCATTTACATGTGTATATACACAAGGGGCTATGAAGTAATTCAAGAAATAAAGAAATATTAACTTTTTTTTTTTTTTTTTAACTAAGCAAGTAGTGTATAAGAAATATGAGTAGCAATAAATTCTTATTTGGAAATTTTAGAACCTCCAAAACACCTGAGCAAAATACCATGCTTATCTTTGTAAGCATAAAAGAATTACAGGAACAGAAATCAGTGCTGTCAGTTTTCATTATATTCATGATGTCTTTCTTCCCACAATTACTAAAGGTTGTTAAGATGTGTTTACACTGCTCAAACTAACAAGTTGCAGCAGGAGTCGTGTCAGTAAATATGCTGCTTGACATCTTTTAGAAAATAAACAGAAAAAGCCATCAATCATCTGTTTTCAGCTTCACATTCTGCCAAAATGAAAAAGCGAACCAGGCTTTGCAAATAATGGATGATTTCTCAAGTATGCATTACCAGTGAGTCACAGAGGTACTGAGAAAATATTGTTAAATGAGCTAAGTTAACTGAGTGAAGTGCTACTGAAATGAAAAAGTGACTGCTTCATGAACCAATGGAGCCTCGGGCCACAAGGGACTGTCAGATCATCCAGTCTCACCTCCTGCATCACACAGGTCAGGGAACTTCTCCCCAGTCCTCCTTTCTTGAGACAAGCACGATGTCTAAAACCTGACAACAGTGTGTCTTAACCCTAACTTAGGCTTGCTTTCCACAAGAGAGTTTATCCTTGAAGACAAATGCTCAATTTACCTCTTTCATTTTCTCCCCAGCATGTAAGCTGTTGAACATGTGTGACTAATTTCTCATTGACATTTGCTGAGCACAGGAATCTGCTGATTAAAGAGGCATTCTTTTGCAACTAGGAGACTCCTGTCTCTGGCCTGCCAGTCTCCCCCTCAGTGACACAGCATATATCCCTTACTTGTTTTCCCTGCCTTGTACTTCATCCTTTCCCCTTCTCTTCAAACAAGCATGTCCAGAACAAGATACTCAGGAAAGCCGACCAGTCTCCTGTTCAGAGGTATTGGAAAAAAAGGCAGGTATGCTGAGAACCCCCCAAGTTCACAGCCTCAGTGGGCTTACAGTAAAGCAGGACACAATGTAATTGATAATACAGACACATCATTATTCGAGCTTTATGGATCCAGCTCTGCTCCAGCAGGGCCCATTCATTTGGTCTTTTAAACATGTGAAACCTGCAAGATTGCATGAAGCGAGATTGTTACTAAACCTGAACTCACTATGAAGAGTTAACCCGAAACTGGTATAATTTATCCACAGTAATTTAGATTTGACTGTGCTGAATTTTTGTGCAATTTCTCACTGAATTAATTCTGCATGAAAAAGTAAGGAGGTAGATCTGGAAGGACATTCTGTATTTTTCTGATTAAAAAAAATATGGCCTTATATGAATAGTAGAATTTAGCTTTAATTATGAAGCTGAAACCAGTCTTTCCATAATTGCCTTCTACAATTTTAACAGCATTTTAAATTCTAGGGAAAAAACCAGAATTAATTACCATTATTAGCTAAGTACAGAAAGAGCAGGAGATTTGTAAAAAGTTAGAGTTTACATCTCCTAGTTCACGACCTACCATTTTATTGGGTTGCACTACAATATTTTCAGTTTTAAAAAAATTATCATAGTATTCAATAGAATTACCTTCATGGGTCAATCACAGGTTTGGTTTTGTTTGTTTGGTTTGTTTGTTTGTTTTTTCAAAAAAGGGAATATTGGCTCATGGAAAAGCAGAGAAAGGACAAAATTTAAAGGGTAAAAGCTGAAGAAAAACCTCATTTTTTACAGATGATCATCAAAGCACTTAATGTATGATTCTTTGTGTTCTGATTTTGGCAACACAGACACAAACAGTTGGTACTTTCCTTCTTTTCCTCAGTTCTAATTTCACTTCAAAGGGGGAAAGAACTAATATTCTCAGCACTTCCTGATACTGTAGAATAAAACTCAGAGATAACAAACATGGCTAACTGCAAGGCTTCATGAATAAATAGATATTAATAGGTGAATAACTCATCTATTAGACGGAGAGAAAACTGGCACTTGAAAATTCAGACTTAGTAAAAGGTATTTTCCAAAAAGCAAGTATTTTAAGACTCTAAATTTTAAAGACTTACTGAAAAATGGCAAGAAATCTGACGCTGGCAGGTAAGGAGAAGGGAAAAGAGATGTTGAAAATTATTAACTGAAACAAAATTCGAAGAAATTACTGATTGAAGACATAACATGAGCAGAGAATAAGAATAATATGTAACAGATTTGCAAAGGTAGGTTGAACTAGACTTGTGCAGTAGCTTTTCTAGATAGGATATTTTTGTATAAAAGAAATTCAGTAGATCTCATCTATTCTGACTTTATTAAAGCATTTGACACTGTGCCTCATGGGAAAACTGCCAGTTAAACTGAAGAAAATGAGGATTAAAAAAGAAACTGTGTGGGGTATAAAGAAGATGCCTCAAGTGAAAGGGAATAGGCAGTGCTGAGAAAGAGCAAAAGAAGGATTCATGAGAGATTCCTTGAAGATTCATCTTCACTTCCTTAATATTTTCACCAGGGACTTTAGAACAAGTATTAGGAGCACAATGACAACACAAATGTGTAAAACACAGGAAATAGGCAGATGAAGTAACAAGAATTGGATAATTCCAAAGAATGGGAGAGAGAAACATATTAAAATACCTTCAAGAGTTAAACATGAAAATATATTAAGAAGGGGGAATACATTTTGACACATGAACAGCAATAAACATTTCCTATAAACTGGGAATATGTCAGCTCAAAATGATCAAAACCCTGAAGACTGGGTTGAATTAACTTTTCACAGAAGGGCTGTGTGACACAAGCATGATACAGACATCACAACTCGTGTTCCTTGACTATATTAGATAAAACGTCTCTGGTGTAACAGTTCTGCTAATACTGTACAAGGCATCTTATGGAGATGAATTTGCACAGTTCTTGTCACCACTGTTCAAGAAGGGGGAATTCAAATTTTAACAGAAGAAGGCCCCTGAAATTATAAAAATGAAGAACAGGAGGCTGCTCACAGACAAGGTGATGAAAGCGTAAGTTTCATGAGTATGAAACTCTTGTCTAAAAATGCACCATAGAGCATGGAGGAACTGGAGATGACGAAATGCTAATGAAGGATGGAACTATCCCTCCCTCCTTTAGGATACAGGACAAGGTTAGCATGCTAAATTTTGGGAACTAATTTTACTGTAAGGTGATGATACACCTGTAGAGCAAATAGGACTTGAAATGACCTTCACGGGGGTGAAGCAGGGGACTGAAAAGGGGAAGCACAGTGACAAAGGCTGACAGCCCTACTGTTAAAGGAGAGTGTAGGTATGTTTACAAAGGAGTATCAGGATGCAGACCTAACAAACCAGGGATTCTTTACAGACCTCTGCTCCAAAACTGAAATCAGCGATGTTTACGCATATCCTCATTTCCATTTAGTTGCACAACAGAAACCAAGAAGGTTCTATGCTGCTGTGCAACTCATCCACTTTTGTTTGTTCAGTGAAATGAACATGCATGAGAGCTTTAATCAATCCTCTCCAGGTACAATGACTCTCTCCACTTGCCTTCTCAGCTTCAACAATGTTTGTAGTGTTCTTCTTTTTAAACCAGACAGATCCTTCTGAGCCTTAAGGGCATTTACATACTACCCTTCCTTTAGAAACTTGTATGTAATGAGTGTGTTAACGATCCTTGTCTTAAAACCCAGCAAACTTTTGAGTTTCTCCTGACCTTCTCTTGTATGGAGTTAACATTAATTAAGCCTTTGGCAGTCTTTCTGCTAGAAACAAATTTTGGGATGACAACTGCTTTGTCTTTGAGCAATTGTACACTACACAGTAACTATCTGCTCCAATTTTAATGGAATTTATTCCTTTTATTCAAACTGTTTGGCAGAAGGAGCCCAGTATACTGAGTTACTATAGCCTTTTAAAAATAATGAGTTATAAGACAACTGCCTAATAATTAAAATCTTTACAATTTTTCTATTGCCTCAGAAATGAATATCCATGGACAATGACAGATACTGTCCTGTTTGCTGTACAGACATTTACCACTTTTATCCCTAACCCATCCTTTTGTATCTGCACAGCAAGGTAACGTCCCTTTGCTGAAAAATGTATTTATGTTTAAGTTTCTGTCTTTTCTCAGGCAATAACAGCATCAATAGCAGAGTTAATTAGTCCTCAGCCATTCAGAGTTCAAATAAATTTAAATGGGGAAAAACATTAATTTCTGAGAAAGAATAAAGGATGTATTTTATTGCTCTGTGTGTATGGATGTGTATAAAATGTAAGTAAAAGGTAAGAAGTCTGTATAAGGAAGGCCATTTTTTTGAAGGAGAGAAAACAGGTGAGGGAGCCATGCACATTTCCATAGGCTCTTAATAGGAAGTATGCAAATGCATAGAATGCTGTTTGTCTCTAGCCTCAGAATCTATCAGGTCTATTTATGTTCAACATTATCTATAGGAAGAGTTAATGTAAGTTAAATACTGAATAAGACAGGAACACATGCCATACACAAAATGATTTAAAAAGTGCTTTCCGGTAGTGAAGTCTCTAAGGCAGCATATACTGAAATGGAAATGGGTACTACTTAAAAAGAGGTTTTCGTATATTAATGCTGTGATTCATAACCTTGACAAATTATAAACCCTTGCTGCAAACTACCAGGGCATTATATGAGAGTTCTTAGATATAGTTCAAAATTATAATAGTGGGTTTCCTGCTATTCTCTTCATAATGGTAATTACACTGACTGAGCAGATTAGATACTCCATGAGAAATTCAGCTGTACATGTAATAAAGAATGACATGTTGAACCCTGTATAATTGCCACAGCAAATGTAACTTTATTTTAAAAATCTGTTCTATATTCGTAACAGTACAACGATGGGGGGAATGCTAAATAAAACTTCATTCTGACTGTAAATAAATACTGTTGATGGAAGTGCTGCTTATACCACTATGTTTGCCATTAAGAAAGTAACCACTGTCTTTGAGAAATCATTCAGAGTCTTGTTCAGTTGAGACTATGAAAATGAGAGCACTTAGGGAATAGACCTGGGAACCTGGCAACCACACTGCTGAGAAAGGATTCTCACAACAAAAATAATTTGCATATTCACCTCTGTATTACCTAACAAGGACACTCCTGCAATTCAAGATTCATTATCAGTATCTAGTGCACAAGTTAAAGTGTAAATAATAGTTATCTAGAAATAGTTTTTTCTTATTTTCCACAGAAGTACAATATATGGTATTAGGGCTAAGCATATTGTACATTAGGTTCATTATGAAATTAGTAGGAGTCCACCCAGAGACACCAACAGGAACAGGATTTGGCCCTAAAATGTCATTTTATTGGGATTCCTCTCAGTTTTTTGCATCAGAGAAATGTGTTCAGTGCTACACAAAATTCTGGTAGACATAGTCTATCTATTCCTTTCAATAAAGTGATTTTTTTCTGAGTTTCTGCATTTTTAGTCACAACTGGGATTTAATCAAGCAACTAAATTATAAACACAGCCTATAAACATCTAGCTTCAGCTAACTCACACAGTGGATTTCCATTTACTCACTGTATGTGATAGGCTTTCCTCTCATCCATTCTCTAATCTAGCTATTTGCCAGGTCACTTAAGGGACAACTTCGCTATCCTGTCTTAAAATGGGCAATGGTTTCTTTCAAAGCATGGAGAAAACTAATGTAAAATGACTAAAATCAGGCACAGTCCTTTTTTACTTTTTCTTTTCTTTTTTTTTTTTTAAATTTTTTCTGTGCCTGTAACTATGTCTTCTGTGCTTAACGATCTGAGTTTCTGACATAAAGAGCCTGAGAAAAACTAAGATTAGTAAGTACATGCCACAAGGAAGATTTGTACTTGAGGGGATACACATTGTATAAAAGTGTATACATTGTATAAAAGTGCACAGGCGAGGTTTTAGAGTACAAAGGTGAAAGAAAATCTCTAAAATTTTCTCATTTCTCGAATTATTTTCAATTAATTGTTTCTGAATTTATAATTTAAAGATATATTTTCTTTACTACCTACAGGCATAAAAATACTAAACGGGATATTTGTGCTATCTAGCTTTAGGTATCTTACCTAGAAGGGAAACTGTCTTTAGGGTGTTTTGTATTTGATGGTGTGAGATAGGTCCTTTCACAGAGAAATTGTTGAAGGAGCCTCAGAGCACTCTGAGTCCCCTGCCTCAGGAACCTCTCCCTGTAGCTTGGAGGGGTCAGCAGATCATCTGAGCAGTGTGAGCTCCCACCAACCCATCCTAACAGACTGTGGCATGAACATCCATCCCACTATCCATCTCTGCTCTCTTTTTTAAAAATTACAAATGGATATCCTATTTACAGGGCATTTATAGCTTTTAAACAAAAAACAGTCGAAGTCTTGGAAATCAGTGGAATTCTTTGACTCTCCAGTTATGGACAAAGTTGTTTAAAAAAGTAGTTTTAATAATTTGCTGGTAATTGTCAAGCTCCTCATTGGCAAAGAGCTCCTCTTTGAACTACATTCATGCAGCTTTGTAGTCATCATGCCTGTCTGTCCTTCCAGATGGAAAATCAGCTCACCACCAGCTCAATGCCCCTTCCCATAACTGCAGCTGATATTACTTGTGAAGCCCCAGAAAGCACCACAATCAATCTTCCTTTGGGTATGTGTGCCAGGTGAGCAAAGCAGTGCACAGCTCTATTTCCCAGTACAGATATGCGCAGTACAGTCCCTCACACTTTACACAGCCAGCACTACTCAGCTGCAAACACTTCTTCAGCCATGCTCTTTGTATGATGATCTTTAAATATTGGGATATAAGAACTCAAAACCCACTCCCTGTACTACAGGACAACATACACCACATCATCTTCATGAAATTAGGAACACAAAGAACTACCATCCTTGTAACCCTCAGCTGTAACTAGAAAAAGAAACACATCACGAAACAAAGTCATATCAGAGAAATGTAAAACCAGTTTTACAAGATTAGTTTTCCTAGAAAGACCTTCATTAATAAATTGAGCAATCCTGTTATGAAACAGATACAATTTTTGCAGAGGACTATGAAATTACGTTTCTCTAAAGACACGAACTGATTTTGAATTTAACAAAATTAAACTTCTCTGCATCATTTAGTTATACTACTTTCACAGAAAATACAAGTTCATCACATTCCAAAACAGACAGTTAGCTAAACTGCTAATAAATAGGTACACCATAATTAAGTATCAGCGTAAATACATGGATTATACTACACCAAAATTAATTTTAATGTTCACAAATGTTCTGGTCAGTATCTTGGTATTGTTCAAATCAAGAAAAATACTAACACAAGACACAACACACTACATCTGTAATACATGCAGACATGCACATAAATAGTAATCACCTGAGTCCTTTTCTGGTGTTGCTAAATAAAAAAAAAATAGGAAAAGAAAAACATTATTACATAAATAAAACTCATGTAATTAGGGAAGACTAAATATCACATAGGGAGTTAAAATCTTAAAATCTTGAGTATATCACACGAGTGATGGGTTTTGTCATGTGAGGGAGAAGTGGTGCATGTTTTTGGGTAATATATTTGGATTTACTAGTCTTATATAGGCTTTACTTCAAGCTCAGGCACTGAGCTTGCATCCATATTGTACCTGGAATTTAGAAAGATATATGATATTAAAAGAATATAAGAAAGTAAGAATATGAGAATATTATTCATATTAGAACCTTCTTTGTGTGTCTACTTTTTAGGTATTTGCTATTGGTCTACAGCTGATATTATGTTATAATAGTTACATTTTGACTGACTGATATGATGTTGTTCACTGAAGAAATATTCAAAGGACAAAAACCTCCAAAATGTATGCCAGCCACATACGAGGACATCAGTGCTATTATAAAGAAAAGGACTATACGCTTTTTGTGTGCAATGTGAGGGATAAGCATTTAATGCAAACACTAACATAAATTATTTTCAAGAGAAGAATGCAATTTCAGTGCACAGATACAACAATGCTCCTATAAACCTAAAGAAGCAGAATGGAAGCTATTGCTGAAAAATACTACATTTATATTGGTTTGTAATGACCAGAGTATCAAAAGAGAACAATACAAGTTTCATTGCTACTGCAATCCAGTGCCTACTTTATTCTCAGAAAAGTACTTCACCTATTTCTCTTTATATATGCAACTATCTATTGTGCTTTGAGTTTACAACTACATGAGCATAAAACTGCTTAAATAAATCTAGTTGCGTTCCAACCGAAAGGCAATAAATCCAAAAAGAAATCTGCAAGTCGAAATATGGGAGTCAGTTTCATCTGCTGTTCCAGTTTACTCAGTGTTAACAGTGTGAATATTCTTAAGTGCAAACTTTGCTACTTCAGGGGAAGTCTCACAGTTCTCTAAGATATAGTCAAAAATCTTGGGAAAAGAGGTATTTACATTGCAGCAAAAAACTTTTCCAATCCATTTTATTGTCAATGAGTTCAGATATCTTTTACAAGCTTTTGTCATATTATAAAATTGTTTCTATTTTTATTCTCATTGTTTCAACAAGTTTGATACAAGACTTAAATACTGAACATTAAAATTTCCCTTTATGAATACATAAAGATAAAAACTAAGGAAACCAGGTTTTTTTCCCTTTTCATTTCCCAGAATAGATTTAATATTCATCCTTTTTTTTCTTTAACACAACATGATATCATAATTAATTATGATAAACTGGTTACTAGGACGGTTTCATGTTGTTACTTCCATGATATAATACTGGTTGCTATAGTGATGAGATGGATCTTTTGTTAATCACTTGTGAGATGGGTTAACTCATATTTTTCACAGAATTTGAGCAGAGATATAAAATGGGAAAAAAGTTTGCTTTATAATACTGTTAAATATATGAAGCGTCTTCAATTTGCTCCTATTATAATTGTTTCTTATGGTGTATTGCTAAAATTACATGATACTAAAAAAATTAATATGCAAAAAATTTGTATTTTTTAAAAACAGAATTCATCCTTCAATATTTTCCTGTGATTAACTCTAGCTCCAAAAATCCAGCACACACAGCTTTCTGCTCTTGAATATATCTGGACAGGAGTATCTCAAGGTTTTTGTACTTTAGGGAGAATAAAAGTCTGTCTTGACAAGGCATTTGACTATTATGACTTCCTTTTCATTTTACATAAGGTTTACAAATATTAACATGATACTGTGCATCCTGGCCATTTTTTTTAGCAAAATTTTAGTTAATTTCATTATATACTTTATAGAACATACCAAATTTCAGAAAAACTCCTAAATACCTTCAAACCTAGTATTTTGTCCCATTAAGTCAATGAATCAGGATGTAAATAAGGTTTTAATCATCAGATTATTATACATCTGATAACACAGCAGCAAAAATAAATAGCATTTATCTATTTGTCTGCCTTATAAATACTTCAGAAAAGAATCTATACACAGAGTTTTCAAATTCAAGGCAGTGACACTGCCATTAAAGAAAGAATTACCTGTCAGTAGTTTAATCACTAGAAATAGCTAGAGAAATAAAAAAAACCCCATAAACAACCTCTTAGATTTATGAAGAACTCAAAAGTAAGAACAAAGGGCAACTTAAATTAGGAAGTCCTAGTCTTTCATTCAAACAGGGTCCCAGGAGGCATATTAAAGCAATGAATAGGAAAAAGCTCCACAGTTCACCAGCTGAGATTTTAATGAGACATTTCCCCTTGCTGTGGAAGGGGTTTGTTCTGGAAAGGAAAAGGCTGCTCACGGAATATGCAGTTAATAGGCATTGTTGGCTTTTACAGCCACTTTGGCAGTTGATTGCTGTACTAACCTTCTATTTTGGCATATTCTGTAAGTCGAGTGTAATTGATCAAGGCAGCCTTCTCCAGACATTTTCTAACCACTTTCTTCACCTCTTCTGCTGGTATGGGAGTGGCAATATCTTTCATTAAAACCTGTGTCAGAGACAATTATACCACTTCATTACAATTATTACCCAAAACCCACAGGAAAAGGGTCAAAGTATCTAAAGCTACTACAGATCTGGTAATGATTAAAGGCAGAAGTCAAAAAGGAACTATTTCAGGTGGTGGAGCTGGATCTTCGTCTTTGAAGGTTTCTGTTCAGCCCTGGTTTGAGTGCCTCTACAGAATTTATCCCTCCTGTTTGGCATCTTGCAGCCTGCCAGTCAGACTTTGGGTGATGTCAAGACCAAGAGCGTTCCGTGGATGGGCTGGATCACAGTTACCACTAAAAATGTGGTTGTGGAAATTTGCTTGGTTCTCACCTGTGGAAAAGCTTCCACCATTGCATAACCATGGAATTCAACAGGGTAAAGCTATTCAAATCTAACATGTCCTTGCTGTGAAAAAAATGTCCCCCACAGTGGGCAGGGGAAACATCGAACTTCAGCAGAATATTGTACTATGGTCACGTAGAAGAACAGTCCATATGAAGGTTTTCAAAACATGTGAGTTTTTACCTCACCTACTGCAAGTGAGGTAAACCAAGAATACCTCTTGATATGAATGCAGCATGATATACTCTGGATTACTATATTAAAAAAAAAAAAGAATAAATATTGTTGATGATTCACTTGTATTGTTACTTCAATTCTGCACTCCACTGACTTGCAACAGATAGGTGTAAACAAAACTCAGTACGTTTTTATCACATTTTCAAGTAAATAATAAAATTTCAGGTAATGCACAACCTTAAAAAAGTGCTTCTCCAGTGGAACCCTGGACAAGCGACACCCTTATAATATCAAAAATTACTGTTGAAAGGAGGGAGCAAGTCTGGGGAAGTATGTGGTAGAAAAGAAATGGGTTCAGCAACGGAGAAGCTCTTAGGAAGACATTGCTGCAAAGCAGACTTCTAGAACACTTGTACACAAACATGCCTTATCTACCTTGCTTTTATTAATTAGCAACTCCTGGGTTATCAACAAGCGAACATAAAGTATTCAAAAGCCTTTGTTGTTGGTCTGATTCTTTTTCAAGTTTTTCAAAGACAGGTAAAATAAAATGGTTCTAACCCATTCTGCATCCACAAACGTAGAAAAGCACATTTATTCCCAGTCAAGACTGACAGCAGTGCTGCTTGAGCACAGGTTAGAGCACCATTGCCATTTGTAACAGCAGGAGCAGGGAGAGGAAATGGATGTTTCATAAAGCACAAAGGAACCTACACAGCACTGCAATCACTGAGATGGTAACTGAAATAAAACATATATACTGAGACTCCCTGTGTGTTTTCTGAACATGACAGAGGTTTTCTAAGAGAGAATCTCTGTCCATCAAGTGTTCCGCAGTGCAGAATAACTAATATTTGCCAGGACCAAACCTCTCAGATTTTGGCAAAGCAACACAGCCTGGGATCTAAGCTTTTTTTGAATTCATACTTCATCAGACTCCTGCTGATACAATTCCTTTGGAATCTCTGCTGGAATTTAAAGTCCTCTTTCCACAGAGATGACTGAGATGCTTTTATCATTATGAGGTATTCTCCTTTCCGATACTGACAAGAATATTTGCTGGGCAGGACTTTACATTTATAGTTACCCATGTCAGATTTGCTGCGTATAGATTTTGCTTCTTAAATTGACTCCGATTATGCATTTAAGGAGTATTATTTGAATGATATAGAAAGCTTTTAATATTACATATGATTATAGACAATATCAGCAGCATAGAAGGCATAAACAGCAGGAATGGGGGTTGTGGAGTAGACTTGCACTACTTTAGAGGTAATGCTGGATAAGTGTTAAATTAAAAAGGAACAGAGTCACTGATTACAGTTCAGTGGCTTGAAGTGAAACTCCAGTAAATAAACCCTACAGAAAACAGCTGTTTGCCTCTGAGCAAGACAATGACAAAAAAAACCCCAACAAATCAACAAACTTCCCAGTGAGGAGTTAAAACCAGTAGTAAAATACCTGAGAAGAAACAACTCTGCTTTCAGCAGCCTGAAGGCAAAAGAAAAATGCAGGATCAGCAGTCATGCAGAATTTAAAGTATGTTCTCAAACTTACCCTTTCAAGTAATGAAAGTGTGGCTTTTAAAGCTCCTTCAGGACGTCCAAAAGGGAAACAGTATCTTAAAAAGTAAAAATTAAAAAAAAAAAAGGAGAGAGGAAGAAAAAAGAGGAACACAAAATTATCAGAATTATAAAAGCTGCTTTACGAATTTACTTTAAGATGTATCTGCATACAACTTGCATTAAATTATGCTAGCAGAAGACACCCATACCCAAAGTACTAATAAAAGCAGAAAGCCTCTTCAGTAGTCTATCATGGAGTACACTCATATCACAGCAGTATCAGCCTACACCAGCATTTTAGGCATAAATGCAGAAAAAATCCTAAAAGGCAGAAAGCATAACTTCCAATTTATCAACTATGAGGGATATTTAAAGGTCTTTCATGAGTTTGTTGTCTTCCTGGAAAGAGGTACTATTTCTCATGTAGCCATGAGAACTGCTATTGGACCTCTGAAGCAGCATTCTATATATTGTATTTTGTTTTAAAATTGGATTAAGATAAGGATAAAATGTCAGATATTTTGATTTCTAGAGATATAAATGCTGGCAGATATTCCATATTTATTTAATATATTAAAAATACCTTGGAAAAGCACTTATCTTAAATTTTATCAGCTCCAACTTAAACCATAGCCACTTCTAAAATTATGTAAATTAAAAAGTGACTGCATTCATGGCTTTGTTTTTTATTTTCATCTGCTGAATGATGCAATATAGCAGGTCAATGAGAGTACAATACTGAAGCGACTCTAACCTCTTTTAATCCTGTCTATAAAATCTTACTGGGATATCCCCAATTGGGAAAAGGATTTTTCCCTTGCTGAGATTATATTTTTCTTATTATTACTCACTGAGAATGGCAGCCTCCTATTCTAATGTTTTCCACTAATCAAATCTTTTCTAACGATAAAAGGATTCAGACCAGTGAATTTTAGATCCACATTTTGGTCAGCCAAAATAAAGCCTTATAAATGAGGTCAAAACAGGATTTCCTGCAGGGAGAATACCAGTATTTGCTTTTATCTCTGGAAAGACTCCAGAGATAAAATTCACACAGCCAGGCAAGAGGTGAAAGTCCAAGACCTTCATGATAGCTTTCTCAGAAATATTGTCTCTTCCACATTTGATGCCTGAGAGGCAGGCAGAGATCTGAAGTCTCAGTGGGTAGACAAGGTGAGGGAGAGGAAAGGTGCAAGTACTTTAAGAACTACTTTAGATGACAGCCACTACCACAGGACGGGGTAACTGCACCTCAATCATAATGGAACCAGGCTGATAGCAGTGAAAATGAAAATTAAAAGGCCATAGGGGACTATTAAAATTGGAAGCTGCAGGTCAGTGTGCAGGCAAGGGAGAGTGTCTTTTTCAGATGGGTGTGACCCAGTGACTCAGGTGGACACAGAAAATGTTCAGAGCTGCTCTGCAAAGGCAGGAAGAGACTCTTCAGTTAAACTGCCCATGACAGCTGACCAGTGCACACAGCACTGAGCAGTGGAGAGAGGGCAAAGCTTACAAAAGTACCAACATACTACAGTGGAAAAAATGTGCTGATGATCCTTAAAAGTCTGTACCGCTGATCCCGTAGTTGTAATGAGCAGTGTGATTACAAAATGTTAAGTGAGATTAGAGGAGCTGCAAATTCAAGATTTCAACTCTAGACATATACACTGGACTGGTATCTCATTAGGACAAGGTATAACGACAATATTTTGAGACTCAGGTTTGCATTGCTTCCTTGAACAGCTAATTTAGGACCCACAAAAAAAGAAGTTATTCTGGATTTGGTCTCAAATGTGAAGAGGACATAGCTTGAGAGGTGCAGAGCAGAAGGACCTTTTCTGAAGTAATAATCATAAGGCAATACAATTTAATAATTTAGCAAAAGAGAGCAGGCCAAGAAAATTTAGTACATGTACATTTAGCACATGTATATACAATTTCAAAAACGGGATCTGTGAAAAAATGAAGAACTTGAAAAACAAAATCAAAAACCTTAAAGATGCAATCAAAAAAAAGCAAGAAACCTACAAGCAGCCTGAGGTAAAATTCAAAAAAGTAGGAGCCAAATGCATGCCACAATTAAGAAACCAAAGCGGTAGCAAACAATCAAACACCCTCTCTGTGATTCCATGAGGAAGATAAAGAGGTTACTGTAGAGAATCTGGAATTTAAAAATAATAAAACTTATCTGAACATGGAGGACATGAAAGTCTCTGCAATATTCTAGGAAATACAACAAATAAACAACATGGATGCCCAGACAGACAGTAGAAAGGACAGTGGAAGAAGGAAACCAGCCTGGGAGATGGTGGGACTGCCTGATGGCAGGGAATACAGGGCATTCAGGAACAGTAAGGCCAAAGCAGAGAAATTCAGTGCATACTTTGCATAAATCTTTACAGTTGAATGTATTTTTCAAAATAGTCTGTATTTCACAGTTTTCATAATAATTTTGAAGGACTGAAATATGGAGCTGTTTTAATACCATGTTTTCCTTAGAGAGCAATCTGACAGCCAAGGTTATTAATTTTTAATCGCTAGTGTCGATCTTCATACATGTCTTGAGTCAAGGTTTTATTTAAAATGTTACTTCCCATGTTTTGTCAGGATGTCCTACATTGTGACTTTATATGCTTCATAAATTCAGATTCTAAGTCACTATATTTTTCTTTCTTCCAGTATTATGCCAGTATTCTTGCTTAAATCCACCCATTTCACCTAATTTGTCTTTATTTCTACTATTTGTTCACAGTAAGAAATAGTAATTACTCCTCACCTGGCAGAGCACAGTTTGTCTGTATTGATTAAATAGGATTTTAAGGGAAGCCTTAGAATTCTTTAAAGGATGAAGTCATTCATGTTTGAATGACACATTTAATTGCTCTCACGGAGGAGTTTGTAATGCTGTTTAAATTTGCTCGAAATCCACCAAGATTAAGGCAGAAAGATTCTATGGTCAATGATGTAGCCCAAGCTCATTGACATAACCTTATCGTGTAGGTTAGCAGACATGACGGGGATTTTTATTTGTTCCACCTCAAAAGATTATTTATACATTTATACAAGACTTTATTATACATTTTGTAATTACTCTCATGCATGTGAAGGCCTGAAGGTAGGGAGCACTCTGTCCTCTACTCTTCTGTATCATTTCTCTTGTAAGAGCTCTTTATTCCCACAGAAGGGAGGAAATAGGAAATGTGTTAGGGAAGATTCTTTAAAGGAAAGGAAGGATCATTGTTTGTCCCTGAAAGGAACACTCTCCAAGGAGAATCCCATCTCTCTTTAGTTTAATATAGATATGAAGTCCTAAGTGAAGGCTGCTATGTCCTCTATGCTCAAAAATATCCCCAATGACCTATGATGCCAGTGAATACTAGATATTTACCTCATCAAACCAGAGAGGCATTCAACAAACTCACAGTCAACCCTGCCAAACAAAAGTTCTGTTTCACAAAGAACTATTTAAACTGTGGAACTGGCTGTTATGATGTGATACAGAGACAAAAAAATTCTATAAATAGTCTAAAAGGATTAGATTGACAGAATAGTGGCAGATAAGTTGGCTTAGAGTGATAAAGTAACAGGTTTGGTGGTCTACATGCAATTTTTATACTAAGTTTCATAAACCATCAATTGCTACAAAATAGCAGGAAATCCCACATTTCCTCTATTTCTTGTAGTCCTTCTCTAAACTAATCTTCTGCTGGTATTGACAGTCCTTAATATGACAAACTCTTAACTGAGCATGATGATCCTTAACTTAGGAAAGATAAGTATATCATGAAACCAAGAAAGTTACATTAGACATCAAAATAAGTTTTAGCTGCCATCTATCAAAGATGTTCTGTACTCACATGATTTTACTGATCCATAGTAATCCAGAAATAGTTATGGCACAGTAACTTTCATTCAGACAATTTTCTTGGTTAGAGTTATACAAAGCTTGAACTTTAAAAAATAAACAAAACCAAGGCCTATACTCTTGCACAATCTTTTCCATCATAGAAAAATACAACCCACGTATTACACAAACAAATTTCAAGTACAACCACTTGTGTAAATAAATTATTCTGCATTTCAGCTATTCCTTTGCAGGTAGACTATTTTATTTTCACTCCACTTGTTCAAGACCAAAATTAAGCACCACAAGAAAATTCTTCCAGAAAAAATGTAGCATTCATTGAATAAATTATACACTCACCTGAAATGGCTTATTTGGTTTTCTAAAAGGGAGGAAAGTCTGTCCTTAATTTCTTCAAATCTTTCTTTCTCTTCCACAGATACCGTTCCAATTCCATCTGGCCTGTAATATTAAATATTGAAAAATCCTTGATACGTCTTCATGTGGATTTGTCTTTGGACAACGATCTTTATTTCTAAAGTTTTCATTTAACATGTTAACTCCCCTTTCCCCTTTCTCGTTGTCTCAAAGGATAAACAGTTACTTGTGATTATAGTTAAAGAACAGGCTGCAACTGGATAAAGAATTTAACTTTTGAGTTGAACTTTTGAATCCAAGTCCTAAGTTTCAATGTCATCTCTATATGAACACAAGGTAGCATATAACTCTTGCAAATCCTTCCAAAAGACAGTACCTTTTCTCAAGAAAATTAGCACTATTGTCACAGTAGGGAGGCCTACTCAAATCTTGTTAAATTTCAACTCCTTGAATCTTCTATCTACTTTCCTAGAGGCACAATATAGCTAAAAGTGATTTTGAAGTAAAGGTGGGAGGGAAACTACAGTGAGAAAAGCCACAGCAGGCAGCACCCAGGAATCCTGCATAGTGAGGACAGAGTTTGATTCCCCCTCCTATATTGACAAGCAGCATCCTGTGATCAACACTTCTACAGAGACACAACATTAAAATACAACAAAAAAGTCTTTAAAAAACAAAAGCACTTGCATTTTCCTAAACATCAAATTTAAGACACAATAATGAAAAATAAGCTTATATTTATCGTGTTAAGCATAAACTTAGTCTAAATTCTTAGCCTGTGTTACTAATGTACTTACATTAAAATGATGACAAAAGTAAAAAGAAAATTAAATACACGGTTCCCAAATATTATTTCTGCCACGCAGTCACAACTTCCCACATACAGCATACTTTAAAAAGAAGTATCTGAAAACTTCCTGTTACTTTCTTAACTTCCAGCTCCAAGGTAACAAATCAGCTACTGCTTCTCACGTGAATTTCTGAACCTGACACTATGTGTGGATCTGCCCTGTATCTTCTCCAGAGCCTCCAAAACTATCTCAGTGTTTCTAGAACTGAGAAAACTGTAGTAAAATGGCATGATGAAAGACAACATTCTTTCTTGGAACATTCTGATTGTTCCAAGAATCGTTCTAGGATTCTATGAACATCTTTTTCCTAAATTGTTACTTTAATTTTATGCACTATACTTAAATCTAGGAGGGATAAGTTGCTACCTGGTCATGACATAAACAATTCTCTCACCCTTTAAATCATTTATATTTGTGACATGTCAAGTCAAGGTGGAAAGAATGCCTGAATTCCTTAAATTATTGTGAAGACAACAATAAAAAATCAGATGTGGTGGGTATAGTAGCAGTCAGGCACATCAATATACCGTTGTATAAATTTGATTTGAAAGAGCAAAAAACTTATCTTTTCTCTTTTGATAGATGCCAGGATACTTTACCTCAGCCTTCTGACAGATGGAATGAGCTCAAATTTAAGTAAATTGCACTGTCTGATTTCATTGTCAGGAGAGATTGCGCTCTGGACTGATAAAGTAAATAGTTCTGTCATATTGGGCCTCGCTGAGGCATGTCATATATATGTCAGAAAAGACCTAGGGGTCCAGATAACAGTAAGTGAAAAAGGTGAGCCAGCAGGATGTCATATCTGTCATCCTGCACTAAGGCTAGGATCACTACGTACGGGGACCTGTCACTTCTCCGAGTTTGTTGTCATAAGGAACCTTGTTGACAACAACTAAAAATTTCAGAACTGCTAAATATGTGTTTGCATGGAAACAAATGTCCCAGAAGAAGGAGTACCAAAAAAGGTGTTGGGAAAGTACCATCTATAGCACTGAAAAACTCATATCTGGAAAACATTATTTTAGAAAATAGCAGGAAGTCTGAATCACAATTTTATTTCTTCTTGTTGCTAACCTTATTGCAACAAGAATATAAAAATGCATTTTGGCAACACAATTCTGAGACATAATGTGCTGGTGATAATTTTTCTACTTAAGGGAATATATACCTACTACTGATTAGAAAAGAATCCATGGAAAAAAGAATCTGAGATGAGCTGAAATATTAAAAATAGATAAATACTTCAAAATTCCCACTCATTTAATCTTCTAGATAATTCTTCGTTTTTTACTTTGAAGACTGAATAAAATAAATAGCACTGTTTTGAGCTGGTTATTTCTATTTATGAATTACTCTGCCTGAAAAGAAAATCAGACTCACGCAGTCATTTAGTTTTCAAAGGTTTAGATCATCCACAAACCATGTAAGAACTATTTTGCAACTAAAAGCAACAACAAATGTGTCTTTCCTACTGGCTCAAATGTTATGTGGTTTGGACTTGGTTTTTTTCAATTCAAAACCAGTACTAAGCTTTGTTATTGCAGCCTGGGACCTCTTTTACAAGAACTCGGCCAAGGGAAGTGATGGACTGTCTTAAGGAGAGTTTTCTTTTTACCATCATCTTCTCAAGAAGGTGATGGAGAGTGAATTTTCCTTTCCTCCATGCTCTTTTTCCTCCTTATTGTTCACAACATTTTTTAGAATTAGAGAACTAGGTGAAACAGTGAACACTCAAAACCTGAGTAGCCTTCTCTCTCCCACTTATATTAGTTTTCCATTTTTTGAGAACTCTGTCAATTGGATTTGGATTGGCCTGTCTTATCTGCTTAGATCACAGTCTAACTGGCACAGATGTAATGTTATCTTTGGTCACAAGTCAAATTGTTTAATTCACTCAGACTTAAATATCAAAAGAGATTTGAAATAAATACCTCATGAACTAGAGCTAGTAAATTCAAGCAAAAAATAGCTGTTTGACCATAAACCACGTAAATAACAAACCAAAAATAAAGGTTGACCAGAATTTTAAAACTTCTTTTTACTGCAAAAATCTTGCCAGATCGTTGGCTTGACAGCAGTTACTTTAGAGAAGCTGAGTGATTAGGTGGTGGATTTCAGTTTTCCTGTTGCAATGGACTGTTCCTCCTCACTTGATATAATCCTTTTAGGCTTGGAGTGCCCTCTAGAATTATTTTGATCTCTAGATGTCTTAAAACCTGCAATAATTTGCAGAAGTCACTTGATGAATTGTAGGATTAAGATTATTGTGAATACCTACAGCATGGAAAATAAAATTGTATTCCAGTTCCAAGGGGAATTAGGTATGATGGACACTGGGTTGGCTGTAGATCGTTTCCAGCCCTCAACTTTGGAAACAGCTTCTCCTAGTGGCCTCTCGCAGAGTGAATTGTTACTTTAAGCAAGACTGCTTTATCAAGACAGCCTTGGAAATACTAACTGAATATGCCTGACTTTTTCCCTCTGGAACATCATTGATACTGGTGCTTTTTTACATCTTGAAATATTTTTAAAAAGTTAAAAGTCTTTTCAATGAGCTTTCCTCATTAAAAACATAGACCATCACTTTGGTTTGTCATGAAAACAAAGAGTATGAGGAGAGTAATGCACAGAGTGGTATTCTAACATACACACGGGTATGAAAAGTAAAGCTGACCAAAAAGAATTTGCCAGAGCAAGATGAGAAATTATTATGAAAAACAAAATAAAAGAAAAAATACTTTAGCTAAGGTCTTTAAGATATTTCTGTAATAAACTAAATTTCAAGGACA